>VZDJ01007747.1:19340893-19372205 GCA_008694505.1 Cyanoderma ruficeps
AGATAGATAGATAGATAGATAGAGTCAGTAAGGACAGGTTAGCCACTTAGAAAATCCACCTAGGAAGGTTGGTAAGTCTAGAAATAGATTGAGTGGGTATATTGTCAACTTAAATGCTTGAGCAGCTTAAAAAGAAGTTAAGCAGACTAGAAGATAAAGTAGTATGGATGCATGCAGTTGTTTATATGTGACAGATTTTCTTTAAAAGACACATGGTGGGGTGGATAAATTTACTCTGTGGACCAGGTTTTAAGCAATTTTGTTTTCATGATTGACCCTTCCTGTTGTTGGTCTGAGTTTGGCTGCTGTTAATGCTGAAGTATTGCAATACAAATAAAACAGATGCTCTGACCTTCTAGTGACCTACACAATGTTCAAACAAGATGTGTTTTTTACCACTGTGTAAGTAGGAAAGAAACTACAGTCAGTAAAGCAGACTGAAAATCGGTTTTGTGTGGTGCCCAAAGGGCTTAGCCTTTGACAGTATATCTTGAAAAAAAATTGTCTAGTTCTTTTCTTTTGTTTCACAACATAGAGAAAATTTATTTCTTTTTCAGTATAACACAAGGACAATAATATCAGATGGCACTACCCAACATTTTCACCTTTCTTTCTCTACATAATGCTGAACTTTCAAAAAAAAAAGGCAAAGCTCTTGAAATTTTATTCCTTTGGTCTATTGAAAGCATGTTATTCACAGCAGCAGGTCAAATGATGTAAGAGCTTGAATGTAACAGCCAGAGAAGTTGTGCTGTACAGTCACCCACTGTTGTGTTATTTATGAATAGTTTGTAATTTAAACATAGCTGGAGAAGTTTACTGGAACAAAATGTGCATAAAACTAACAAATTTTTATACAGTTCTTTCTTCTGTTCCCACCATCAGTCCAAATGGTCCTTATCTACTGACAGTTTTATAAGGAGAGGGACAAGAACTTCCCTGAAGGAAGTATCTGTATCCAAATAATTAGACCTTCATGTTGTTAAATAAACTAATGTACAACCTGCCAAGAATTAATCTATAAATCATTCTTCTCTCCCTTTGCACTCCACCCCAATTGCCATTACACCATTAATCTACCTTGGCATAGCACTGGTCTCTGTTGGTCTCTCTTGATCTTTGTGACAATTTATTTTATTGAAATGTAGAAAAAAATTTTATGATCTAAGGGAATAAATTATTCTGCATGATGAAAAAAAAAAGCGTGGAAAAATCCCTGGGTTTTTTCAAGCAGAATTATTGAGACTTCATAGAGGTCACCATGGAAGTTTTCAATTTCATATATATTATGAATAATTTATGAACAAACAGAGAAATAGTTGACTATATATTTAGATAAATCCTAATCACTGAGTTTTATTTCAGTTTTGCTTGATGTGATTTTCAGAAAATAGAACTTTATTCCAAGCACTTCAGTATACACTGAAGAATATAGAGGTTTTTTGTTCTATTTTTATGACATGCATCGCTTATTTATCCAGTGGACTCTTCATCATTATGTAGAAAGGTAACTTTTGCATTATCTAAGATTTTCTTTTAAAATCAATCCCTATGTGATCTGTAACTGTGACTGATTCAGTCAATTCATCATTTATGCTGGAGTAGCTTTTCAAGACTAGAAAATTAGCCAGTCTACCATTGGGCTGATATGGCTATGAACAGAAGGTAAATTAATCTCAGTAAGTATTGATATTGGGCTTAGTGAAATCTGCTTTGAGAACCCAGTTATATATCCTGGCTTTCTTGGATCTGCACTATACAAGATTGATCAGATTAATGACTGGTGTGAATCACAAAATATGCTATGTACATTATAGGATAATGATTTTCTTCATTCTCTTTCTCTTAGCTAATCCTTGTTCTCTGTGATCTTTGTGGGAACAGCTTTCATTGCTTCTTCTGTCAGAGGGAACTTCTGTGGACAGCAGGTGAGAGGTTTCTACAAATCCTACCAAGAACTAAGATGTGCAGCACAGTCCCTGAGGCTTGTGGGAGAAATCTTTGTGTTTCAGCTTGATTCAAGATTAATTTGAGATGCATGCCTCCTGGAGACTGACAGCATCATGTATTTAATTAAGTGGTATTGGGAAGATTCATAAATTTGAATAGATATTAAAATATCCTATTCAGATGCTAGAAAGGGTACCTTCCAAAAGAAGAAACTTCTTGATTTTTGTTTTTGGCCTGTGAGTAATGTTCAAGGCCAGAGGAGACTGAATAACATTTTCTGCAGTCTAAAACTGCAGCCTTATTCTCAGGTTAAACTATAAATATGCATAGGTTTATTCATTTTGTTTGGTAGATTGTCATAAATATGGGAATGCGGAATTCAAGTATCTGCATTTTTTGATTTTTGAACCTTGTCAAAATGCAGGTTACTGCTTTGGTTCAGTTCTACTCTGATAATTTCAGTCACAACTTCCTCCAAATCAAAGGAACATTTTTAGGAATTGAGAGGGAAGGTACATAGAAGTATATTAATTATTTAAACTATTTGTGGGTGTGTTGATCCAGTCTAATTATTTATTTATTTATTATTAAAAGGAGTCAGCTTTTTCTCTTTTGTGAGACAGCCTTGCTATTTGGCTTCTGTTTCATTGTGGGGGTAGTTGGGTTATTGTTTGTCTGCACTAATGTGCAATAACTTTTTATGGTGATCAGTACTTATTCACGAGGGAAAGGCTGAGACACAGCATTCTCAAAATATTTGTCATTCCCTCTTTCCAGGAAATTACTTTTGACGAGGTTATCAGGCATAACTGGCAGGGCCTAGGTAGCAAGGCACAGGTGTGGCACAGATGCAGCACAGGTGTGCAGGGGGCACAGCCTGCTCTGAAATGAAGCCTTGAAGGTGACAAACCAAGGCAGAGAGACCCTGGGACACTGCAAGTGACCTCTGGCAGGGCAAGAACAGAATCCTGGAGCAGTGGATGAACTATAGCAAGAAGGATGATGGAAAAGCAGAAAGAAATCAATGCACACAAAACTCCGACCTCCTGCACTACCCCTCACCTCCTTGGAGAGACTGGGACAGCTCCAATTTGACCACAGAAAAAAACAGTGCTTGTGGAGACTAGGGTAGTGGGAGATGATTCTTTTGTAGGATCAGGAATTCATGGTGGCTTTGTCTGTGACAATGGGTAAAGAACTTTTTATTTCACTTCAGTGTACATTGCTGGGACATCCATATGACATCCATTACACTTTTTACCTCATCTTGTTTCCTTATGCAGATCCTTATTTGAATCCATACAGCTGTAAGTCTTCCCCTAGAGTGTTTTTACAAAAGGTTTTTCTTTCTTCAAATTAGGTAAATAAAATGGTCAGTGTGTGCTATGATTTGCTGCTTTTTGTGTGATGATAAACCATCAAACCAGCATTTTTATGATTAAAATTATAGTACCAAAACTACATTTCATTGTGGTAACTTATGAATTTGAGAATCTTTTACCTGAAGATGTTGTTTATATAGAAAAAGACACTGTTCATAGGTTAAAGATTTTAAATTTAAGTTACTTAAAGTAGTAAATCTGATAGTTGTTATCTAAACTCAGTTGAATTTTCTTCTCAGCCAGTTCTAATAACCTAATGGATTATGCTACTAAAATACAAATATTCCAGTTAAGATAGAAATCTCACAAGCATTTTGAAAATTCTGTTTCTTAATGCTATATTATAGCAGATAAAGAAAGATTGAGCTGTTTGAGTATGGAGAAATTCCATATTTTTAATCTATAATTCCCCTCATTTTGGAAACTTGCAAGGGAAAAAATTTTGCTTCTGTTATTGTCATTAGTAATAGCATTCTTAAAATGTCTGTTTGTTTATCTTTGTTTGGTTCTCTACTCCTTTTCTATTTCAATAAAAGGAGCACACACTCACAGCATCATTTTACAGGATTTATCTTGAGGATTTAATTTCAATTATTATTGTAGCAGATTTTGTCCTTGAAAATATGTTTGAACTTTCTAGCTGCATGCTGCTTTTCAGAACTTCTTTTGCCATGCAGTTCAAATGACTTTTCTTTTCTAGCTGATAAGCTTTGCTTGTGGTTGACTTTTAACATTTGGTTATACCCTGAGAAAAGTCTGAACACTTCTTACCTAATTAAGGAGTCAGACTGACATATTTCATGAGGACTATAAGTGCATCTGACTTGCATAAAATAGCTAATTGTTTCTGCCCTAAAATTTAATACTCAGGTGCTGTTCATATAAACTACAAGTGTAAAGCCACACCATGCTGGTTTGATGTCAGTGCCAATGCTATTTAGAACAGATAAAAGTATCTTTTAGCTCGAACTGCTTATTTCAAAAGAAACCATTCCAGATTAAGTAGGCCTTGCAGAGCCCTACACAGACATAGGGAAAACTGAGATGGGAGGATGTATCTTTATTGGTTCCATGGTAGTAAAATAGCTATGAAGAAGGCTCTATGTTGATTTATGTGCAGCCTACCACTATATAACCAGCACCTTGGCCAAGCTTCCCTTCAGTCTAATGCTCAGAGCTTTTTATGGGGAAGTTCTTGTGAGTTTGTTCGCCTACCACACTATCAGAAGGGCAGCATGCTGCCAGTATGCAAGCTAAGCTGTCAGAGTGCTGCCAGCCACATGAACAAGACAATTAACTGTCAGGGATGACATATCTCTGCTGTGCTTCAGCCAAAAGCTGCCAAGAGTTTGCAACTTCTCATCACCACCAAAATTCCTGATTTTACTTCTTTTGTCTATGCCTCCGCAGTAAAGTCAGGAAAATAATCAATCATCCTTATTCACACATTCACTCTCAAATATCTGAAATCATTTGAGAGTGAGTGCTATTTCTGGAGCAGATTATCATCAAGGGATATTTACCATATGAGTCTTCTAAACATCCTTATAAGGCAATCATCATCATATAGCAGGTATGTGCCAGACTTTCTGTCTGAAAATATAAAAATTGCATAATTTAAAGTCTGCTCATAAGGAAATAGAAATTTCCCAGGGCACGCAACCTGCTCCTCTGACTTTTCTGACTTTTGACAGAACTTCGGTAGTCTTCAGGGGACGATAATCTTCAGCAAGGAGCATTTCATTCACAGATATTAAAATCCAGTTCTTTTCTAATTACAGGAGCTTTCTGTCCATCTTCAGTGTTTTCTTTTAATTTTATGGGTCTTTTTAAGGATCATCTTGGTCTGTTATCCATCACCAGCTGGATACTTCTTTTAGTCATGCAAATTTTGTTATGTAGAAAATTGTGAAGCTCACTTTTGTACTGAACCTAAGCCTGAAAAAAACTGAGATGGTAGAATGTTAAAGGGGCATAAAAGATACTTTTTCCCCAATAAAAACTGCCAAATTTAATTCTTCCCCTGGAGAAGTAAGCCTGCACCAACTCTTGTAAAGTCCAGATTCATTAGACATTTTCAGTAAGTGTTTTCTGTGGGATCCTTTGCATACCAGTGGTTGCTGTGACAACCATAGTTTATCCATTCAGGTTATTTTCCCAAAGCACATAACAAAATTATCTTTTGCCTCCAAAATTCCACAATATGTTCAGCTCTGAAAGCTGGTATATCTCCTTAATCTCAGGCTATTTTCTTTCTTTTTACTCTGTTTTGCCTCTTATATCGTGCCAGACATGCCAGACCTAACATATATTTAATGCAGCTCTACAACTCTCTTTGATAGTCAATTCACCACAGGTAGTCCTTGCTGGAAAAAAGTTTCCTAATTTTGGATGTCATTAATTTTCCCAATTCCAGTAGAGCAGAAACACCCTAACTACCTGGAAAACATGCTTGTTTCTTTTCCATTATTTCTTTAGAAAGAAGTGGAATTAAATTTGTTTATTTCTCCCTCTAAATTTAAAAAAATATTTCAGTATAAGTTGAATTGTCTCCTAATAGGTATTTGACGGTATTTGATGCTTAAATTGATTAGATGGTTTTCATTCAAACATGAGAAGAGTGCCACTGTATCATAATAGGCAGCTTTCCAGAAAAGTGTAAGTTTTGGCATAGTTCTCTGAATTGTTTTTCACATTTCAAACATGCTTAGGTAAAATATGTCAGCATAATCTAGGCTAAAATAAATGTGTACGAAAATATTTTCTTTTAAATACAGGGTATGTAGCTTTCATGAACAAAACTGCTAATGAAATATGAAATTTCAATATCAATTTTCCACTGTGCTGAATCTAAAAATATTGTCAGTTTAGGTTATTCACGTTTATGATCTTCTGAATTTCCCTTTCCCCACCCTGCCCCCAAATGAACACCAACATTTCAAAAACTCAGGGTTTTATAGGTATCCTGTTCAGATGAATTTAATATAGATCACCTGTATCCACTTGCCTTTCACTAATAGGGAATATAACCTGCATTATGCAGTGCTATCAGTGCTTTCCCAAGCTTCTGAGGGGGTCAAGTACATCCTTGGTTTTTGACCATGCAATGAATGTACTTGCTAATTCAAGTTTTATCAAATCTCTTCTAATCGGCCTTGCCATTAAATGTGTCTATTCTCTTAAAACCTCTAGTGGTGCCAGTTAACCTTCCTACCCTCCAAGGGGTAGGGACCCTTTTCCTGTCCAAGATTCCTCACAACTCTTTGAATAGAGCTGGTGCAGAATGACAAATCTGTATCTGTTTTCCCCTTCCAGTGGCACAGCCCTGCACACTGCTCGTCCCTCAGCACCTCCTGCTTGCTATCCCTGCAGCTCCCCTTCCCTTGGATCCACATGTGCAACGTACCTGTGGCAGCTGTTTGCTTTAATCTGCACTGGCACAGGTTTAATACAGCAATATCCCATAAATCCAGTGCAAGAGTGGCATTATTACGCAGGGGCTGGATGAGTCAGATGACATAAAATAACAGATGTTACTGAAAGCAGAACCCTTTAATATAAAGTTCGTCCTTACACAGCTGTACAGAGAAAGCATTGCATTAAACACTTCCACTTCCCACATTGTTTTTATTCTTTCCTTTGAGCAATCCAGAAGCATGTCATGCAGAAGCTTTTTTTTTTTAATGTTGCATGATGAATAGCAGAACTCGGATGTTTCCAGATGATATGAATTATTTTGAAATGCTTGCTTTATAAAAGAACATCAAATGATTATGAACCTTCTGATCATGCCCTGTATTTAGTTTGCAACAGGAAAATATTCTAAATATTTTACCACCATTGTGTGTATGCAATCATCCCTTTCTGTTGGCATTAAAATACATTCTTTTTCCTACAAATTTAACTCAGTGCTTCTGCTATGAAACATCACTTCTATTCATCTCTATATTTACATGTTCTAGAAAGGTACTGTCCTTATATGGGTTTGAATTAGATGGTCTTTAAAGGTCCCTTTCAACCCCAATCCTTCAATGATAGATATTACTTTATTTCTTTCCATATTAGCTAAGCTGCAAAGAGTTTCTGTTCACTTTTAACATTGTCCTTCTATCCTGGAACATCCTTATCATAATTAGAAAGGTATTTAGGATTCTTCTCTCATCTCATAATAGCATAATCTTTCATTTTTGTTCTGGTTAGTAAAAATCTGTTATTAACTAGGACATCATGAGTCTGACTTCTCTGCTCTAATACATGAAAACCTTTCAAGTGAAATGTAACTTTTTCTTGTCTGTATTTATTCTGACAATGTTCATTTTTTATCTTTATAAATTATGACATATTAACACAAATTTTCACACTGAATTAGAGTTATTGCACTGCAGAGCTCCCAGTTTGACAACCATTATAGATTCTACATCAAACTCTACTGGTTACTATGGCTATAATACTACCACTGTGTATTTCTTGCTGTTACCAAGTATTTTGGGAAAAGCTCTACAAGTGTTTTTAGCAGTTGTTAATAAATTAATCAATAGCATTCTTCAAATGAACCATTATATAAAGATACTAAAGATACCTGTGTGTTATGTATTACAGCTCACTTGTGTTCTTCACTGTCTAATCTAAATCCACGTTGTATATTGCAAATTTTACTCAGGGGGAGCTGCATTTTAAGTTATGCTGTACCACACAGCAACAAAAGATTGAAAAAGTCAGCTGAAAAATAGCTATTCACTAATTGCTGTAAACTACAAAGAGCTGGAGCCCCTTGTTAAAATTATTTTTAAAGTGATCATTCTGCTAGTTTGAAGCCTCTAATGAACAACCACAGGCAGATGAGTTCTTCCCAACTGGATTCACAGATAATGAGGCAGTTGTGTTTTCCTTTTGCTTTCTATTTCTTTTTTCTCACTGCTATTGTCAAATATGTTGGAAGGACTCCAAGAATGTTTTGATCTTTTAAATTTTCAAGTTAGTAATGTTTGCCATTTATTTTTAAATGATAATGTGTTGTTAATTTTTTGCTTACTTTTGTCTGGCATGCTTCTCAACAAACCAGGGACTTTGCAACGAGAACATGTGAAACAACTTCAGAAAGCTGAGGTCTTAAAACACAAGATATTAGCAAATATGTATGCACATTCTAAATGGAAGATTTGATACAGGATGTAGTTACTCGCCTAGATGTGTTGTCTATATTCTCATGAAATAGTGTGTCTAATGTTTATTGATTGCAGGCTCTCTCTTCACTTCAAAATCCAAGACAAAATGGAGAGATTAATAGATAATTTAGGGTATATACATGTAGTATAAGAAGTTTCTGGAATCTTAAACTTCAGTCCTAGAAAAAAAAACTGGCTGAAACCTGCTACTTTTGGAACCCACTGGACCCTCTGAAGTGAAAATGGGTAAGTGAATTCAACATTATTAGTGCTATAATGTGTTTGATTGGACTAACTTAAAGTTACACTCCTTCAAATTCCCTCCTTACCTTCAAATTCCCTTTTATCCTAATATTCTGCAACTGTACATTTCCAATAAGATGACTGATTAGTCTGTTTAGTACTCAACTATCAGTTTACAAATTATAATCATTGCAAACAAGGTTCTCTACAGAATTGTTATATAGTTGTCAAATATTTTAAATTAGCCTACTAGTACCAGTGCCTATACCACAATTTGTTGTTAAATAGATTTGCAACATGATACAGCAAAATGTCAAGAGTAATAAATAAAAATAATATATATATATAGTGCATTTTATAGCTATCATTAACATTCTTTGAATATGGAAAGTCTGAGTTTTAGCTCCATTTCCAATTAAATTGCCAAACCTAGAAGATACATGGTAGCACAAACAATTTCAATGGAGTCACAAGTGAACCGTAACAGGAATTTCTACAGGGGTCATGGGATCAAGAGTGGTATGTGTGTTTTTCTGATGAAAGTTTGCTAAACTTACTTTTAAATTCTCACCTCTTTTCCCCTGAGACATTCTTTACATCTACTCTTGAATTATTTTGCTTATTGCATAAACAATCTGACTGAACACGATCACATTAAGTTCACATTTCAACTTCTTTTTATAGTTTTGAAATATTTAATTGTTTAAAACATTTTGAATTACAGGAGGTACTCTACTGACAAGATTTATCAGTAACTAAAAGTCTAGCATGAGATATCATACTTCGTTGGCTGCTGTTGACTCTGCAACGTAGCTTGACAGGAAAGACAGGTGAATGATCCCCTCTGAGATTTGTGCCATTACATAAGGCAGCCTTGCTGAAATGCGCAAATGAAAAAACCAAACAAACTTACTTTAAGACTATTAGATCTGTCAGAAATTTGGTGGGTTGGTTTAAAGTGACTAAATTGTAACCTTTTTTTCAGTTTATATCATCTCTCTCACTCTATTCCTCTTCATTTTTCTTGTCAGTTTTAATGCAGATGAAAATAAATTCAGCCAAAACAAATGTTTGCAATGTTCTCAGAGTGAAATCTTGGATCTATTAATGGAACTAGAGGTTAAAAGTCACCATTATGATTTTTTTGTGCCTTCTGTTAATCATTTCATTTCCTCAATTATATTTATTCTATATTTAAAGATTCTATATATTCTATTCTATATAAATATATTCTATATTTAAAGATTTCTAAAGACATAAAGTGACTATTGGCCTAGGTATTTTTCTTTACATAATACTGCACTTTAAAAAATATTTATTAATTTAAATGTGTTTGGGTTTGTTTTGCAATGTACACTCTTGTCGTTTTAAGCTACAATTTCAATTAATCTCTTTTATATTGCCGATAAAATCCCTGAAAGAAAGAATTAAATTACTTTTCAGCTCTTTTTCTCAGTAAACTGATTTTATTTTTTCAGTCCTTAATTTTTTCCCTTTACTTTTCCTATTATTTTAGATTGTTGTAGTGAGCAGAGGTCAGAAAAAGTCATTAAACTACTCACAAAGATCATGATTATGAAAACCTGACTTAGGTGCTGGTTTTTCTTCACTTACATGGGCTTCTAATGAATATGTTTAATATGCTTAAAGCTGATGCCCTCTCTGTTTCCAACATCTTTCCATCTGCAATCTGATATGCAGTCTGAAACAACCTTGGAAAAAAATCAAACATTATAGACAAGACTTCTTGGAATTTCTTGGAGAATTATCAAAATGGAAAGAATTCTGGAAGCTTCCAAGGTTGCAAAAAATAGTGATGCTGGATAAGCCTCTTAATAAGTTTTCCGGAAACCATATCTTTAAAGGATCAAAGCAGTCTTCACAGAATCTCTTGGAATATCAAAAAAAACCCCAAAGCAAACAAATAAAAAGCTGCGACCTCTGGAGACATACAATAGGGGAAAAGGATTGTGTTAAGACTTTTTAGCTAGTATATAGCAATGTAATTAGAGAAGCTAGACAACCTGAAAGAGAATGGATAGTTTATATTTTCCCTAGAGGATTTTGCAGCAGTGGAGTTGCTGTAAATAATGATCTGGGTTTTATGGAGGCCTGATCTTTGTGGGAGGTTGCTTAGGGAATTCATTAAATATTTGATTTCTATTCTGCTGCTCAGATTCCCCTTCCTGTGTCACCAAATAAGTTAACCTTTGCTATGGTGTTCAACCTCTCGAAGGAGATTGCTACGGGAAGAATTGCAGCTGATTCTTCTTCCTAGTTTAGATGACAGGTATAAGCAGACATGTAACATGGCAAAGGTCCAGAACCAAATTTAATCTACTGTTTTAACTTGATTTGCCAGTTAAAAAATAAAATATGGTTACCGTCTTAAGAGTTGGGAAGAATATCTCTTGACGATAGGTTATTGAATTGTTTTCCCATTGTATTTTGAGAGACAGCCTTGTTGAACTTCATGAGGTCTCTCTGGATGCCATGCTTTCCCTCCAGAGTATCAATTGCACCACTCAGTTTGGTGTCACCTGTGAATTTTCTGAGGGTGATCTCAGTCCCACCGTCGGTGTGGCCAACACAGATATTTAACACTGCCGGTCCCAGGGCCAACCCCTGAGGAGCACCACTGGTCACTGATCTCCACCTGGACATTGAGCCACAACTGTTTGAGTGTGGCCATCCAAACAATTCTTTATCTAGGGAGTGGTCTGCCCATCACATTCAAGTCTCTCTAGTTTAGAGACAAGGAAATCTTGCAAGGCCAGTGTCAAATGCTTTGTAAAAGTCCAGGTAGATGACAGCAGTTGCTCTTCCCTTTCCCACCAACACTCTACATGCATCATAAAAGGCCATCAAATTCATCAGACAGGATTTTCCCTTAATGAAGCCATGTTGGCTGTCATCAATTGTTGCACCGCATGTTTTGGGTTTTCTAATGTTCTGTATATTTTGTTTTATGTTTGTAATGGTTTGTTCCTACCCCCCTATCCCAAACCCCCGATGGTGTTTCCCTTGTGATAGACCTTGTCAATCACCTTGTAAGATCCGGGGGAAAAGCCCTAGGATTTGACAAGATACTCCAGTACCACCTTCTTTCATTGTTCTGTTAAGTTCCCCATTCTGGGTCACATCCCCCACCTCCCCCGCCCCAAGATTGGTTCCAAGTTTTCCCCTGCTCAAGCTACGCCCTCTGTTCTTAAGGCGAGGACAGGGGCGCTGCTGGGCATTCTCGCTCTGGGGCTCCTGTCCACTCGCCCTCTCTGCTCTGTCCATCTGCACATGGAGGTAACTGGGAGGAATAAAGCCAGGTGAAACCCAAGCAGAGTTCACTCTTTCTTCCAAGCCGTCGACCACGCTTCAGGCTGAGGTTCAGACCCACCAAGCCTCTCTTATATAGGAGTCAGGGAGTGAGCTAGCCAGTGAAGCAGGCTCCCTAGCATTTCTATAATCAATCACCTCCTTATCTTCCATGTGCCTCCACATAGCTTCGAGGAGGATTTGATCCATGATTTTGCTGAACATAGAAGGGAGACTAGTGGGCTTGTAATGCCTCAGAGATAAGAAGCAAACTTGATTGCAGGAATTTTTTCTATGTAGCCTATAAGTTCAAAGAAATTGCAAAGCTTTTAGAAAAAATAGAAATAATTACAATGGGATTTCAAGCACTCTTCTATTTGAAAGCACAATGACTCTTGTCCCAGTCTCACTGCTTGCTTCGCAGTTGAGTTTTGCCTCAGAGGAAAATGAAATTAAGGTATGGTACAATATGCAGTACATGAGCTATAACCATCTCACAGACTTCCTCAGGGCAAAGTTACCTGCACAATACAGGTAAGGAGCTAGGATTTTTAACTGCTAATTCTTAGAACTTTTCAATTTAACAGAGAGAGGGGAAAAAACTCTGCTACTCAACGGTATATGTGCCACCTGGGAACAACTTCAATACATAGCTATATTATCTCTCCCTCAAACTAAAATCCATTTTGACTTCATCTGCATTTTTATTTAAACCCAGAAAAAAAAAAAATCCCAGGCTTGTCTCTACTAATGTGTATTTATTAAAAAAACAAACCCACAATATTTATCTAGGAATAGAAAAATATTTGTATGTACAACCAATATAAAACTGAGAATAGCACAAAAATTTCCTTTTCAGAAAATCTTGCTCTCTCATTTTTTATCTCTCTCAAGAATGATCTAGCAATTTCATTTCTATTAGCATTTCCCTAGAATGTGTATTTCACACATAGACTTACAGGGAAAGTTTTCATGTCCATGTATTGCTAGAGGAGAATCTTTTTTTCTTCAAAAAAAACCCACCAAAAACCAAGAGGTATGGTAACCACAGGGGGAGAAAAGCACTAAATATGTCTACAGCAATAGTTTCTGTCTGTTATCAGACTGCACTTGAACAGTCTGCTAACAAGCTGGAAAATGAAGAAGGGGCCTAGAGGTCACATCCATGTTCAGTTTTTTACTCCTCAATGAATGGTCCTGTGGGAAGCCATCAGATCTCAAAAGACAGCTGACAGCTCAAGGTGTCAGGTTAAAAATGAGTACAAATATGAAGGCTGGATAAAAGCTCTAAGATCCTGCAAGAGTTGTTACAGTTGCACAGATATGATACAGAAAAAAAAAGGTAAGTCTTCAAGATTCCAAACAAAAAGGAAATGTTAGATCACACACAACTCCAGAAAATAAAGATAGTCACTAATTTTTACCTGTAACGATGATGTTTTTTCTTCCAGAAGTCATATTTTTTATACAATGAAACTGCATTTTGTACAGTAAATTTTCCAGTGCAAGGCTGCATACTCTATGGGATAAATTATATTGATATATAGATTTTTTTGATGAGTGACTCAAGCTAGTCATTTCTAGGCCCTGCGTGGGGTGGGAAAGGAAGACTTGCTTCAAATATAGATTTTTTAAAAAACTGACTATTTTATAAACCAGCAAGTTTTAAAAAGCTGTACCAGGAGGCAGCATCTTTTTGGGAAATGCCTTTTACATTTTGCTGCCAAACCACCTCTCTTGTCTGTGAGGAAGGGTTGCAGAAATTGTTGAACACTGTGATAATGTTTTTGAAAGGATTTCTAACTTGATTTCTCAATGAAATCTGAATGCATCTCACAAGTGGCAGAAGATGACGAAGTGGTGATCAGACCAAAGACTATATCATGCAAAGGGCACCAACAAGTGCTAAAAGCACAGTATTCTAGAGCTAGACCCACATTAATTGTAATGCAGATTGCCTCTCGGCTGAGTCATGAAGAAAGTTAATAGGCATCATAGCAGCACTAAAATCTATAGCACTCTATAAGCTTTTACTCTATAGTCAGTAGCAATGCATTTTCTGTTCTGGGACAAATAGTTGCAAATATTATGTTCACTGCCTCAAAGGCATGAGAGATGCTCATTCTGAACACAGGCTGGAATGAAGTTTATGGCTTCATAATTTCTTACCCATACTAACGACAGCACTTTTCAGGAAAAGAACCTGAAACTATAAATCTAGGTAAGAAATAAAGAGAAAGAACCTATCCTTGTCTGAAGTGTTCAAGAAATGTATGATGATGAAAATCTGTTGGGGAAACGAAATATCAGTATCAAGGCTGTAAGGTTTTCATTAGCTCAGAGTTACTGCACTGCAAATAGTGCTTTGCTGCAGAATGAAAGAATCTTGACTATGCGTTTGCATAAATATTTTCAGAATACCACATGGATTCTGCAAATTACTTTTATATTGCAACAATTTCTCCCTTCTGAAGGATTTTCTTTTCTGTTTTCCTCCACAGCATATAAATACAGCAAAATACAATGTGTTACTATTTCAACCAAAGTATTAAGAATATGTATATTGTATTCCTGTCATTCAGGTATCATTGTCTAGCCCACATTAAAATAAATGTTGATATTTAATTTGTTCAGCTAAAGCTATTTTTTTGTTTTTACTAGAGGTGGCCAAGTAGTTGGTGCCTTAGCTACTCCAGCTGTGGTCTGGTTACATCTCATGTGGTAACAGGGTCAGTCCTGCAAGAAGGAATCCATACTGCTGAAAGACCAGCCTGTCAGGAGAGCTCCACCACACTAACACAAATTTGGCAAGTCAAAGGTTTTAGTGTCATTGTTTTTAGATGAGACGCAAATGTACACTTTTTTTTTTTTTCCTGGAGAAGTGTGAAGCCACCAGACATGGTCATATTTTAACTTAAAATTTCTCTGGTGACTTCAGATACTTTTTTTCTTTTTTTTTTCTGATGCTGCGTTGTGCTGTTTTATCACTACATAGTTCTCTTTTCTGTGTCACTCATGTCTATATCATAAAGATGAGTAGAAAGATTATTGTATTTGATCTGAAGGTCTTAAAAATTCACTCTGAAAAAATCCAGCACATAAGCATAACAGAGTGGCAATGACTTCTACTCACAGCTGCTGTTTTCTGGAGGTGTGCTGCTTCCCTATTAATTCCTTGGTATAGCTACAGGTTTAAGCTTCAGTGGGTAAAGCAGGAGTACATATTCACCTTATTAATTTATATGCATTCAATTATAGCCATATCTGCTAATAACCTGCTTGGTTAGGCTATTTGCCTGACACAGAAACAAGAAAAAGTATCCTTCTCAATGTGTGAGACTTGATCTGAGAAGCAAAGAGTCATCAGTTTTTTGAAGTTTTTTTGTTCTCCCAGAGAAATGTTCAGTGTCTCCTCCCCTAGGAGGCAGCAGGGGTTGACGGGAACAATCCCAGCAACAGTAGCACCAGGTCTTAAAGATCTTCCCTTCAGTGACTAGCACAAGAGTGTTCTCACCTTCTTATCACAAGTAACCCAAGAAAGATAAGTCCATGTTTAGTCTGCCCTGTGGCTGGAATGCTGAAGAAGGCAAGCAAAGCTGTATGAAATTCACTGATCTCTAATTAAAATGGGTAGATAAGGTAAGAAAAGCTACTGCTGAATACTGAATGCTTTGTTCTGTATGGAGATGGTCTCTAAGCATCTATGTAGAGATATTTACAGTTTCAAGATTTTTGGGCTTTTTTTCTTCTTGTTTTTTGGTTGCTTTGGGATTTTTAAATTATTTTGAATTCCCCCTTCCCAGGTGACTGTCATTGCTTCCATATACATTCTTCAGTGAATCAAAAATTTGTGTTGGTTTTACATACCATGAAAGTTATGCATATGACATACTCAACAGACCCCCAGTAAAAAAATATGATCCTTTCTTTTTGGTGTATTCTGTAAATTCTGTATGCAAGCAGTTTTCAAAAATTCTGCTTAAATACATTTCGAAATACAGTTGAAAATACAGTTCCAAATATTTTGAAAACAGTTACTCTAAAGATCTTATTTAGTCTAAGTGATAAAAATCCTTTTTTTTTGGTGGTTTTATTTTAACGGTTGTTATAAGGCCTTTGATCCTCACAGAGTATACTTTAATCAGATTAAGACAAGATAGCTGTGATGGGCAGACTTAGTTATTCAGTGAAAGCATAGTGATCTCTGTTCAGCCCCTCAGGCTGCTGTGGTATGAGGCTCCCACGGAACTGTTCCACAGGACAGCTGCAACCTATATCACAGACTGACTGCTATTGAACTTCCATTTAGTGCCCTAATCAAAATACTTGTTCATTGACATTTGCACATGATAGTTTTATCTTATTTTGTTAGCTTTTACAATGAATATGCTACTTCTGAAGACAACTAGACTTGGTAGCATTAAAAAGCAAACATACACTGTAAAGCCAGGGCAGGTAGAGCAACCACAGCAATCCCAATAGCTGCTTGCTTTCCTAAAATGTTACATTTTTTGAAAGTTGAGAATTAACCTCAAGCTACAGTAACTGAACAGAAATTCAAGACAACTTTTTCTTTATGAAGTGACAACAAAGCTAATGGTTTCTTGACACGTGTCAAACAGGAGAAACTTATGCCAAAGTCATTTAGGGATTACCTAAAAAACCCAGTCTGAAGACACTGATACTGTTCAAATGAACATTTTAATTAACATTCTTTCTAGAGGTCACTAGGAGCATCTAAGTCAGTTTTAGACACTGGTTCGTTTTTAATCTTTGTTGCCCATATAACAAACCCTCATTTGAAGAGACCAAACCATCTTCTTTAAAAGTGAGCACACCAAAGCCTTGCCAGTTTATCATGCCAGGTTTTGCGAGAAAACAAACAAAACTCAAGTAGCTCTGAAAGCAGATAATAAAGACCAGGTCTACTAAAAGACAGTGGTATTCTAGACAGTTTGTAAGCAAGTTTTTCCTCTGCTCAGTGTACCCTGAAAGTTTCAGCATATTCCTGGATTTGTTTCGTTTCCTCTGAGGTCTCAGGAAAATTTCCTCAGTGCAATTGCTGGGTTAGGGATCTGCTCTTCCATAGGCAAGCTCACTCACCCTCTGCTTGCATTCATTCTTCCTCCTCTGACTAGCTTTTTAAACAGAGGGTTTCTCCAATCCAAGGCCTAAACTCTCCTTTTCTTGCTTTGTCTCAATCAAGCCAGCAAACAGGAAACTTTCCTTTCCATTTCTCAGAAGCATCCTTTTTAAACATAGCAATATATAAAAATCATGATCAAACCAACCAATTACAGCCTGGAAAGAGCAATGTAGGATCTCAGCTTACTGAACTCTATCACAGTTATTTGTGGGTGCCTTTCTGCATTTTTCTTTTGGAAACTGTGAAAATCACAGGGAAAGACATTTTTGGATATGTCCCACATGATAGTCCCACATTTCTGTCAATGTAAATGGTGTTCTGTGTCTCTGCTTCATATGACTGACAGATTCTCAGTGTTAAGCTTCTTTGAAGTTATAGGGTTGACAGAATTACAAGTTTGTATTTTAGTTACAGTAAAATAGGTCTTTTGTCACAAGAACTACAATGTATATATTTTATTATGTAAACATTTTATGATAAAGTATGTGCAAAAGTGCTCCTTTATGACTTTCATACTTCCAACTGAATACAACATAGTATTGTGTAGAAATCTTTCCTTTTTTCCCCATTCTAAAAGAAAAATCAACTTGATACTTCCTTCCTGTCTTTTATACTAAGCAGTAAAATTTCCCTGGTAATGACTAGAGATAAGATAAATGTAGGTCCTTTCTCTTGAGATTTAACTAAAAAGGAATGGGACGGAGAATATTACATTATCTCAGTATAAAAGTCTTGTGTAGGAAATATTTGGTCCTAGAATGTGGATTATGTGCACATTGATATTGAAATCAATTAGATTTATAAGACCTAAAATTGCTACAACTCTATTACCATGACCTCTATGCCCATGAGCACACAGGAATGAAATAACAGTCAATCACTTTCAGGTTTTGAGTGTAAGGAATCAATGGAAGATTTCTGTTAAATTGTTAGAGCGCCTCTCAGCAGAATGCTGAGTCACATAAGTTTATTGGGATGAAGCTGGCAGTCGGTAAATTTAGACCACGCAGACATGAATGTTGTTTCCTGTGGAAGAAATTCAATTTTCTTAAAATAACTATCAAAGCAATTGAACAATTCTAGCTGAAGAACACAAAGCAGCCTCTAGCCCCATTTTCACCATGAGAAGTCTACTTTTCATTTGCCACACAGCTGAGAACTTGGCTCAATTGAAATCACAGCATTATTATATATGCTAACCCTGAGGCTGCAGACAAGATCCCAGCCAATTTCAACTAGCTTTTGCAACTCATATAAATAGATGCAGTCTCTGAACACCTCATGCTATCAGCTATGCATGGGGTTATATTTATAGCCAATACCCTAACATTTATGAAGAAGACAGCTAGAAGAGCCATATGCTCCAGAGCATTTGTGCCATATACTTCCATTTACATAAATGGAAAAGTTGACAGGAAAATAACTCTTGCACTGGACACAATGACTGCATCTACATGCCAGGATTATTTTCTAGACCAGACAAAACCCAGCACTGTTTTTTCACATCCATCCACCCAGTTCTCTTACCTTCCAAAACTGACTGTTGAGAATGATTTCACTAGTCTGTACTAATTCCCAACTCATGGTCAGGAATTGCCTAAAAAAAGTAGTAGCTGGTGAGGTAAAAAAATACTTCCTCAGCCCTGTGCATTTAATAGAAGATGTTGTCTTATTAGATTTATGGGTTATAGGTTTGCTTTCATTTTTTAAGATTTTCTAATTTTTTAATTAACTTCAACCTCTCACTCAGGTATTACCCAGTATTTAACTTGGGTTAGGCAGTGATTTAGGTGGAAAATTTGTTTCAAAGGAGTCTGATGCAGGTCGCTGTCCAGAACAAAATGTCAGTGAGATATACAGGACAGCTGGTGGTTTGCCAGCTGTGGAATTGGAAGCAAAGCCCCCTCACTAGTGGGGCACTGCACAGACAGTCCTTGCTAGTCACGGTGCATTTTGTAACCAGTGCTTTATGAGGGAAGTTGATAGCACCTCTGTGTGTCATTGCATACACTCTGCATCTTGAATATATATACCTATAAGACTATTTAAGAACCACCTTCCTATAAATCTGGAGAGTAACAGAGGCCTGGATTCTTCAAATCAAATTACTGGTGACTGAGAGTATGAGATTTTGCAGGCTGCATGATGCAGATCCAGGGCATATACAAACAATAATAATTTTTTCAGCACTGTAATTAATGTCAAATACATATTAACTGAATTGACTGCAATGGCTTATTTGATCTTATTGCATTCTGCTCTGTTGTAAAAAGAAATTAAAATATGGATAATATTACATAAGTTATAAGCCAACAAAAAAGCATAGTTCTCTTTTACGTGACTTCTCAAACTTTTTTTTCCTGAAATTCGTTGAATGTGTTTTCTCCAGACATGTGATTTGAGACTTGAGTGGAACAAAAATGTAAATGAAATTAGCATGTGTTCATCCACCAGTGCACTCTTGCAATTACATGAAGGATTTTTTTATTAGATCATGTTTTTCAGTCAAGCTTCCAAGAGCAGAACATTGATAATAATGTTGTTTGTACTCAGGACTACCATTGTAGATGCTGCTGACGTGCATTTTTGAATAGCGAATAAATCCTCCCCGTCCTTTCATGACTAAAACTCAGAATGGTATCTGACCTTCTGCTCTATGACTTAGTGTCATTGCAGACACACTACCTTTATTTGGCCAGGGCATGGTTGTATGCATTTAGCACCTTGTCAGTGGAAACCAGGCAATGAAAGAATTTAATGTCAGATTTCTGAGAAATACAAGAAAGGCTTTCTTCCTGCAGGTCAGAGACTAGAATAAGGTGTCAATCTGACTTAAAGCTTCTTACAAGGTAAAAAAAAAAGAAAAATACAGAAAATCTGTTCTAATACTGAGGTTTGTAAGGAAAGAAAGGGTTCATACAGTTTAAAATATGGTATTCAGTGAGTATGAATAAACTTTACAAAAAATATTTATCAGAAATCCTTTTTAAAATAAATCACAAATTATTTAAAAACTGCAGAAGCTGAAGAATTTGGGGTGATATCAGCCTGAGAAATGCAAGGTAAAAAAAAAAAGTCTCATATTTTCAAAGAGAAACTTTATATTTGACTTGTAAACAATAACAGGAAAAAACCCTGTCACTATGCTATATTCTGGTAAGATTCAATATCATGTAAATTAAGCTGTAGTTGAGTTGGAAAGCTGATCTGTTATTATGCAATACGGCTGTGGGAAAATTGTCTTGCTCATAATGTGTCACCAACCAACTGAGGTAGGTATGCAAAACCATGAGTCAGGATTAAGAAGGTAGGAGATATAAACAGCAATTAATCAACATGAGCAAAAAAACCCCACGGTTTATGGTTTCCCAAACCTCAGATACACTGAGGCAGTCTGGGACAAATTCATCACTGGGAAAAGTAAAAACAGTTCTGAGATCACTGAAGGTGCACTTGTTTCTTCAGAAATTTCAGTACATGTTAATGTTTTGTTAAACTTCAAGTATCCCCATGTCAAAATGAGCTCAGTTTCTAAAACATCATCAGACATCTCAGCTAAACAGAGATTCCATGTATTGCTCATAAAATGCTTTACTTATTTAATTCAGACTATTACATTAAATCTTTATAGACAGTATAATAATGATTTTCACTCTTGATAAAGCTCCATAAGCTCTGTAGTATAATCTTAAGAGCTCAGTATTTGTTTCATCAAATAAAAAAGCTTAACAAGACCATATCTTTAAAACTGTTAAAGTAATTGCTGTTTCTAAAATATGCATTAAAATCTACACTGTGAGTACCAGTAATTTTCAGAGTAATACAATTCAAATTATATTGTAGGACTTGGTTATAATTTATAGGATGTTTTTATAGCTCTTCCAGATCATACCAATATCTTGCTGACCAGGTTAGAGTACAAAATTCTCCCTTAATGTTATAGATTCTGTAGGAAAAGATACACATGTATACCACATCTTTTAGTATCATTTTTACTTAGAAATATGATCAAGCTATAATAATTTTAAAACGAGAGGAATACATGGAAAGGTGTTTCAATTAGTACTTCTTCATAACTTACTGCTTCCTTCTTTTACCTTCTCTTTTAATGAAAATCTAGCCCTCTTGTTAATAACCTGGTCATCATTGTGGATGCAGCTAATCATCATTAACTGCATCTGAATGAATACTCTAAAAGGAGTTATAGCCCTATAAAGTCCAATACCCTATAGCATATTCATCAAAATTGTGCTGGAGAATACAACTTAATTCCTTGTCAACATTGCAAATATTTCCAATAGAAGATGTTCAAAAGTAGTGTCCATAAACTGGACTTCTTAATGTAAAGTAGAAATTATTTTAAGGATATATAAATTCTACTTTGAAATTATGTCTCTCTTGATTAACATCTAAAAGTACTGCAGAACACTTGTTCACACACTGCACTTATCTGGAAGCTGGAAAATGTCAGTTCCAACACCAAGACACATACACGTAAATCAACAGTTTAATTAATTTTTCGTTACTTCCCGGAATTCATTCTCAATAGAGACAAAGATGGCAGGTGATTATAAGTCTCCATTTGTCTTAGCAGAACAGCAAACAAGAGTTTGGCGTGACTCAGCAGGGTTGCCCAAAACATAAAGCCTACTAAATAATTGGTGGTATGACTGTTTACCTCCCTCAAGAAAAACACTGGCAGCTATTTATTTTCAAAAGCAGACTCTCTGCAACTTTGTTCATAAATTGAAATTACTCCAAAGAAAAAAATTCCAGTCAAGTGTGTTTGATAAATACTTTCAGACCAAAACTGAAAAGTAAAGGATTCAACAAATTAAATGAGTGTTTGTGAAGGCAATAAAATACACAGACATGGTGGTTGCTCAAGTGCTGCCAGTATAGTTCAGTTGTAATTTGCTCTTGAATTCCTATCTATAGTCCCTTGCTGCGCTACAGTGGTAACTCTCTCTTGCTGTCAGGCATTAATAATATAATATTTGGTGAGGAGAAAAAAAACTTTTGGGTTAACAAAATTTAACAAGATTTCTTGTTTTGAGGGGTTTTTTGTTTGCTTGTTTTTGTCTTGTGTGTCAAAGTCCCTCAAGACTGTGAAAGTTCAAACATACTTCTGACTGCCTATTCATGTCTGAATTTTCCTAGTTATCCCAAGTCACCAAAACAATTTTTTTTTCTCTCTGCAAATCCTAGTGATGTAAGCTCACAAACCAGGAATGCAGAGCTACTGCAGAAATCCTGGAAATCCTGGGGAGTTGAACAAGGTTCACAGACCTGCCTTAGCTTCGGATAGGAGAAATCTTACTGCTAAGCACTGTGAAGCCATGCTTAGGTCAAGTCAGGTTAAAAATATGTATTACCTTCAATTTCTGCAACAGTAGAATGAGACAGCCCAGTGACAAACCTTCAGATTTAAGAGACAAAAGAAACTGTGCTTACCTACTTTTCCCCAAGATCAGATGCAAAAGATGTCTCAGTCTGTATTCATCTCACTTGCTGTGGACATTTGGATCATTCATTTCATCAGAACTTCTGATGTCTGAATATATCTAATCTCAAGTTGTAGTCATGAGGTAAACTCCACTTCTGCCAAAATGCACTTGCATTTGTAGAGAAACCATTTGCTGGAATCCTGCAGGGTTTCAGTTTAATTTTTATATATAGATAGATATATATTTCCCCTTATTAACAACTTACTTAGCAAATTACTCTAACAGTTCTCCTGTCAGAAATTTCTCTTTGAGAAGTGTAGGTTCTATCAGGCACCAATCTCTGATAGCACACAAAACCTGCCTAATAATTGACTTTCCAAGAAACAGCTCCTCCATTCAAGCCAAACAGCTACTTCACCCTCTTCCCTGTGCCTTGGTGAGTGTGAA
Source organism: Cyanoderma ruficeps (assembly GCA_008694505.1). Lineage (NCBI taxonomy): Eukaryota > Metazoa > Chordata > Aves > Passeriformes > Timaliidae > Cyanoderma > Cyanoderma ruficeps. Next base: position 19,363,983 of record VZDJ01007747.1, read on the forward strand.
GTTCAGCCTCATCTTTCATATCATACGAAAATAAGGCAATATCATGCCTTCTTTTGACAAAAGTATTTGATATAATAATCCAAGTGTAATTATATCAAATAAATTATTGGACCTGTCTTTTTATCCAGCCAGGCCTTATTAAAAAAATCATGCATAATATTCAAACAGATAACAAAATAAGTAGGCTAATAGCTTTTCTTCTATAGTATTTCTGTACCCTTGCTATTTTCCTGGATCTAGCGAGCAGTTTGATCCCTGTAAGTTACTTATGGCAACTGATATTTTGCTTGAGAGGTTTACCCCCAGTTCTGTGGGATATCCCAGATGTATCATCCAGCCTAAATTGTACTCCCAATCCTAAACAGCTCCAGCTTTCAGAGTTAGAACTTCAGATGGATAGTGACCTTCCTTCCTTCTTTTTACATCCTTAAGGAATAAACCAAAATGCACATTAGTGTTCAGTTACAGCTTTAAAGTTGAGCCTGAGGTAAATTTGATTTAAATATTAGTCAGGGTTGGAGCTTTTTTGTTGGGTGGGTGTTTTCTTAATTTTAATTTACTAAAATAATTGTTGAACATAGCATAGTTTCCCTTTTTGTATAGGCATCTAAGGCTGTAACAAAAATACTTTGCTTTTAAACAATTAAACCAAATAAGGCTAGATTCTGAAGTGTTTTTCTCCTGTGTTCTCTAGAAGTTGGTTACACTTATGAGGACTGTTTGTTAGTAGCATAAATTTTGAAGTCCAGTTAATCTAAAATTTTACAAACTGCTTCATAACAGATATGCTTATTGCCATAAAATTTAAAACAAACAAACAACAAAAACCACAAACAAAACAAACACCAAACCCCCCACAATAGGAAGGGCTTTCCAATGAATTTTCAATTATCCTGTCTGAAAGTCTTAATAATGTAGTAAAGTTGTACCCCAAGGAAATAATTAGATCTCAGCATAACAAACACCACTGTGGTAATTATCGATACAAGTAGAAATTCATTAACTTTAACAAGGTTGTATCTACTTGCAGCAGGACTGAACTTAGAAAATTAAACTAGATCACCTATGCTAAAACTTGACTTTGTTACCTCTCAGCTTAACAGTGAAGGATTGAGAAAGTGCTGGAAGTTGTAAAAGTTTCATATAGCTTTCAGACAGTGGACTTCCACTTAAATCTAAATCCTGGAAGCTCATTTGGTGAACTACCTTGGATAACTTCTTTAATGAGAACATGCCACAAAAGCTAGTGTGATTTCTATCATAAAGCTCTACATCACGTGTAGCAAAAAATCTAGAATAAATTCTGCCTTCATGAAGGGAAGCACTAATAAAATATAATTTTTGTAACAAACATCAGGGAAAGTCACATTAGAGGAATTGATGCATAATTATCATGTAAAAAAAATTTCATATGTGAACATTGCTTTTTATTTGTGGAAATAGAATGGACATTTTAGTTTCAAATGGAAAATTTTAGTGACAAAATTTAATTTTATGTAAGAACTTAAATTCATACTTTGAAATAAAGACAGATGGGAGGAAGGCAAGTGTTAGAAGCTGTGAAACCAAGAACATCTGTGCTATGTTAATGCATAAGCTGGAAAAATGATAAGAAATCTTGATTTACTGGCATTGTTCATAAGCAGATTTTTTTTCTGACAGCCTCTCTCTGGGGATCATTGGAAAAAATCAGTTATAGATGTTTCATAATATCTACCATTTATGTAAACCTTTATCAATTGCTAAAGCATTAATGCATTAATTTTTTCTGCCTGACTGTTTAGTGTTGAAATGGCAGTAAAATACATAGGTAAGCAACATGAAAGACTCCACCAAAGGTGTCCCAAACCTGATCTTCTGTTTGATAAATGGAAAGTTCATAATGGACATTATAGGAAAAGTCACAGTAGAAGAAAAATAAAATGGTATTCTAACTTCTATTTGAAGTTAGATAGATGACAGTCTGAGAAAGGCTTGTTGTGAGAAGGATAGCTCCATAAATTGTTTTACTTCTTTTATCAGTGTGATGCTCTAGCTGGTGACAGTTTTGATTTATTTGTAGTTGTGACCTTTCAGACTGAGAAATGTTACCCTGTGGGGATCTGAGAAACAGATCTAAAACATGAGATATATTATTTTCAAATATTTTATTTTTAATAGTACTTCAGTTTTTGTTAAATATTGCAGCAAATATTGAAAAAATGTTTCTTCTGAAAATTGAAGAAATTATTGCCATTTTTAAATACCATCTCTGTATTTAAATCTTTGTGAAAGAAAGTAAGTAACACAGGTGCATACACTATGACCTTAATAGAGACATTAAAAAAACATTTTTGGAGTGTAAGTAGGTCCCATCACAATATGTGAAAATACGTGATTTATTTAGGCCTTGTCATTAATTATTTTATGATGTTTCATTTCTTGTTAAGTTTTTTAACAGACAATAGTTAGATAATAGTATCTCAGAGGGCAAGACTGAGGCAGTGAAAATGACAGTGACCAGCAAACCTTTTTTTTTTTTTTTTCTGGAAGCAGGCATTCAAGACACATTTTGCCCACATTGAATTTAATTCCAAAATAGTGTAAAGGTATTTAAAAATCTGATGGGGTTTAAAAAAAAATAAGAACATCTTAATTTGATGGTATTAACTGGTTTTTGACATAGCAAAAGGTCAGCATTGTATGATGCAGTAATTTCCATATGAGTGCAATGTCCTTCTGCCTTTTTATATTTTTTATTATTTTAGCACCTAATGCACCTTTATTTATAAAAACATAAACTTTTATAATTTAATTTTCATTGTATCTTTACTGTTGGATTCCTTCTTCCTCTTATGAACTGCAAATAAAAAAATTAGTCTGAAAAAATTGGCACCCTTCATAAAAGAGAAAAGTTATATTTCATTCAAATAGAAAATATTCAAAATGTTGAAGGACCTACTATCAAAAGATAAATTTTCTTCTTTTTCTTGTGAACCAGCAGTATCAGTAAGACTTTGCATTTAGCACTTGCCAACTCTGTAAAGTAACAGCTGCCATTTACATCACCAAAATTATTATATCACCAAAAGACATTATGATGTGATACACCAAGTCCTCAAGAACAAGGAACTTCAAAGAACTTTACATATCAGATAGAATTTCCAATATCTATCCATATTCTTTATTTGCTTTGTATATAGTTTTAATAAGTGATCATAATATCTAGACATACTTGGATTTGATACTGAATAAGTAGACATTGTGAAATAAAAAAAAATAATCTGCTTTTAGAACCATGAAATTGAAGTGATAGAAGAGACATTTCCAAAACTCAGGGATAGAATTCAGCTTTATGTATCCGCAGAAAAATTGTTTCCTTTTTTTCCCCCCTTTAAAATTGAATAAACAAATATCATTAGAAAGTTTGCTTTTTTGGTTTTGGTCTGTTTTTTCCTGGAATAAAATGTCATTTTTTGTAGGGCTTGATAAAATTTGATCCCATACCTTGGTTTGAGATGTAGGATTGGATTAGATGCTATCAACTTTGAGTTTGTCACCAAACCACCTATGAATGGTAAGGTAATAGAAGATTGAATGAAGTTATACATTAAAGAAAGCAAGCCCCCCCCCAAAAAAAAACCCCACAAAAAAGTTCTCCAAATAACAGGCATACAGGGATAAAATAGACAAAGCAGATCAGAGCTGTTGCAAGCTATATGAAATCATCTTTTTTGTTCTATCACCATTTTTGAGGCTTCTTCTAACATCCTGTGTCCTGAACACTGCTCTACCACTGCAGAAATGAACCAGCCGGAGAAGGTTTATAAGAAGGTGAGAATAATTGAAGTTCTTGGGTTTTAGACTGCCTGAGAAAAGACTGGAATAGAAATTCTAAAAATCTACATAAAATAATAATAAAGGAGAAGATATAAGTCTCAAAATAGATCAAAATGACATTAGTACTTCTGAACTTGGTCTCTATGTTCTGTAGAGGTGTTTTGTGTCAATATGCTTTAGGAAAAAAATACAAAAAGAAAAAAGAGAAATATGACTTCTCATGTTATAGAAACTATGTTTAAATCTATGAAAAAGCAGATAAAAGTTGGTCTGTTAAGATAGTAGAGGAGAAAAGGAGCAGGTTATTTTGCAGTGATGCAGATTTATTGTGAGAAATATCTGTAGTGTATACATCTTTCAGCTATGCCAGAGGTGTACTGCACACATTTTGAAGAAACTTCATCTGCACTATGCAAATCCCTTTTGATTTTTAATTTTCTGTCACTTAATTTTCTGTCCAATAGCACCATATATGCTATTAGAACTTGTGTCCACAAACACTGTCATAACTGGAACTTTGTAGAATACCATTATTTTTTCCCTCTTATTTGTGATCAGCTCCCTTTAACTATCTTGCATCCCAACCTTGATCCTATGTGTGACATACACTCCTATTCAAAAATAGCTTCATCCAGAATAGAACCACTAAAAGTTGCATTGTTGACCAATATAAAATTTGTGAATTAGAAGATTAAGCTAGTCTAGCGGTATAATTAAGTTTTTTCTTGTACATCTGACAGCTCAGGCTCTCTGAGGAGGTAGGCACATAGTTTATACTTCCACCTTCAAGTCCTATTTACTACAAAGTATGGAAAAACCTATTAACTTTTCAGTTTGCTTTGTTATTCCCTACATCCAATTTAAATTAATGCTGTGTTCAGATCACCAATCCTTCATCAAGCTCAGAAAGGGAAGAGAGTAGACATTTAAAAAGATTAGGAGCCAGACTATTTATGGGTCTAACATCTTTTAAATCCTCTTGAATAATTATGTGGGAAGTATAGACACCTAAGAGAAACTGGACCACCTAATATGACACAGGCTCCTTGTTGCATGTTGGTTTTATAGGAGACCCTTTGTCTACTAATTTGTTTCACATCACTGATGTTTAGTATCTATTTCAGTAAATAAATTTTAAAATAATGATATTAAGATGCATATTATGATATATTAGATAATTCTTGTCTGTCAGAATATTTGAATTGAGTACCATCAGAATCCCATCTTCCAGAGAGCTTCTGTGAGTCTTGTGACAAAAAATTGAAAGAATTCTCACCTGTGTCCTCTTTTTCTGAAGACACTTTCAAATTTAATTCATTGCAGAAATTCACAAATTTAACTGATTGGCAGCATTAATATTATTAATTCCAGGTTATTACAATGGGTTTATTGTATTTGCTAAAGTACATACTGTCAGAAAAAATACTTGAACAGTGACCAATGGGTGGAAATAAACAGGATGGTAACAGGGAAAATGTAATGGACCAATGTAAATAAAATAATGTTCTTGTCAGCAGACAGAATGATTCCTAGAAGAGAAATGAAAGTACTATGCCCATTAGAGCTCATAGAGCTTTAAAGAAAGCTAAGGAGACTTAAGTATTTTTATTCTTTCACATCAGAGCAAAGACCAAGGATTTTGCATCAATTCTGTGGAAAACAGAAAAAAAATCTCCAGTGAGTGTAATTATTATCAATAAATTATGATATTCATGTAGAATATAGCGGACCTCAAATTAAGTTTTCCCTATCTAGTTTAGACAAGAGTCTGTAATTTATGTCTCCATTTCCCCATGGAGATTTCTGTTCCCAGGTTAGCAGCTGAAGGACTACAGATAATTCTTTTGAAGCTCCAACTTCAACTGTATTTAAATAAATTAGTCATCTTAGTCACACTGCTGAAAAGAAACTTTGTACCAACTTGAAATTCTCAGTCTGAAAAAAAAAAATTCATGGAAATCAATGTGTAAAGCTTTGGTGCAAAGATGTTTCTTGGAGGAGCATGGTACAAAAAAAAATTTGTAATAAATTCTAACGTGTAACCCATACCTTAAAAGTAGAAAACTGAAGCAAAACTTTAAAAGAAACTACAAAAATTATGGAAGGAAAGAAGAGGATAGGAATGTTTTGTTCCTGCAGATTGTCAAAATGCATTACTATAATTGCTTGTCAGCTAATTCTGAACTTCTCCTAAAATTTGGTCAATTATTATTGCCAAAATCAAAACAAAACAACAACAAAAAACACCAAAAAACAAGCAAAGAAACAAATAAAACCCCCACAACATTAAAAACTATGTAGGAAAAAACCCAAAACAACAAAAAAATCCCTTTACAGTTAAAAATAAAGTTTCCTATGATCTCTAAAACTAGAAGGAAAATTGAAAGTAATTTTTATTTCTAAAATATATGTATATATACATACATCAAACTAAATAGTGTGGTGTAGAAAAACACTGGGAAGGGAATAGAAAAGTGAGTAAGTAAAAATGAACCAGTTCTAAAGAAATAAATAAGGCTCATTTCTATTCTTTTTACCTTCTCTAATTATTAGCTCCTTACTTTCTCTGTTTCTAGGATAGACTTTTTATATTCATAGTGATTTTTTTACTTATATGATTTATTACTGAAAATTTTATAGAGTTATTTTCCTTTACTACTAGATATCGTATGTGGAGTAGGTGAAAGACTGAAAGTCTTAATTTTAGTAGTGTAAATGACTCTGTCTGGAAGGTAGGTAATATATCCTGGTTCTTGGGGCTGATTAGAGGTGTCACTAGAATATTTTGCCATTTGAAATTAAGCATCTTTGATAGTAAGAAACTGAATTGTTTGACAATGTGAATGTGTATATTAACATCAAAGGGAAGAAGGAAAATGTGACAGGAACTAGGATTGCTGAGGCATTAGCTGAAGTCTCTATCTTTATAGCAGCTTCAGCTTGTATTCCTGAGTTACAGAAGACAAAAGTTTTCCATTAACTGTGGAGAAGTTCAGAAGTGGCTTCTACAAAACCCATCTATGTGTTTACGTCTCTCCTTCCTTCTGCCAGATGTACAAATGGCCTTAAGAAAGTCTTGTTCTTTCATATTATTGTCTTCTTGCATGCTGTTCTCAATTGGAAAGAAGGTTATGTCTCTACTGAAGGTAATTTCAAAAAAAAGGACATTGAGGTGATGTAAGTGCACCTTGTGATCCTATACTGAAGGTGGTTTTGTTGTAGTGCTCTAGTTCTCCAAGTGTAAACCCTGTGTTGGTGTGAGGAAAACAACCAACCACACAATGTAGATTTACTATTCCAAAGTGAACCACAGCAATTAATGTCAAGAAGACTCCAGACTTTGAATAAAAGCATATGGAAGCACAGGCTTAATCATTTATAGTGAAATGTTTCCCTTTCTTACATGAACAAATATATGACACTGTTACCAAACAATTCTTTTCCAAACATCAGGTGTACACTTACTAGAGAATATACAAAAAAGTAAACCTAAAAACAGAGTAAATTTTTGGGATTGCTTCCATAGTGGTAATGAAGCAATTTGTACAACAGCTTGAGGCAGATGCTTAATAAAGTACTTATTTCAAAGTGTATAACTGTTAACTGGAATTTAGTGATGCTGGGAAGAAAAATTGACTCTAGTGGTGTTTTATCCTTTTGCAAAAGGAAAATATATTCTAAACCTAGTGTCAACATAAGTCACACAGTGTTTTGTTTAATGCAAGGATTTTAACCCAAACTAACACATTACTACCACAGTAAGAAAGAATTGGCTTCAAAGGTTTTGTGCTAATTGAGATCATGTTTCTCAAGTGTGCCACTTGAGTTGGTCTGCTTCCAAGTTCAGGATAGTATAAAACTTGGATTAGCAATAGAAACAAAGCATAGGTAGTACAGTCTTGCAGGTGGCTGTCAGGTATTACATGATTATACATATACATGCTTTTTTCTACCCTGTCTTAACATGCACTAGTAGTCCATGCTGAGCTAAACTTCATGTATCAATTGCTACAAGAGCATTCAGACAAAGTCATAGTTGAGTCTACCCTAGGGTCTGGAGTTTTTCTCAAGGAAAGCAAATTAAAGTCCAAAGCTCTCAAGTTTTTGTCAATAAAGTTTGTGTCGTGGTTTGAGGAGGAAGTGAGTTTTTTTAAGAAACTCAGGTCAAACCAATCAGTGGCCAAGTTGGATATTGGCATCTGTAGTAGCCACTGAGAGTTTGGACACGCCTCTGAGGACACAAGGGGTTAAAAGCGAGGGCTCCCAACGCTCTTCCTCTTTCCGGGTTCGGCTTTCAGCAGAGGAGCTGGCTCCTCTTCCCCCGCTCAGGGTGGCAGGCTGGGTGGGGGAGGGGAGAGCCAGGTGGGCCTGGCTGGGGTAGGCCTGGGCTCCAGAAGGGGGGGG
>VZDJ01007747.1:19372297-19414895 GCA_008694505.1 Cyanoderma ruficeps
CCTCCCCTTGGCCCGTTTTTCTTTCCCCCAGGGAGCCGGCGCCAGCGGAGCTGCTAGCCGTGTGTGGGAGTTGCTGTGCCTGACCTGGCCGGGAGAATGAAAGCTTTTAACTCTTTCTAAGGCAGAAAAGGACTGTCTCACACACTGTTCCTCATGGCTGGTGGTTTTAGACGAGAGGAAATAGCCTGGGGGCCAAGATGATAAAGGAAGATGAAAAGGATTCCTCCCGATTGCCAGAGATGAAGACGAGTGGCCTTGAGTCGGACGTCTCTTGCGTAATGGAGCCATAGACAGACCCTGACTCTTCTGAGTATAAATGAGACTGTATTNGTCATTCTTTCAACAGTGAAAGACCCAATTTATTTTGTTACTTATAACACAGTAATTGCATGTCATGAATATAATGCTTGACATGTAGATTACCTTGAGATTTGAATGGTAATAACATGAAAAAATGCCAAACACCAGGATAGTGAAAATGAAGCTGTGTTTTCATTTTCAAAGCAAATAATGCTGAATTAAACTCTTGCATGCAGTACTCAATACAACAATATTGACATATATGAGAATTTTCTACTCCTGAGCACCTGGCTGAATACATGTTGCTTAATTGGTTATGTACTGGATAACTTGCCAGAGGTGCCAGAATTTCTTTGCAGTGACGTAGATAAGTAATGTTTATTTTTGAGATTATGGAAGCATTGTGGTATCTATAAGGGCATAGAGAAATGGAAAACAGCTTGATTACAGTAATTTACAATACTTGCATTGTTTTTCTTATCTCAAAAGACAACTGTACATTTTATATGTTTCTACTACGTACAATATCTGAAAGCATTATGTACTAATACTGAATATAAAGCACCCATGTGCCCTTCAGAAAACCATTGTAAATCCCACAAATAACCAAACCAGCTTAATTTACTGATTGCTGCATGGTTGGTGTTGACAGCTGCCCAACAGATAGATCAACAATATGCTTTTGCTGCTACCTCCTAGCATGGGGTATGAGCAATAGCTTCTATATCCAGGGTGGGAAAAGCCTGTGTGTCACCCACTGCAGGTGCTCTCTTGGAAAGAATTCCTGTACCTGGTAAGTTCAGTGTTTTCTCAGTGAATAAGTTGCCATTTCACTTGTTCATTTGTTCCAGGCTGACATTCTGGTTGACATCCCTTTATGCCAGGTGGGAGACTGCTCACCTAAGAGACCTCTTTTCCAGAGGGCAGATGCCCAAGCCTCTTTACTTTATATCGCAATCTCTAAGGGGTCTTCTTCCTGCCTTTTCTATCTTTTTCCTGGCTCCTTCACCCAGCATGGTATTGCAGCTGTCTAGGAAATAAGTTTAATTACCTTTTTATGCCATTAAAAAAAAAAGAAAAACAAAACAAAAAAACCCCCCATGCAATGTGCAAAGTCAACATATCTATCATTATGTTGAATATGTTGAATGTTCCACTTTTCTGTTTGTTTCTAAGCCTCTAAAGTGATGCTTTCTTCAATAAAACAGGGAGAAGATTAAAGTAGAAAAAAAACCCCAACATAATTTGTTTTTCCTGCATTCAACATAGAGTTTATTTTTAAGAAACAAATAAACATTTTATGTCCAACAGCCTAAGATTGCTTTGCTACATGTTTAAACTGACCTTGGTTATAGATTATTTAAATGATCAGTGCTGAGATGTAAGTAATTATGGAATGATCATTTATGAATGCAGTAAATTACAGGGAAGCATCCTTTTTAAAGGAAATGGGGAGGGAAGAGTTTTGCTTATTTTCTTCCTTGTCCTCTTGCTTCCACTAGCTTTTTCACTTTTTTTTTTTTTTGCCACTTGACTGCATCCAAGGTCAGACTGAATGAGAGACAGATAAAAGATGACAGAGAAAGCATTCAAAACCAAATAATCTGATACTGTCAGTAAAGATGTTAGCAAAGCAGAAAATATGCTGTAAGTAATCATTTTTCTCTGTAATTTCAACCTTTACTAAATAACTAATAAATACTAAAATGATATGAGGTGAGAGAAATTATGAGAAAATAAGAATAGTTCTATGGTTCAACAAATTGTTTAAATTGAAATGATGTCCCATCTCATCAGTTAGGTCATGATTTAATTCATTGACTAAAATTCTCCATTATAAGATTTATCACTAAATTGACTATTACTGTCATGGGCATATGTGCTTACTTTTAATTAAATTGCTGTACAAATCAGTATATGAACCTAAGTAAAATAATTATTATGTTTTCTGAAATTTTCATTGGAAAAAAAACCAACTTTCTTGATACAACTCACATTTCCCCATCCAATAAAACTTTAAAAACCCCAATTTTTAAAAACCCAAATGAACAAAAAACCCCACATTTATTTTGGATGTAAAATAGGATCTAATTAGCCCTACTGGAAAAACTTTGAAAATCAGAGCTGGCTAAAGCATGGCTCTAATACTTCTACATTGCTTCAAGGTTTGCAGGCTACCTGCATAGCTAGCTTGGCACTAGTTGCCTGTACTATGTAGTCATTGTGCTAAACAGCTGTGATAGTAGGTTCTGTGGAGCCATTTATTTTTTTATTATCAATGCTCAGTTATAAGTGCCACACAATACACTCACCTATCCATACCCCGAGAGGTCCTGACGCAGAGGTTTAACTTACAGATCTTCAAATAACAAAGGGAAAGACAGAATAAACATACCCTCTATTTTTTTTTAGTCAGTTACATTGGTTTTTTCAGATTCCTATAATTAATAAATATATGATTTGTTTCCTGGTCAAGCACAAGCACATGTAAGAATCACACAACTATCTGTATTTGAAATTGAAGGATTAAGAAAACCATTTTAACAGATAACCATTACATCCACTCAGCTTTTGTATTCCAACAAATGTGCTGCACTGCAAAGTGCATTTTCTAGCATTCTGGCAAGGAAACACTATGTATTCACCTCTATTTGTTCTAGTCATTCTGTACTAAGCAGCAACAGAATATGCCAGTCAATGTCTTGAGTGAAGGTTAAGGTCTCTTCTGTGTGAGTACTGTAAGCCAGGTTTCACTTCTGTCTTTCTTGATTTAATAGTTGTAACAATTGAAAATAAAAGCATTGGGTTTTCATGGGCATAATGAAAGTATAAGATAGCAAAAATAGTCTTGAAAGCATTAGATATTCCCATAAAACTTATTAACAGATGTACTAGTGTTGCTTTTAAAAAGGTTCTTGATGAAATCTACCAAACACCATTATTTATAATATTTAAGTACTGTTGGATAGTCCCCTCAGGGATGCATCTTGACTACTGAAGTGCAACAATATAGGTTGCAGCAGGTACTTCTAAACACCAGGCCTGACAGCTTGACAATAAAACAGCACAATATTTAAGTGTTTCATATTCCAGAGGGACAGGATGAGCTGCTTTCAAAACTCAGTGTTCATGTTCCACTGCAAAATATGTACATGCATCCATGCATAAGCAAAGGGAGACAATAAGTACTCAGTCTCAACTGTGCACTGTTATCCTCAGAATTTTTTCTTTCAAATTCCTCTTTTTCTTCCATACTGAGTAAAGCCCTTTGCAGAGGTTTAGATCCCCTTGTAGCTTGCATTATACCTGCATGGTCTTTGAAGACTGACCTGCACTTGCTGCTTGGACTTTACAGTCAGCAGCTGAATGTCAACTCTGATGGGAGGGCACCATGCCTCAGATGAATACCATAATCTCTGCTGGGACCACAGCAGGTATGACCTGGAACTGGTGGGCACCTAGCCAGAGGGAAGGAAAGATGGAGCAAGGGCAGGTCTATCTGCCAAATACAGTGGGGGAAGACTGTGGGCTAAAAATTAGTTGGTCCAGATTAATATTTGAAAATTTAAAAATCACTGACTGTATTCTGACCCCAAAATTATGGCTGTGGCTCCCATTCAAGAAATATTTAAGTGCAAGTTTTTGATCTGCCAGGATCACATAAATTTAACAGACTAATTTTAGGCAAGAAGTCTCAATAATTTAATCAGTGTTATTTGAGGAAGATATAATTTTTAAATCTAAGATGTTCTGATTTTTTTACATATCCTCAAGAAGAGAAAACAGCTTTATTATGGCTTTTCTATCATGCAGATTCATAGAATCATGGAATGGTTTGGGTGGAAATGAATTTTAAAGATATCATTCCAACCCCTTTGCTACTGGCAGGGATGCAGTCCACTAGATCAGATTTCCTGGGCCACATCCAACCTCATCTTGAACACTTCCTCATCACTCTCACAGGGAAGAATTTTTTCCCAATATTTAATCCTAATCTTCCTAATCTAATCCTAATCTATGTTTAAAGTATTTCCCTCTTGTTCTGTCACTACATGTCCTTGTAAAAAGCCCCTCTCTGGCTGTCTTGTCTCTTCCTTTAAGTACTATAAGGTGCTTTAAGAGCTTTCTGGAGCCTTTTTTTTTCTCAGGTTGAACAACCCCAATATAACTAATTAGTTGTGATGTGTACTGGTGCAGTTTTGCAATAGAAAGAAATATTCTAGAGAGGTGAATAACCTGTACACCCAATGCAAGATGTATATACAGAAGAAATGAAAAGCATAGTAAAATTTGCCACATAAGAGGTTAAAATTGTCTCAAAAAACTCAGAAAGTGATTGCAATAAGCTTTTAAAGGGCCCAGGACAGGGGTAAATGCTTAACTTAGATAAAACACCTTGAAATATGCTACAGATTTTCTAGATTGGTTGCATCTTTAATGTCTCTATTGCCAAGATCTTGCATATAAGGGGAAAGGGATAAATGAAAAAAAGAAATATGACATAAAAAATTCAAGTGAGGATGGGAAAACTCTTTTCTTACAATCAAAAATAGATCAGAATCAAGAACAGATTTTTAATGGAGGTCATTTTACGTATTAGTATTCAGACTATGGCATAAGACACAATATTAACTTATGAGAGTATAATGTCAGTGGTATATCTCATGGTAAGTTTAAATGACATACTACTATAAGGTTTTAGAGTATGAATTTGAGTTATTTGAATATAAATCAGAAAAACATGTTAAAGCTACCATAATTTCAGTTACAGAATACCAAACCAGACTCTACATTCTATACAAAAAGTATCTCCTAATTCCTTTTCTCATTTCAAATCTTTGTGAAATGAAAGCTTTAGATATTTTTCCTTCCTTGTTCTAAAAGGAGATACTAGCTGAAAGCAACATTCTGATTTTCATTTTATAGGAGTAATTATATCAAGAAATAAGCTTCAATAAGAAGGTGTGAGCTTGTGATGAAACATAAAAGGTGATCTGGGAAGAAAGCACTCCTGGGCAAGATGTCCTGGGGGAGAACAGTCTTTTTCTGAGAGGTTCCACATAGACACAGCACACAATTTTGGACTTATCCCCCTTAAAAATGCTGACATACATTTGAAAGAGAAGTTCACACAGGGATAAAATAGAAGTTCTATCAAGTAAAATCTGCAGATCAGAATATTCCCTGTTGCGGTGTGTGGTATTGCCCTCGGCACGGCCAGCCCCGTCACTGCAGCAGTTCTTGGGGTTTGGCAACTGGGAAGCGTCAGCAAGACGATGGCAAGAGGAGGAAGGAGGGACACTCCAGAGGCTTAGAGCGAAACCAGGTTTATTGGGATCAGCACAAACCCCTCGCCTCGTGTCCAGTGCCTCAAGAGTGACCCCGAGCACGAGGAGAGAGAGGGTTTTGTTACAGAAGGTGGGATCTCAGGGAGGGTAGGAACAGAGCCAATGGGGTACAACATGGAGTGGCTGTTAACACAACATACACTGACATACATGGAGATAGGAGGGGAAAGGTTCCAACCCAGCCAGTCACCAAAGGTCCCTCTCAGAAGCTTCTGGACTTGGGGGACAGGTCTTGGGGTGACTGACAGGGCGGGAAAGTCTCTTGACACCTGATGGACAGGCAGCCAAGGCAGGAAAAGCAAATCAATCAGGAGCTGTATCTGGGGAAGGCTGTGGGGAAAAGTGGCAACTTAGGGTTACAAAGAGAAACTGGGGTACAGCAAACTGAACAAGGGTACAAAGAAAAGCCATTTTGTGCAACCCTAGACTTACAGCAAACTTATTGTACAGAACACACCACCACAATTCCCTAGTCATACATGCAGCTTTTACCACTTCTGTGAGTATTGTACTTACAGAGCTGGAGTCCCAAAGGAAATGGAACAGAAATTTAGCAGCAGATATGACAAGTTGTGACTACAAGAAAAAATACAGTGATTTAAAATTTTATTGCACAACTGCAGAATCTACTTATTTAAAGGCAAGAACATGCTGGGTCACTCAAGATTTTGGAAATTATGAGTCCAGTTTTCTGAAGAGATGAGAAGTCATTGCTTCACACTGTCTGGGTGTGGAGGCTCTTCTTAGTCAGTCCAAAATTAGAACATATGTCCAGAAATTTTATGGAAATTAAATCAATTCAAAATAAAATTTAATTCATATAATGTTAAACCTTAAAATAAAACTGAGAGGTCTCTTATATCTGTAAAGACTAATAAAAGGGAGCAAGAGAAAACACTGATCACGTCTTTTTGAAGAACTATGTCAGCCAATGGTTTATTACTGATGGTACTTCATCTCACAGCCAGACCCAGGTGGAGTGCCATATGACCACTGATAACAAATAAGACAGCTAAAAGTGTTCCATTTTCTTTCAAGTTATGTTAATTACTGAAACAGCTGACACATCAGTTGACAGTTAAACCAGATGTCTTGAATACAGAGAACAGCTAATGACCAAGATAACTGCACTTCAACAGCCATAGGAAATTACAAGACTTGAGTATAAATATCCATAACCCATCTGCAACCCAAAAATTTTTAAGTGGGTTATGTTTGTACATAGAGCAATTAGTGATTAATTCTTTACAGTGGATTTTGTGTATGGGAGAGATTCTTTAGTCTGCAGAATCATTTACCCTTCATAAGGATTTTAAATGCTATGTGGCAATATTCAGAACAGAATATTAAAAATACTCTTACATACTGCTGTGTATCAAGGAGGGCATACTTGCAAGGCTGCATGACTAATCACATCAGAACAGGCTTTTGTATTCCCACAGAATGTCTGTGCCACATTCTGCACTACATCTGAGACTGCCTTCCAAAGAGTTCTACATACATTCCAGTGAACGCTTTGCATCCTTCTTCTGTCTTGCAGTATAAGACATGTCTCATCTGTACTGAGAGATGAAATTTTTTGGAATACACAAAGGGACAAAAATCAGCTCAGTCTCATTGTGTGGCACATTCCTCTTATTCTTGGCACATTCCTCTTATTATTTTATTTCCATTCCGCTATACCATATGTATAAGATTATCTGGTTTTCATTGAAGGATAAATTCTTTTGTAAACACACGCTTAGCATACTAAGCATAGTCCAAAATAAAATAATGTCTGATATTAAATGTAACCCTTGAGAAATACAGCATTATAAAAATTGTAGATTACAAGGAGTTACAGACTGTCTAACCTCAGGTACAGTCAGAAAACAATTTGCTATGGGTGTTAAATGATCAGTATGAAAATAGATTTTATGGCATGCAAAAAGGTTCAAAGAATTTCTTTGAAATTCTCTTATGCCGAGAGAGTTGAAATATGGTACAGATGGGGGGGGGAAAGGATTATATAATATATAATATTATATATATATTTTATAATATATGTATAAAAATATATATTATATTTGGTAAAACCAATGCATGAAGAAATATATTTTGAACTCAAAATTACTGTGATTCACCTAGTCATGTGAAAAACAAATTCTTATGTATAAAATTATAATAAGGAGACCATAATATTTATGTATGCTAAAAATCTTCTAAAATTTATGGCAATGTTACTACAAAAAGTCTTTCCATATGAAACAGAATATAGCAAAACTAAGAACCAGTTCAAAAATTTTTCAGTGATAGTAAGAGTAATTAAACATGTTAAAATAGGATAGAAAGGAGTAATGACTCAAACTTTGAGTTGGTGCTATCAGAGAACCTACTATCCCATATTTGAAAGCTGGACTCAGGATGCAGTATTTCTCTTTTTTCTTCAAGTTCTGCAAGAATGAGAAGCTGTTCCCAGTTTGTATTGGAGAACTTACATTAGATTTTGTAGAATACAGTTAGGTTAATTCACCTTTCCATTTCTGCTGTGAAAAGAGTAGGTCCTGAGAGTTGCTTTTTTGCTACTAGGTAAGTTTAAGTTCATATTTTAAGCTTTATTAGGTAAGGTGGATCTCACATAATTGCTGGGCGACTTAAACTACTTCTTACTGCAACCACATGTACCTGGTAGTTGCAGTTTTCATGTGTTCTGTGTCAAATGTCACAAAAATCTGTGCCAAAAGAGATTTAATCCCACACAGAGGATAAGAAGGAATTAAAAGGGAGAGAAAATGATCTGCTGGGAAGGACAGGAAGGAAAGCTTGTTTTATCTTGTTTGACTTGTCAAGCAGGGCTGACTTGGCAAAGGGAGGACAGAGCAGTACAATGTCCTTAGACAAGGAACCCTTGGTTGAAGTAGAAGCAGTTCTAAAATTCATCAGGAAAATAAAGCAATTATACTAGAAAACAGAATGCCAGTGGCCAAGCTGTGCATCCAATGTCCAGAGGTGGGAAGGTGCAGGTGTTGTGTAACTGAGAGGGTAAAATTGGGCAAGACTTTCCATAACGTTCTCTGTGCCAAACCCTTCCTTTCCCACCCGTGGTGTGCTAATGGCCATGCCGTGACTGCATTCTTACATGAGTCCAGGGCCTACAGCGAGCCAGCTGGGTTTTCCCCATGATTAAGCTTCAAGGCCAGCTAAGTAGGAACGCAGGCTGGTTTATGTTTTCCCTCTTGTCTGCTACATTCTGGTTCCAATATTAGTATCACAGGTGCAGAGAGATTAAGACTCAAAGTAGTCATTAGGTCAACCAGTCTGGATTTGTGTGTCTTAGATGTTTTAAACTTCGCAAGCTATTTTAAGACCCAAGATTTTGTTTGTACTTGACCAAAATGATCTTTCAGAAGAAGGGCTAAACTGAAGAGATGGAGAAACCAATTTCTTGAACCTTGTTCTAACCGAAACATTCCTACTTTTCCTTAAAAACAAATCCCTGAATTTCTCTAGATTTCAGCAAATTTTTCATGTTGTTCCTTATAAAACAGAAGCCCGACAGTACTTAATTGAGGCTTTTCTTTCTTCTTTTGAAGTCATACACTGAAAGTAGGTCCCTTTCAGTCCTCTCTTCATTACTTAAACACATTTCTCTCCTTAAATATTTGTCTTTATGTCACGGACTCCATTTGAGAGACATTTCTCTGTACTTTATAACTTCTAAATTCTGTATCTTGCTGCCTACTAAAACTCTTTCCTTAGTCTTTCTAAATTCTGATATATATAAATGATAGATACATTTCTCTACTGTAGGTCTAGAGGCCATTTATTTAATATGAACTTTGGTTTGGGCAGGTAAAACCACTCTTTAAATATTGATAACTTTCTATTCTGTCTAGCCCTTTCACTGGAGTGATTGCAGATAGAAAGTTAAAAATAAAAAGCAGAATACTCACCTTACATTTAAAAGGAAGCAGTCGAAAGCAGAATACTCACCTTACATATAAAAGAAAGCAGTCAATGTACAATTAAATCAAAGAACAATGTAAATAAATGTAGCATATAAACAAAGAAAAAAGAGCAGTATATTAAAGCACATCTATTAACTATGGACTGTAAATTTTCTCCCAGCAGGTTTGCATAGATCCCTTGTCTTCCACAGAAAATTTAATCATGTTGTAGGATTTAAGCCAGGTTAAAATATGGACAAAAATAAAAAATTGATAACATTTAAAAATTGATTACAAAATGGTTATGATACAAGAAAAATAATTCTGATGTGGAAAAAAGTAAAAGTTGATGTATTAAGTTTCATCGTCCTCCAAGAAGTGCTGATGTTTTAACTTATTCTTCAAGTCATTAATACAAACCTCAATCCCAGCGGATCCCACAATCTTTCCTGCTCCTACCTGAATTACTACCTGACAGTTCTCCCAGATGTGACAAACCACCTTTTGCCATGAGAGCAGAAGTGGTAGCTGAGGTGGAGTCTCCATCAGAGGCAGGTGTGAGAAGAAGGCCCCAGAGATGCCAACAGCTGTCAGAGTTCAAAGGCAGGAGAGGACTCTGAGCACAGGTCCAGCAGAAAACGGGAGACATTTAGGCTCAAAGATTTTCAAGAGACACAAACCATGAAGAAAGGTATGACCATATCCTGGCCTCATCAAAGAGGTAGCTATTGTCTTTCCAACTGGAAAAGTGGGAAGGGAAGAATAAGACACTAAATCAAAAAGAAGAGAGCTTGGACAGAGAAGAGCTACAATACATAGACTTCGAAAGAAATGACATGCCCTTAGAAACATGCTAGGTTTTGTTCCTTTAAAGAATTGAAAATAGAGCTGAAGAAAGGAAATTTATAATACCTGTGTTCTGAGAGTGTTTGAAATACATCAGCATCAAAGATAAATCCACAGGGTCAGCAGTAAGGTGTAATCCCAGGGATTTCAACCAAAGACAAATGGCAGTGATTTTGAGATGGAGAGAGAGGACAACCAGAATGCAACAAATCTCAGTATTATGACCAGTTTTTTCACTGAAGTAGAGACATAGAGTGAGATAAAGACAACTGCATGTTGTTGTAAAGCATGCATATGAAGTTGAAATAAGATGAAAAAGGAAGTAGAAGATAAATTATGATAGTAAAATATCTGACTAAAGAGCTGAAATTTACTTCCTGACTGAAGTTCTCAAGAAATACTTTTTTCATTCCAGAATTAAAAAGTACATTCTTGGAAGTGTTTCAATTACATTGCCCTCGGAGGCCAGAGACCACTGAACCTTAGCTTAAGCTGAGGAATTTTACTTCACATTGCACAGCTTCACTTGATCTGTATTTTCAGGTGATAACTGTGTAGTGACCTTCTCAAATGGAACTAAATTATCTTGTAACATCCCACGTGACTGAATTTCTCTTAACCCTCTAAAATGGCAATTTGCTCAGAGTAGCAAAAGCTAGGGAAATCCCAATGCTGAAACCTGGGGTGGTCTTTTTTGGTGGGTTTTTTGTGGCTTGCTTTTTTTGTTTGTTTGTTTGGGTTGGGTTTTGGGGGTTTTGGGGTTTTTTTCTTGTTTTGTTTGCTTTTTTTGTTGGTGTGGGGGTTTTTGGGGTTTTTTTGGGTTTTTTTTGTAATGAGGGTGTTGTTGAAAGGTTTATTGGAAATTGAAGTGACTGTAGAACAAATTATGTTACCTATTGACACAATAAAAAATTAGAAATCATCAGGAATATATGCAATCCACACAGTCAAAGAACGGAGGGGTGAAATAGCATAGTTACTCTAAGCGACTTGTAACACCACATTTCAAAGTCTTTTTGGTAACTTGAAATTGAAAGATAGTGTGAAAGATAGATACAAGAGTTTTAGGGGCGACCTGGAGACCTCCAAAACTTAAGGCATTACTAACCATGCCAGACTAAAAAGTAAAAATTATCTTTCAAAGAGCCTTTTGAGATAGTCTCTTCCCTGACGACTTGTAAGAGATTAAGCAGCTATAGCATAAAAGGGAAGGATGAAATTTTTGTTCTAGTTCTATTTTTATTCATTTTTATCTATTTACAATTAGCTACTGCTGGTGACATGATTTTGAGCTACATGTAGAAATGGCTGTACCCTTTTTTTTCATGTGTTTTTCTGCCATTACTTGTTTGTTAACTTTATCAGGTCTCTTAACCTCCCTGTGCCTGCCCTGCTAAATTGCACAGCATGTATAAATAAGTCACTTATTGTTTCTATTGATCTAAAGGAATAAGAAGTATTTAAGTGAGGTGAACATATATTATGTGGGCTATATTAAGATTTCCTCACACACTATCCCAACTTAAATTTACGAATCTGAAAATGGGTGCCTGAAGACTAACACTTGAAAAGCCTTTTTCTCTTTCAAAAATCTAAATAACTTCTCAGTGAAACAGGAGATGTTACAGGGAGGCTTCAAATTGTTGGACCATTCACAAGGAAATTATTTTGAAAAGTTTTGCAATTATGTGATTTTCAAGGTAGAGGCAAACTTCTAAATTATCTTTATGACTTGTAGATGAGACAGGTTCACCAAAGGTGAGGTTTGCCCTTCAGTCACTCATTTATATTCATTCAATGTGGATAATACTGAATGAATTCTTGAAGACTAAGAAAAAAAAATCTCAGTTTCACATGCTAATTGAGAATCAGTTTTTGGTTTAGTATGTGTAAATTAAATTGCGTGGCATTTTTTTTCTGTGGTAGGTACTTTTATATACATTAATGAATGTGTTTTTCCTGTTCACCATAGCTCCTTACATGCCTAGTAGATTTTCCTATCCATATCAAACATGTTAAGAGTTTTCCTATCTATATCAAACATGTTAAGAAGAGCTCTCTAACAAATACCTTTTTACCTACTTTTCTTTCCTCTCTTTCCCATCCACTCAGTCTTCCAGATGCACCCCACTTCAGCTGCTCTTTCAGTGAAGTCTCTGTGTGGTAAGAGCAAGCACAGGTTTCCAGGAAAGTTCAGGGATCCTGGTCCCACCTTGAGGACCTCAAAGCCAGTGACAGGAGTAACTGTTGGCTGTTTGGATGGGCCTTCACTGTCATCCCACAAATTTGAGTGTTTCAGCATCTCTGTACGCACAGAAGAACAAATGTCAAATTATCTTTCTCTTCTCAACTCCAGACAAAAATTTCTGTTTGCAGCTGGTTGTCGTAATGAACAAATCAGCTGTTAGAGCATCTAGAGGCATCCATGGTTACTACTCTTGACTGGAAAAGAGAACCTAAGGGCCTGGGTATGCTGGTGTATGTGGAGAGTGTGGGTTCTTTATAAATGATGTTATGTGTAGGAAAAGGGAATGCAGGTGACCCATCCCCGATAAGTAACAGCTGTGTGAATTAACCAATACAGCCTCACCCCTGATGAGTCACAGCAATATCCAATAAAGGTAAGTGTGATAAAAGGGAGGGGGTTGGCTGGTGAGGGGAACCATGAAGGAGGAATAAGCTTGAGGAAGGGGGAATGAGAGGATTGGGAAGAAGAAGGATCCTGGGGAGAGAGAATTGCTTCTGTGAGGTCAGTCTGGATCTGTTGTTGGAACCTGCAGCCACAGTCTAGCTGGGTAGAAACCTGCATTCAGAGTCTGTAAGCTAATACCTGCAGTCATAGTTTAGCAAGAAATACCCAGCAGTCAGAAGATGTGAAGGAAACCTACAACAGGAGAGCTCGCTGCAGCCAGAGTCAGTGAATGGTTGAAGTCAAGATGGCTGAGCTGTAAAGAGGAATAAACCAGGACCCTTTTCATGCTGTGATAAACAAGAAGTCTACGTGTCAGCTCATTTCTACTCTCTAACAAGAGGACTGCTGCAATGGTTATGAACGTGAAAACTCCTCACAGACATGAATATCCAGAGTCGCACACTGCCAGGTTTCTGTAGGTAAACAGTTAAAAGGTGTTAAATTGCTCTACAGACAGGGAACTTTTCTTGATCTTTAAATGAATAATTTAGCACTGATAGTAGATGTACTGTAAGCATAATAGAAATAGAGATTGGAATAAGTTTATAATGTTCCTAAGGCTCTTTTTTCTGAAAATGTAAAAGATTTGTGGAAAGAGCTATTTGAATTAGAGTAAATCCTAATTCACCATACTTACGTACATATTTGTTTATATGTTTATTATTTGTATATATTTATACTTAGTTTATATATTTTAGGTAATTTTATATTTTCCTAGTAGAATATATTTATACTTGAATTTTTAATATATTGATTATACTGTATGAAATATACTTTAATATTTAATTTATAGACTTAATCATTAATATCAAATCATTTTCCAACAACTTTGATTTCCAGGAGAATATCAAAACTCAGCTATTAATTCTCAACATTGCTTCTTTTGTTTTTGACCCTCATTCTATTTCTCATGTTCACTACAAGTTTACTGTCTCACATGGGCAAAGTTCCCAACTGTTTTCCTCCTTTTTTTTTGCCTGCTTTTCCCTTTCATGTCTTCTCACAGGGTTCTCATTTTCAAAGTCCCTTTGTTTAGTCCAGTCTCTCAAAACTTGCTACAGTGCTCTCTCCTACTACAAATGTAAACTTAATCTTTTCCATAACACAGCCAGGTGATTTATTAAGCTCATCATGATGGAACACACAAGTATCTCTTTTCTCTCAAACTGTTTTTTTATCACTTTTTTCTTTTAAATTATATTTTTTGCAATGCCTTAAATTTTTTGTGTGTTATGGTTTAACCCCAGCCGTCAACCAAAACCCAGGCAGCCCCTCACTCACTCCCTTGCCATCAGGAAAGAGAATTGGAAAGGTAAAAGCCAGAAAACCCACGGGCTGAGACAAAGACAAGTCAATAGGGAAAGCAAAAGTCACAAAACAAGAAATTCACTGCTTCCCATGGGCAGGCAGGTGTTCAGCCATCTCCATCAGAACATGGCCCCATCACATACAACCATGACTTGGGAACACAAACTGCATTGTTTCAAACATTCATCCCTTTCCTCCTTCTTCCCCCCACTTTGTACACAGAGCTTGATGCCATATGGCCTGGAATATCCCTTTTGGTTGGAGTCACCTGTCTGGGCTGTCCCATGCTTCTCCAGCCTCCTTGCCAGTGTAGCAGTATGTAAGGCAGAAAAAGTTTTGGCTCTGTGTAAGCACTGCTCAGCAATAACAAAAATATCTCTATATTACCATCACTGTGTTCAGCACAAATCCAAAACACAGCCTCATACTAGCCATCATGAAGAAAATTAACTCTACCCCAGCCAAACCAAGCACAGAGTGTTTTAACATTTTAATTTCTGTTATACTTTGTTTTCCATTCTCAAAACTTTGGTTTAACCTCTTTTTCATTGTTCAGAAAATTTTTATCTCTCTCTTTGTTTTCTTTATTTTAAATCTGCAAATCCTCAAAATCAAGTGATTTGTGTTTCACTAACTGAGCTTGGAAGCCTCAGGACAAAATCCAGGCTGTAGAGTTTGCAAAACCAGAGTTGTAAGATGCTATCACTTTATTGTTTCTTCGAATTTGTTAGGGCAGTGCTTTGTTCATTATAAACATCATTGTGATGCCCTGAACCTCCTTAGATCGTGCATAACACATCTATGATCTTTAACCCTAGACTATAGAGATTGTTATGGCAAAAGGAAATCTTTTGTTTCATACTGCTGCACTGGAGCTTTTTCTGGAGGTGCAGTTTCAGAACTTTGCAAAGCCATTCATGATGTCACACAGGTAACCTTTGTTAGAGAGGCAACCACCAAGGAGAGTGTATGAAAAATGCGAAGAATCAGGGCAAAACCCACACCATGGTTGTCAATATCAAATGTAGAAGAAGAAGGAAGGGAAGTATAGATTGTCCATCTATGATTTCACAAATGAGTAATGGTGGACTACCTCAGAATACAGTGCATGTCAAAGTCATACACCACTCTGACAAAGTGAACAGGAGAGTTTTTAAGTAACTATTCTCTGAAGGCACTGTTAAGTCTGTATTCCAGTATGGATAACAACTTTCACAGAGGAACACTGGTGGGGATTATAACAACCATGCAGCTGTAAATTGGCAGATAAATAAAGGTCACTCAGAAAAGGTAAATAATCCCCCTGCTCCAGTGTAGAATTAAATCACAGCAATATCGGGTTGTTTCCTGATATAAAAACATGGTTTTTATTAGATATAGAACCTTCAGAGCACTTAAAAAATCCTTACTGGAGGTCACACATATCAAGTAAAGTCAAGTAAAACACATACATATGCCTTGTGAACTAAATTTGAAGACTGGGGTACTATTGCCCAAAAAATATTTTTATTCATTCATTCATTCCTGTTGTTCTTTTCTGTAGTTTTTTTCTGCTCCTTCATATTTCTTAATCTTCTTTGAATTGATAATAAAATAATCAATTATTTGGTGCAAGGAATTATGGGTTTTTCAAACCAGGATGTTTCAAAACAGAGGTGTGGATCAAAAAAAGGAAACAGGAGGTTGGAGAATTTTGGGGAGTCTTAAGTTTAGAAGGCCTGATGGATTCATTTGATGTTACCAAGGAAACTAGTTATAACTGTTTAGCTGCGCTTAAGACATTTTACTTTTAGAAGGACAAGAAGAAAGGGAAGGGGCAGGTAAATACAGCAGCTTTTCTAAAGACCAGTAAGGATGAGAGGAGGATGTTCTGAGAAAATCTTAGCCAGCCCACTTTCATATTTGAAAGAAATGAAATCATAAACTAACTCATTGTTACGTATCTAACAAATAGTGAGGTTTTAAAAAGATGGTGTGGATCTATCAAGAACATATGATGTCAAAATACTCTAATTTCTTTCTTTCACAAGGCAACTGACCTAGTGGATAAAAGAAACACTGAAATTGTTATACCTCGACATCAATAAGGCTTTTGACACTGTTCCACATGACATGTTCATAAGATTAGTGTTAACAACCTGCATGACAGAATGGAGAGTGCACCTGTAAAATTTAATACTCATATCAATGCAGAATTTGTGAGCTCTTCAGAGAACAGAATAAGAAATCAAAATTATCTTGATGACGTGAATAAATGGTGTATAGGGCAAAGATAAAAGTATCAGGAAGAGCAATTCTCTCAAATTACTCTGGTTTTAAAAGTAAGGAGACTCCGGCAAAAGGACATGGGGCATCATGACTTTCAATACGCAAGATTGCTCCAATGACTTCTAATATTGTAAAAAACATGTGAATTGTGTTTTTTCTTGCTCCAAAGTGGTGATTACAAGTTGAGGAGAAAAGCTTATTTTAAAAGACAGCATATGCTAAATAATAATTTAGATTTTTAAGGAAAGTTTTCCAAGTGCAATAGTCATCTTCCTATAATGTGAGGTTCTCTTCAGTGATACTTTTAAGAAGTATAGTAGGTAAATATCCAGTGGGGATCATGTAAATACAGTTTATCATGCACAAAAGAATGAGTATGGACTGGATATTCTTGAGAAATCCCTACTAGTTTTTTTATCATTTTTACTGTAAAATATAAATTTAAGTATTTTGCTAGATGAGAGAACTGCTGAAAAAAACCTGAAAGGAAAAAAAAATTAATATCTCTATTGCAGTTTGTAATTGTTAAGGGGAAAATACGATGACAGCACTTTTGCTTACAATTTTTTCTAATTTTATTTCAGACCAGAATCTGTGAATGCAGAAAAAAAGAGTTTAAAACATGAGAGGTTCAAATATGTATTTGAGTATTTTGAAACTTGCAGTGTTTCCCTTCTAGTTCAGTTTTAATGTATTTTCTTTAGTCCTATTTGGTCCTAGTGATAATAACTTCTCATTTAAATAGATTCTCTGATGTCCTCTCGAATATACTGTATTAGAGAAGGCATTATTTCACTAAAAAAATAAGACTTACAAGATTTGTATCTGGGAATGCATCCAGGTAGTTTGGGGAGGATTTTCCAGCACGTTTTTAAGCTGTCTACAAGTTTCTGGTTTATTCTTCCTCACTTTTGTCATGAACAGGGATGTGAGAGACGGGAACAATTGAGATAGAATTTGCAAAAATGATTCAGATGAATTAAAAAAAAAAAATTGTGGTCACTTTAGTCATAGAAATACAGAACAAGTACAATTAGATACCAGGGATTTTTAAATGAGCAGGCTTCTTTCTGATTTAATCTCAATTGTTTTGCAAAACCAGCGAGTCCTCCAAACAGGAAATCTAGGAAAAACTAGCAAGAGCAACGTAATTTTCTAAAGAAAAAAATGCAAGCATTTGCTATGGACCAAGCTTATATGTTACCTTGACAATACTTCAGTTAATATAATAAAAATATTTATATAAATGACACACAGAAGTTAGCCCTTCTACTATGGTATTACAATAACTGTTTCCAATAGTTCTGCAGTTGAAGTCCTTTTCCATTTGAAAAAAAGTTAAAAACATTTCAAAAGATTGCAACAAAAATCACAAATTTTCAACAATGCCAGCATGTAATGCACTTTCAAAATTCATTAGCATTCATAAATAATATTTATAACTTACTTGTCATTGAGAAACAAGGGCCTTTGCCAAATATAAACCTCTGGCTTCACTGCAAAATGAAACTGTTGCAAGAGGACGTGACAAGAACCACACTCACTCATCAGGATGTGAGATGAAAAGGAAAAGAGGAGTTTTTTTGGGAATCTCAATATATATAGTTTTTGGGATTTGGTCAAAGATTGGGGGACAAGAGGAACATGCCTCTGACCACAGTGATCAACTCAGAAATCCATCAATTTGCCCTTTCTCCTAGAAGGAATATGTTGTTTACAAAACATCACTCTTTGCTTATTCTACAATCCGTGAGAAAACTCTAGTAGAATAAGAAACAATCAGAAGGGTGAAAAGTCAAGGTGACAGTCCCCCAGAGTTTACACCAACCACCTTACTAATAGACCCCAACATCTTGCTTGAGGCCAGGTGAGAGGGTTAACCAATGGCCCTCTGCTAACACAGTCGTGATTTTAAAACCTAGGGTAGTGTTTTATTCCCCGTACAATGCACAGATAGGACTTTGGATACACAGGAGCTTTATCAGCACTAGCTCACTGTGGTCTGCACTGGACTGCCCTGGGTCATTTAATCTGCCTTAATAAAAGATAATGGGAAAATAGTGACTGTCACATAATACAACTGGGAACTGGAGAAGATATTCTGGGTCTTTTTACAAATGAGAAAAAAATTCAGATATGAGGGTTACCCAATCTCAAGTGGGAAGTAGTTTGTCTGTGATCAAATACAGTAGACGTGACTGATTCAGGGTGGTTTCTTTATTAAGAAATAATTTTAAAATATTGAAAATATCATTGAAATAACTCTGAAGTTAATGCAGTGTTTTATAAAAGCTTTGCTAGCTCTTGGAGAGATGAGAAGTTGCACCAAGCAGAGAGGTTTATCTCTAGAGACTGATATTAAGTCTGTTCAAAATTATGGTGTTTGCAGGCATATATCCACGTAAAAGAGACAGATATATCATACATAGCCATGCATGTGTGAGTATGTGAAAAGAAAATGAATATAGGTTCATTTAGTTTCTTCAAAAATGTATAGTTTTCTCCCCAGATTTTTGCACTAGGGCAAAATATTTCTCAATTTAGGTTTATCTAGAGGAATCCTATGTCTATATAGTAATTGTATTAGAAAAAAAATATTATCTTGTATGCAAGAGTCAGCTCACAAGAGCTGTACTATTAACTTTAAGAAAAATTTGAATCATATGGATGATTGAATATTGAAATAATCAAAAGGTAGAGGCAAAGTATTCAGCATTCCTCATTCGTCATTTCTCTTAGATGAGTGCAGCTTGTAAGAATTTTTTAAATAAGTGAAAAACCTTCTAAGCTTCTGATTTTTGTTTTTTTTAAAGAAGGAAATGAAATATTTACTTTAC
The DNA here is from genome assembly GCA_008694505.1 of Cyanoderma ruficeps. Classification (NCBI taxonomy): domain Eukaryota; kingdom Metazoa; phylum Chordata; class Aves; order Passeriformes; family Timaliidae; genus Cyanoderma; species Cyanoderma ruficeps. The sequence goes on from VZDJ01007747.1 coordinate 19,391,823, forward strand.
AACTCTGTACTTTCAACAACTGCGTGGACTTTACTTACTAAATTTCTTGAAAGTTCTTGCATTTTAGACAGATGCTGTTGTTGTCATACTAATACTTCTGTCAGACCCATCTATCTTGCATAGACACTCTCCCCTTGTACTCTTTGTCATTTCTTGTGTGATTAATATTCAAATGTAACCATACCTGTTGCTGTGAATCTGATTCTTGCCAGACATATAGAGCTCAGCTGGCTTCCTGGGGGGTGTGACCTCTCAGCAATTTGAAAAATTAGTTCATTTATTTACAGTTTTTATTTTAAAAGTCAATAGTTACTAAAAAGTAGCACCTATAATAGTAAGGATTTGTTTCTTTCCTTATAGACAAAAACCCACGTGAAAAAAAATGCAAAAAACTGACCAAAAAAACCCACAAAAAAACCCCCCCCAAACCCATTTGAAAATCAACATCTGATTATAATGTCATGCTTTATGTCAAAATACTTCCCAGATTTTGAAATTAATTACAATCCCTCCTATATAATTTCTTTTTTTTTTTTCCAAAGGAGGACTTGCAGAGTTTCAGTACCCTAAATTGTAGGAAAGTAACTCATTTGCTGCTCAGAGGGAAAAAATAAAACCTGATTCTACTTATTACAGAAAATTGCACACTGTGAAGCTTCACAGGTACTGAAAGGCAAACTCATTAATAGAGCTCATGGGACTTTGAATTATTTCAATTAGTTGAAGAGTATCCAAATATTTTGGTACTTCTCAGTTTTAAAGGTGAGATGCAATGCTGATAAATAGTAGGATCCCAAATTACTTGAAGATGAGGAGAAAATTTTTTAAAAATGCTTGTTTCAAAGGTGTAGCTAGGCTTTTCCATTTTTCTAACTACATAGGTGCAGTAGTCTGCTCAGAAACTTTTGTCTTATACTCTAGAGTTGTCAAGTATTATGACATTTAAAAGATAATAAAAATATTTAGAAAGTAATTATTAAATGATTCTTAGCATTTAAGTAAAGAGTAATATTAAGATTTGCATATTTAAATAATCTTTACTTGCTAACAAAAGCCTCATCCTTTTTTTGTATGCATTTTAGATTTTTTAAATCATTTGAGCCATATTAAAATATTCAGGCAAGAAAGCTGGTGTCTTATCAGGAGAGGACAGAGTTCACATTCCTTTTCTTTCACCCTTATGTGTTGCTCTTACTGTGTTGCCTGAAGTAGCAGATTGCAATTGTCGTGGCATACGTTCCTGTCTGAGGTCAGGTAAAACTCCCCCATCTACAAAAGCACCTTCTGGATAAGCCAGGCTTGTATGTTGCTTATAATGTAAGCACAAAGATTCAGCAAAACTGCAGTGACCAAAATCTTTAAGTCTTAGCATAATCATTTAATTCTAAAAGCTAAACCAACTTTTCTTTCAAAATACAGAATTCTGATTGTTTACATGCCCAGCCTGAGCTGCCCTTCTTTACAAGATCCACAGGCTGTAATACCCAGAGCTGGAAGTCATTCACACTAAACAAAGTGGAGAACCTCAACCACAAGTGTCTTTCAGCAGCTTCTTTAGTCATACTTAATTCTGGATTAAATCAGATTAATTATATTAAATCTAGCAATCAGATTTAATTCTGTTTGCAACACTAGCAACTAGCATATTCCACTTTTGAAACAGCTGTTAAGAAAGAAAAACGATTCAATTTTGGTTTAAATAATAATGAATAATAATGTCTTTGAAGAAGTAAAATGGAAGTAAAGATTTGAGTGCGAATATGGATGGGGGAATCTCCATGGAATTTACAGCTGCAGGGCATGACAACAGGCACTAAATACAATGCACTCTGCCAGCTGAGTAGTGGCATTCACACCCTGATATACCGACACCCGTTCTATCTGGAGGGCAAACAGTGAGTCTCCTAAAGAAATGAACTAGAATTTTGCAATCAGAGCCTGCTCAAGCATATGGGTCTTTACTCATCAAGTATACCCAAGTCATACTCTTGCATAACTGGCTGATACTGTAAGTTATCTTTTGACTCATTTTATCCCTGAGTGCCAGCACCCTGCCTAACAGGCTGAAGATGGAGCATGGACAAAGACAACAAGAAGTGAAGATTGAAAGCCACTTTTTGACCAGATCAGGAAGCATTCTTTTCAGAGTAGGCTGGAAATTATGCCTCTGCACAATTGCAGGGAATATCTTCTCTTGCCCTTGACAGCAGCTCTTTAAGTGGTATGCTTAACTGGGCAATCAGTATCATGTGTGAGGGCAAATTTCAGCCCTTAGATGACAGAGTGGCTATATCTTGGCCACCAAAAAAATAACTTTTGTCTAGTAATGGATTCACCAAATGTATATACTTTGGCGTTGGTTGTCTAACTACAGAACTGAATAACCATTTATTTACAAAATACTGAATAATTTACTGAATCATCAGTGTATGTCATCAGTATAAGATAATGCCACTGATTTTTTTTTTTTTTAATAGTAACAGCCGAACAGATATAGTCATTGTATTATAGGTTGTACTGTGAAAAACATCTTCCCTTAGACTGGAACTGCTATTAGTGTTCATTCTGTATCTTTATAAGAAGATTTGCACGCGTCTTAGAACAATTTTTTCTAAAGTACTTACATACATATTGCTTTCAGAGATAGTTTTAAGGGGGTTTTTTAAATTATTTTGGTATTTTAAAATTATTTTAGTATTTTAGAAAAGTAAGCAGCATGTATGTTTGTGTCTGATCTACATGATCAATTGCAAGCTGGTAAATACTTGATTTATCAATACTTATAAGGTTAAAATTTTGACTTTATAAGCATTTCTCAGGGGAGATAACGGTTATCAGAGATTACAGCTCTTCTGATAATACAAAAATATTAAACAGGCATAGGTTAAAGCCGTGCAATTTTGTCACCTAAAACCAAGGGAAGCTGGCATTTCTTGTATGAAGAAATTGTAAACTTTATACAATTCAGAACATAAGGAATGACAATAACTTCCTGAAATTTCCTCTTAACTCACTGCTTGGTTATTTCTGCATCATCTGTGCATTAGGTCTTTTTATCAGCACACTGAAGTGGGCTAATTTCGACATATTTTAGAGTTGACTGCCACCTGCTGGAGTCTGGCCTTGTTTCGTATTTCAGGCAGTTTGGCGTAGCTGGAGGAGATTGGGTTTGTGCTTAAACTTTATTAAGATGGATAACATAAACTGTGAGTGCCTAAAAGTAAGAATTTAGGCATAACTGATTTGAGCACAGAAGGTACACATCCTGGTGAAATACATTTAAATGAAAGGAAAAGGCATCCTCTTGGCTGCCTGTCATTCATGGGGATATTATTCCCTACATCAGAAAAAAAAAATAAAAAATGTTGAATCTACAGAATAATATCCCCCTAAGGGATTGCAAAACGGCCCAAACCTCTTTTTCTTTTACCAGTGTGAATAAACTATACATAAAATCATCTATTATTCAATAGAGTGTAACATTTATGAAAGCTCTGCAGTATAATGACACTGCAAGAACCTCACCCAAGAGAGTCTGCCAGCAGCTAATGATGACAGGCTAAGCCATGTACTATAAAGACCTACAGGTTTTTGGACTGTGATATCCGAAGCACCAGGGAAACTTTCACATGCTTGGCCCCTTGCAGAGTCACGTCTATAATCACTGAGAAGAAAATATACATATATATATACACACACACACACACACACACATATATATATATTTTTATTTTTTTTTTTAACTGCTTGAAACCAATTGCCAAATATCCCTGCAGTATGCAATGGCAACATGAAGTACAAAATGCCCAACTACATGGGATCCCTTTTACACTCTGCTTCACAGTAGGAGGAGAAAAAATCTTAAATTATTTGCAAACCTATGTAATGCTAAGCCCAGTTACCCCAGGCAGCCAACTTTGCCCCAGCATTGACTGCTTCTTGTCTTCACTGCTACTATCTGTCAGGAAAGGTTCCCTTTGTGTATTAAAGTTAGTTGCAATCAAATGTTCTGCTCAGCCTGTTTGAGTAACCCTTCACAGGATGACACAGCACTATCCTCAACAGAAAGGGGAAAACCTTGAACTGTAGTTTTGGATTAACCCCAGGGCATAGGGAAAGCACTCATTATGTGAAGATAGCCCTCACAACTAAAATAAATCTCAGAAGTAGTAATTAACTCTCTGCTCAATGAAGAGAAAGGCATAACTTTTGAACTTTGTTGATTAATCAAAACTCATCCTGATCACAAAGCCTGAAATTTCTTTATACTCTTAAAGAGAAGGAAAAATCTGGTTTCCAAGGGCCAAGATTATCTAAACTACAATCGCAAGTGTACAGTTTCACTCCAGCAGCAGCCTGGAGACACTGTAGGGGAAGATCTATCTCTATAGGAGCCTCATCTAATTCTAATTTTCTAGGCTGTAATGGGTTGACTTCAGCGGGATGTCAGGTAGTCTTTAAGCCATTCCACTCCTCAGCTGGACATGGGTAGAAAAAAAGTGATGAGAGGCGTATGGATCAAGATAAGATATCATTCAGGAAATACCATCACAGGCAAACAGGTCTTAGTTGGAGAACTTTATTTCTTACCTGCCAAATCAGGGTAGTTTAATAAGAAAATAAAAGCTGAATCTTAAAATACCTTTCTCCCTTCCTCTCTTCTTCCCAGAACCAACTTCACTCCTTATTTTCTCTACCTCCTGCCCCTCTGTCTACCCTCATCAGCACAGGGGAGTTGGGACTGGGGGCTGTGGTCAGTTCATCAAAAGTTGACTCCATAGCTTCCTCCTCAGGGATAGGACTCCTTGTACTCTCCTACTGCTCCAGAATGGGATCCCTCGGTCATCCATGAACATCTCTAATGTGAATTCTTCCCAGAACTATCTCTGCTCTGGCATCTGAAGTATGTCCTGCCACTCCTTCTGCACAGACCTTGGTGTTTCTGACCATTTTTTCCCTGCCTTCTAAAATAGATTATCCCAGAGACACTACTACCACCCCTGTTGGGCTCAGCCTTGGCCAGCTGTGTGTCCACCTTGGAACTGGCTGGCATTGGCTCTGTCAGACATGGGGAAGCTTCTGGCAGCTTTTGCCAGAAATCAACCCTGTAGCCCCCCCGCTACCAAAACCTTGCCATGTAAACCCCATACACACAATCTGCCTGGGCATGGCAATATGTCCAAACGGTATGTTTGGCTACCTGCAGGAACACTTCAATTTAGAATTTTTTTGCATGAGATTTAGGATACACAGAAGTTCTTCTAAAGTAATGCTGATAGTTAAAATATAACTAGTAATTATCACGCAACTATTATATACCTCCTTTACTAGATTTACACAAGAAGTGAGAAGATGTTTCTCTATTTTTAGAAGTAGGAGTTAGATAATCATTATTGAGTTAAAAGACAGATGAGACTTGATGTTCTCAAGCATTATTTTGGCTTATGTGTGACAAGGTTCCATAAAATTCTGATGTCTTCAATTACCAGGAACAGTGGCACAACTTATTAGAACTTCTTATATGAAGATATATTCTGTACTTGTGCCAGTGAAATTTAGGCAATGATTTTACCTAACCGATTTGTGTTTAAGCTTCATATCTCCAGTACAGTCCATGACTATATAACGTTTTCTGATTACGAAAACAAATGCAATGACTTTGTTGAAATAGGTTAGTCTAATGAGTCATAGTGATATTTAAAAGAAAAAGTACAAAAAATAAAAATTCCTTACGTTACTGTTAAGCGACAACAGTTTAGTTCAGAATTAAGGAAAGTGAGCATTTGCTCATGTTTGAGCAAAACCTAGAGTTGAACTCACTAACTGCCCCTCCTACTGCTGGGTTCAAGTCTAACGAGCCTCAAGCTGTCAGTACACACTTTGTGAACAGATGAACACATCACTCTGTGTCCTACCCCAGGAGCACATGGAGTGCATTACCATGTATAACTGAGGAGGAGTGTTGTAAGTGTCACTGGCATGTCTTGCAGCTGACAGACACTGCAGGCAGTGACCAGGCAGAAATGTCCTCATTGGCACCACATTGCTGTGGTCTGGACAGAAAGCAGGATAGCTGTCTTATCAGGTGTGGGCTGTAAAACAAAGCTGTCCTACAGCAAAAGAAAACAAAAACAACAACAAAACACCTATTCCTGCACTGCACAATACAGATATGCCAGGTTAGTGAGAGCCCGTGTCTTCCCCATCTTGCTAAGGAAAATAGACTGTGCAAAAGTATGCTTCTTCTGCTTTGTAGTTTCAGTTCTTCCTGTCCTTCTTTTCACTTTTATCCTCTTTCCCCATCTATCTTCTATCCCAAAGTTCACTGTAGAAACAGTAGAGCTGGGACCAAGGTGAATATTCTTGACGTCAGTCATCAGTTTTGCAGTATGTTACTAAGACTACCCTTCCAAGGGTGCTATAACACTGTATCAGCTCCCTTCAGCAGCCTTCCATCGCAGTCATTGTCGTGGGTCCTGAGATGCATTTTTATCTGCTATACAAAGATGGCATACATTAACTACATCTCCCTAGTGCAATGCCACATAGCACTGTTTTATTATGCTGCCAAGAAATTCTTATCAAAAAAAATAAAAAAGAGAGAAAAAGAGAAAAAAGGTAGCAGGGTGAGTTGTCAGCTTAGTAGTTGTTATAGCTTAGTTTTGCACTCAGAAGGTATAGACAGCTTTAGTCCAAAAAGAAATAATGTATCATCACATTTCATCTTAACATTGAATACTGCCTTGAATACTACATTTGCAATACTGTTTAAGCAAGTGTCCTCTCTTGCATCCTGATTTTTTTTCTTTTTGTTAAATATGTCCATGTTAAAATTTATGAGGAATGCTTAATCTATAAGATTTTCTGACCTTTTAAAAACAGATTGTTACAGAGAAAATACTCATATGTAAAATAGCACCATTATCATTAGAACTGCCGTTAATTATTTATGTTCTTCACTCTATAGGTGATTTATGTGTTAAATTTATATTAGAAAGACGTTTTTTCTTCAACATTTTTGCAGTATTTTTCATACTAAAGGCATATCCACATTGCAGTCTAGAGCAGAAATTCCCACACTAGTTTCTAACAGCCTAGCAGCAGTATCACAAGAGTAACTCCTAAGACAGTCTACCTTTCAGGCTATTTTTAAAATAACATCATACTCTAATTATATTTAAAGGCCTGCTACAGAGAGACATGCCTTCCGAGTTGTGATGGTAGTCACATCCAGGACATAACCGTGCTTGCTAAAAGTTAAAACAGCAATCTAGGAGTGTAAACAAGTTTTAATTCAGTGAATTTCTAATTTTATGATTGCTTCCTTTTAAATTTTTGGAACCATTATCTGAAATTATCATAGATCTCCTCTTCCAGCATGATTTTGTTGCTCTGCTCTGCTCAGCTTTTGTGTGCACAGCAAATTCTCTTGTAGTCAGCCAGCAAACCCATCTGAGAAATGAGGATATTTTTAGTAGAAGTAGGCAGAAGGTAATTGATTATTTTCACCTCTGCAGTCTTTGATTAAAGACAATGTGCTTAGGGGGGAAAGTCAACAATCATTCCTAAACATATACAAGCATTTAATTGTAGTAATTAATTTATCTATACAACTCAGTGTACTTTTAAAAAGCTGCTTGACTGAGAATGAATGCCTCATCAGTCTTAAATATAACAGCCTGAAAGAACAAGTGAAGCCAGTAGAATAACAAACAGTACTGCAGAGACCTCAGGCACTTGCAGGAAACAAAAAGACATTTTCAACTCTGTGTACAGCAAAATTATGAAGAATTTGAGAAATAAAGACTGCAGAAGAAACATCAATTGATGGAGCCACAAAAATTAAGTACATCCTTGTATACCTTGCCATGTAAAAGAAATAAAAAAGTAGAGAAGCCTTGAGATGTAATTACAGAAACAATTTTGTAGGAGAGTTTGAAGAATTCAGTAGTCATGGATCCCATTTTTATAAATGTCATGTTCCCCATCAGTTTATCTGTTCACTACAAACAAGAATTGCTGTCAGAATGTGAGTCAAAGGGAGCAACTAATGAAAAACAAACATCCAGAGAAAGGCAGTCAAGACAGATGAGCAGGAAAGACAGATAAACCGTTTCAGATGAATCAATGTAAAAATGGCTGCACCATTAGTTGGGTAGGGTAGACAAGCCTTTGCTCTCTCCAAGCTTGAAATATTTACTCTTCCTAAAGATGACAGACTAAATGTTGAAGGTAAACAAAGTTAAAATACACTACTCTCAGGGAACAGGAAAAGTGATCAGGTTATAGATTATCACCATGTGACCCCAGCTGGAAATATCACACAGAGAAAATATTCTCAGCAAAAAGGTTTATGTTTTACTAGTGGATGTGGTACAAAAGTAAGGGAGTGAGCAGAAAGAGCTCTTGGAAAGACTCTTCTGGATAGACAGGGAACAGAAAGAACTATCTTGCGTAGAAACAAGTTTCTGCCCATCTAAAAGAGGTCTTTCCTGAGTGATTTTTAATCAACAGCTCAGTGACAAAGATAATCTCTCAAAACAACTGCATTTCAGCAGGGTTTACTGCACACCTTATGTCTCTTCTTTTTCCCCACAGGAAGAAGAGAGAACTATAGAGAACAAAAAAGAGAAGAGCTTAAAAATACAAAATTAGTGTTTTACTACCTAGTTTTATGCTTCCTCTAGCTCCTCAATACCACCAACCTCCTTCATATTCACTTTCAGTAAAGTGTGACAGGTAATATCCATGACATTAGTCAGATAACTACACCACATTTCCTGGCATAATCAGAAATGCAGTGATATAGAGTGATATTAGGGATGATAACTTAGATGTCAATCACATTTGTGATGTGGTAATTTTTATTTTTTATGGTGGTTTTAAGTTGCATGCATTTCTAAGAGAGACAATAGCATTCAAGTTCATCTAGAAGAGAATGCCAGGATTCTTCAGGTTTTTAAAAAAATTAAATCTAAAATCATAGAATCATAAAGTCATTAAGACTACAAAAGACCTCCAACATCAACCAACTTTTGATCAAACGCCACTGCGTCTACTAAACCTCAGCACTAAGTGCCACATCCAGTCACTTCTTGAACACTTCCAGCATGGTGATTCCACCACTTCCCTGGGCAGCCCATTGCAATTCTAATTTTTTCAGTGAAAAAATTCTTCCCGATGTCCAATCTGAAACTCCTCTGGTATAGCTTGAGGCCATTTCCTCTTGTTCTGTCTCTTGATACCTGGGAGTAAAGGCCAACCCCCACCTGGCTACAACCTGTTTCATGTTGTTGTAGAGAATGATAAGGTCACCCCCAAACCTTTTTCTCTCCAGGCTAAACAAGAAGAGATAAGAAACCTTCCAACATTTTTTACTTTTTTTTTTCCTTTCCATATATAACAATTTCAGCAAAGTGAATTGCAAGATATTTTCTTAATTTTTTTTGTAAGGAAGAGAACGCTTGAGTGATTTCAGTTTGCAGTACTGTAGATATTTGTGTATTTGAAGTCTTCTTTCTCTTTCTATTGATATAGGAGTTGTTAATATTTATAAATCTGTTGTAAATATCCTGAAAACTCTTAGGATTCTCTGAGGAGAAAAAGAAGTTTTCTGGAAAAGGCAGAACTGCTGCTGCAAACAACTCATCAGTATTATTTCCACAGCCTCCTGAATAACAGCCAGTCCCCTTCAATCCTATCACCTGATCCAAATGATATAGTTCCAGGTTGAGCACATTACTTCATTTTTCCTTAAAACAATGTAGAAATTCGAAATCCTAAATGTACAGTCTAGACTTTAATAATAATTCTATTAATAACACAGGTCTACTTTTTTGTCCTATAGTCTTTCCCAGTAAAACGAGAAGATTTAATACATTGAAGTTTTCATTTTTTTGTGTCATCAAAGTTTAAATATAGACCTAATGGCCTCTGTGATTGCAGGCTACATTTGCTGAAACAGTGTGTCATCAGTTAATAAATGTGCCTGGCAAGAACAAGGAAGGTCTCCCTAGTGCAGAAATTCACTTTCGCATGAAGCTGGACAGCTAACACTGTTGTTGGTGGAGCTCAGAATAGCAGTGATGACATAGATGAGGTACAATGGCCTGTGTGAAGTGTTAGAGCCCCAAATGCACCTTTGAAGACATTTGAGAGTTTGTAGGCTCATATAAGTCAGATGGGGTGCAGCAGGAGTTTTATCTAGTTTTGCTCTACCTAACAGGAGGAAAGATGCTGCAGTTAGGAAAAAAACAGAGTCAATGCAAGAAGCAGCAGTTTTGTTTGTGGGCTAATGATGTTAATGAATGACAGAACAGATTAAATGGTTTCCATTATTTCACTGTACCTACAGGCAGGTGCATGGAGCTTTTATTTTATTTGTTCTACTGGAATCTTTGGGTTGTATATAAACCATTATACTAAAGCTGATACTGGGTCAATTCACAATTAACGAAATCTTTAGCCAAGGCTAAAAAAAAAAAATAAATAACTATTTAGCTTGACTTGGTACCAAAACTTCATATAAGTATTTTATTAATAACGTAATACTGAAATTTAGCAATGGATAGATAAAATATTAAAAATAAGCAAACAAGAATGTTCATTCTCTCTCATATCAAGAAAGAGACAGATGCACCATTTATTAAATTGCCAATGAGAAAACCAACCCTGAACAGAAATTTGTCATTTTTTGAAAGTGAGAATTGATATCTGATCTAATGGGCTGAGAACTAGAAAATAACAAAAGACACAAGCGAAACAGAGTGAAAGAAAAGATTACAATTCTTTAGAATAGGGAAAAACAAAATAACTATATATTTATGTTTATATTTGTATATAAAATTCTGCAGTATAAAACGGGTTGTAAAGAAGCAGTTACCCCTTAACCAGGACAAAGAAAACAAATATCAACACAGCAACATGTTTCATGTAAATAACCTGCAATTATTGATTTTAAAGTACCTTTAAAAATATTACTTTATTCTTGGGAAAATTTTTGTAATTTAAAATGTTTTTATATATATTATTTATATATTATTTCATAAAGTTTTTTATCATTTGCTTGTTTGGAATTTTAATTCATGCTTGAATTTATGGAAAAAATCTATAGATTAATTTATTTTTTTCAACACAGTTAATATTACAACACTGGGGATTTTCCCCTCACCTTATATTCTGAAAAATATTTGGTCCTTAAAATGTTCTGACTTAAGATTCTGTAATAATACTGTGAAAATGTTGCAAATATAGTCTTAGCATGAAATTTTCCTCCCTGCAGGTTGAAAGCAACACAAAAGAATTTGTCATAAAGCTTTGGGAAAGGAGGATACATCCCTGACCATGGAAGAGTTAGCCAGACCACAAAACAAATAACTAAGGATATCTTCGGACATGGAGAGCTGACAGGTCCAATTAAGATGGGTCCCAGCTGTGAGTAGTCACTAATAAAATTATTTGGGAGTAAGCAAAGCACTGGGTCCTCTTAGAGGATAGAAATGCTGAGAAAATTGAAAGTGTTTTTTATTTATGTCTGTTGTTGTTATTAAGAGTAATCTTACAGTAGGCTATAGGAATGGCAATAGTGTTTGTGCTAACAACATGGTTTTATAGAGGGGGATTTCTGAGCAAGGTCAGTGCCTGGATGTATTTCAAAGAAACTCTAAGGCCCATGGGGAGTGCATTTTGCCTGAAAGAGCACCTCCGAATTTCAACACAAACATGGATTTTTTTTTCTATATTAAATACTTGGAAAATCATATAAAATTCTTTTCAAGAGCTCTGAGGAGAGTGAAATGGAGTTATCAAACTATGAATCCAAGGCTGAATAGCTGGTGTGAAACTCTAGAGGTTCCTACGTGTGAAAAAACCGCAGTCCCATAAGTCAGCTGTGGCTCAGTTGGCTCCAAATGAGGAAAACTACCTGCTGTGGGAAGTGCTTGGCTTTCTGGTGCACAGCTTTAGTGAGATGCACCTTATGGGTAGTTTCTTTCTGCACCTAGATGCACTAGGTGTTAAAATTACTGAAACTCATGTGTTGGTTTCCTTAATATTATGGAAATTATATTGAACTCTGCTGAGACATTCTGTAAATGTGCAGACAGTGAAATAACAAACCCAAGGTGTGATCCTGTGCCTTAGGAGAAGTTCGCTTGTTTCAGTACATTTTCTATCTTTGAAGCAATAAGACTAGAAGTTCTGCCTGTAGATGCTTCCTTTCATGGCACCCCTTATTTCTATATTTCTGAGCAATGGTAAGACAGGTTAAAATACAGCTGGACTCTTGTCTTTATGGGTAAGACAGCAACCGCCTGATTCCACTGCCTGTCAAAAATTATGGAATGCACTCTTTTATTCCTGAATACTAGTGAAATTATCAACCAGTAAAGAATTTGAGTGACTGTAAATATCATGGTGAGATTGGGAGGAGATACACAAATTTGAATTTCCATTGCTTTCCTTCTCAAACTGCCACTCAACTATAGAGTAAGCAGTAAGTACTTGGCTAAAGAAGTACCCAATTTTTGGCAGCTGTGAAGGAGATGAAGCTAGAAGAGAAGGGCTGCTCCTGAAGTCAGAAGCAGCAGCTGATTACATAAATTACTGCCATGATATTTGGATATGAGTAATATGAGTAGACAGAATCAACTCTCGTTCGAAAGCTCTAATCCCAAAAAGAAAGAAGCAATTCACCAAAAATGTGTGACAAGTGTCTGAAAGACTAGAAATGGACTCATGTTATACAATTCTTGTATTTCATAGTCCTAGTATTTTTTAGCCTAGTAAAAAGATTGATAAAACAAAAAACCCTAACTACTTACTGGAGATTTTTGTTGGTTTATTTTTATTTTATTTTACTTTCACAATCACTCTTTCTAGGTTTTAAGCACAGCATATTGCTCTTCACATAACGGAATAAAATTTTTCCAAATATTGCTTTTCTTTAACAGAGGTAAATTAAGGCATTCCATATGTGAAATATACTTCTTTTTGTGCACCACTTTACTAAAAATTAGTCATGTTTCTCAAAATAGAATCTCACTGCCTGTAGTTTGGGGCTGAATTTCACTTGGGCTTTAAATTTTGCCACTCTAAACTAGTTCTGAACTACATAGTTCTGAACAATATCTAGTGCCTTTCCGCTTCTTTATAATACTTCTGAATGTTATAAGAAATAAGGGAAATAACTCGATAAATGCAGTTATAAATAGAGATATCAGTACCTTTTAAGTATTTCAGCTTCTACCTGACTGTAAAATGTTACCCCTTCCTGAGGGTGAGATATGGGTATTTCTATCAGCTTTTTATTGATGACTAGCCATGGTACATCTTCTGGTGCTATACTTTTGAAAGTTGTCCAAAAGTGATACTGGCTTGTGTAAAGCAAAAAACCCGCTTGAGAATATCAGAAAAGTCATGGGAAATCTGTAAGGGGCTGGAAGGTCAAATGTAATTCTGCCTGCTTCCAGCTGGCTTCCCACTGTGTAGGCTGCTGTGAGAAAAGTTCCAAGAAGGATGGAGTCTGGGACAAAACAGAGCACTGTATGCGTAGTACATACAAGTCTTGCTATGCATATTCAATGCTTCAGACTGGAACACAGATAGGAAACAGCTGGACACATGGAGCAACCAACATTTGGTATCTGACTTGCAAAAACTAATGGACCAAAAATATCAGCGTAAAGTCATTGTCCTGGGTTTGCGCACCCTAGGACACCCTTTAGACCCCAAAACCCCTGAGAAGAAATATTAAAAAAACCAAAATGGTTTAGTTTTGTGAGCTGTTGTCCCTGAAGTGTTATGCTTGTTATTTGAAAAGGCTTCTATAAAAAAGGTTGCAAAAGTTCTTCAGTGTTATTTTCATCTTTTTTTTTCAAGATATAATTTGCTAAATATAGAAAAAGCTGCTCAAACTTTTTGCATTGGAGCATGTCTGGCTCATTTTAGATTGTAACTTTTTAGAATTGCTAGCTTCTTTAATATTTTAACAGAAATACTATGAAAAACAAAGTTTAACCACTGTTTTGAAACGCTATTGCTTACACAAGCATCTAGTGTCCATTTTCAAGCAGACATTAATTTGAAACCCAAAGGGTTTGTGTGCTAAGTGTATTATTTTGTAAAAGATAAATAACTCTGGAGTTCAGAAACAGTAAATATTCCTTTCCCAAGTTCATTTTAGCATCAAGTTATTAAAACACACTTTATGCTTAAAGACTGTACTAATTTCTAACAAGAGTATTTTTCTTTCTGTGTGTGGTATCTGGGTAGGCAGCTCCCTAGAATGACAAGTTGACATAACAAGAAAAAATGAAGTATAGACTGTTTTTCACAAATTGGTTTAGTTTTTCTTCTGAAAGTTTTTTGAGCTGCAGAAACTTTGGAGAAGCAGGATGAAGTCAGATCAGATTATTTTTGCTGTCTATCCTCTGATTAATTGGAGAGGAAAAAATAGGAAATTAAACAAAATTTGTGCTTGTCTAAAACCTAGCAGTCCTTCTAGGTCAACTGTGAGCTAAGGGAAGGAAGTACTAACTAGCACTTCCACAGAAATTTGTAAGGATGTGAGAAATGGGTGACTATGCAATAAACGATTTTCTGATTCTTAGGAGAAAATAATACTGTAAAAAAAGGAATAATTCTGTATTTCAAACATATATATATTTAAAAAATATACACACACATACAGAGTATCACTGGTTGGAGCACATTAATATTTTGATTGTTTTATATTTTAAAGTCTGTTTTTCTTGGATTATTCTGACAGATGTATAGCATCCCATAATGCAATTAATGAAATAACTTTCTACCAAAAGTTTCTACAAAGCCAAAAATATGCCATATGTCTCCTAATGCTGCATTCTCATTAATCTATTTCAACTTCCACTTTTTCTCCTCTATTCCATTTGCTGTTCAGATGGGTAACAGTGAAGTACTCCTTTTGGTTTTGGTTTTTTTTAAAGCCTGATTTTTGCTCTTAACTTAATATGGCCTGTGTACATATCCTTCAAATTAAATTTTAGGGTTTGCAGTTACAACGTGTGGTGATACTGGGGAGAGAATATATTCCTCACTAGCAAATATGGTTTTCTCAGCACTCAAAATCCAGCTGTGCACATGCTGTGAACTACCCAGAAAACATCATGCCCAAGACCTGTGAACTTAATGAAAAATCCTCTTTCATCTCCTGTGTTGTCAAATAATAAAAGTCCCCTATGCATTATGAGTCTTTGGGCACAGTATGATGCTGCAGCCCTAGAAAATATAAGCCATTTTTCTTCTGTCACTAACTACCCACCTGGTATTATCTGAATATTATGATGACCTAGGGGATTCCAAGTCACAAAAATGGCTCTTTCCACACTGGCTATATTCCTGACAGAAGACTAGCAGCAGTTAAATTTTCTTATGAAAAAACAACAACCAAACAAACTGAAAGCACTAAACCTGTGTCTCATTTTACAGATAAAGCTGTTGAAAGAATCATACAGTCTTTGTAAAATAGATGACTGTGCACATGTGTTTTAAGACCAAGCTTACAGATAAACACCATTCGGAAACATATGAGTTCTATTAATACTGATATGTGTCACTCAAAGGTGACTCTTCCAGGACTGAAAGGGAGAAGGGAGAGACATTTAATCAGAATAATCAAAATCCACTTGACTTCAAATTATTGTTAACTTTCTAAGAAAGAAGGAGGATTTAGTAGAGGGGACGACATGTACTATTTTAATTCTGCTCAAGGCCATCTGTAACTTCAGAAGTGTTGCAATACGTTCAGAGTAGAAGACTTTATAACTGCTTGAAAACTGGCTAGGTTCTAGTGTTGGTCGACTTAAAGTTATTGGTTAATTCTGTTCTAGTGTGGATTGTGGTTATGTGGGTGTTTTTCCTGTTATTTCTTCCCTCTTTCACGTAAGGATACTTTGAAATGAAATGTTGAAAGTTCAAGCCCAAATAAGACAGAATTTTTTTTTCCACTCTATATACCCTGCTTTAAATGCTAGAAAGTTAGTGTGAAGAATAAAAAGACTCGCAGACCCTAAAAAAATGGGCTGCTGAACAAGGCATTAGCAGGGACTTTCAAGAGTGTATTGCTGGAATCTTGCCACTCGATGGCACTCTTTGTTCTACTATTTGCTCAGCACTGTTGTCCGCTCAGCTCCTGAAACTCCTGCAAGCCAGCAACAACGCACAAGTCACTTTGAAGTTGTCGGCAAAATGTAAGGACCGTGGGGAGAGGAGACGTGCCTGGGAGGGTAGGAAAGGGTTTCCTTTTTCGCTCTTTCCCCCGCCCCCACGTGAAGAGTCAGGGGTTGTTACTGATTCATCCCGTGGTATGGAACTATTCTCCCCCTGCTCCGAGCCAAAGCAAAAGCATAGGTCTCTTTTCTCAAGAGTCAAAATTTTTCTTTTGTTTTTGCTTATGACTGATTGACTGCTGCCAGCCAGAGAAGGTGAGACTTGCACATGTTCTGCTGTCTCTTAGGTTTAACAGGCTAGTTTTAGTGATTTCCCATCAGAGTACTACTAGAGCAAATGCTTAAGCGTTAAGACATACATGAAGACAGATCTCAAGCATTTCTACTTCTGAAGGAATTTGAGAATCCATTTCTTAAATAACAGTCCCTGTAAACAAATATGCACTTGGATTTTGGCCTACTTCATTAACCCAGTCTCGTCTAGACAGGAGAGATGTGCAGGGAAACGGGAGAGGGGGTAGGAGGGGGAAGGATGGGGCACAGTGGGACAGGATGGGACTAATAGCTCCCAGGTGATAATTTTAGTTTAGTTTTAGTTTTAATTTTCACACTGCAATCTCATATCCAGAAATGTAATATAAGCCTTGAGCCTTTATTAAGGAATCATAACCTAGAGCTTTATAACTATTTTCTTTAGAACTGATACTATTTTTTTTTTCTGGTTACCTCTGTTTTTTAATGAATTACTATAACTTTGTCAGTCCAGAAATATTGACTCTTCTAAGGTTTTTCATTTTCCCCAGTCTTAGTTGAATAGAACACCATCAGATCAGAATAATGTATGATATAAGTTGGTGTCACTTGCCAAAATAAATGTGGCTATGTTATTTTGCCTATCACACTTTTTAAGGTAGTGACAAAACCTCTGTTTTTCAAGTAAATGAGTTTTGTGGCCCTTCTGCAATGAGTCTCGTGTAAGTTCCATGAATACTAATGTGCCGGGCCATCTTGGAAGTATTCGTTTCCTTCTAATACAGTCGAGTTATGTGTTAGTAACTGCTGAAAGTGATGCTGAAACACAAGTCATAAGCAATAAGCCTTTTTATTGATCTTTTGGACTATATATATATTTATGTATCTAATTTACAAGCCGCATTGTTCTAGACATTTATTTACATGTGAAATTTCCTAAGAGTAAGGTGTAGCAACATATGCAGACTTTCTTATTAGTAAAACCATGCCTACATGCCTAATATTTTAAAAATTATAGATTTAAATAATCACTGTCATAAAAAACAGAGTTCTTTATGACAGCTTGGATATGGTCATACGATCTTACAGAAGTGCACCAATACAGCTCGCTAAGTGACTACCAGGACTGTAATGCTGCTGAGATGTGATAATTCACTCTGGATGCTCCTAAGACCACTCAGCCTGCAAAATGTGACAAATTAGTTCGGTGTCCTGCTGCTGTATTTAACAGTAGGAGGTGGCAAAGAGCGTGTGTGTAGTAGTTACTGGAGCTTACAAGGTTACCTCATCACTGCCCCTATTTGTGAAACTTGAACTGAAAGGCATTCAGTTGTGCACTCAGGTCTGAATCACAAAGAATTCTGTTTCATTCAATGGTTAAATCCAAGCCTTGAGACTCATGATAACTACACAAACTGGTTTATTTGGGCCAACGAAATATTATGAAGTCTGATGTTTAACTTGAGGACAAGAGGGCAAGAGGAATGGTTATTTCTCATCTTGTCAACAAGCTAAGATGACAGTGATGACAGATGATTTCCAGACATCTTCTGGTATAGAACTTCACAAGAATACCTTTTCAATACTATCTGTTTTTAACTACAGCTGAGGGAATTTGTGTTCAAACATCACTTAAAGTTCAGCTGAACCTTGAATGACTACGCTGTTCTGGAAGAACTTTGGTGTGGCACCATCCATGCTTTGCCAGAGAAATGTAGCTCTAAAATTCTTTGTGGAAAAAACAATATCTGCATTTTGTAGATCATTTAACAGCACTCACCGTTAACTTTTTAGAGCCAATCTCAGAAAGATTTTAAAATTTAGGATTTTCATAATAAAATAATACTGGGAGAAACAGTCATGAGCACTGTTTCTCTCAGATTATTAAACTCAGGAAACTAACCTTGGCACTGAGAGGAATGGAAGTTTCACACAGGCATAAAAGCAGTAATTTCACTTTGGACATTTAATTTCTGCTCAAACTGCTTTCTTTCCTTATTTTTCTTGATCTAGAGCACTCAATTTATAGTTTACTTTAGACAAAAATAGTTCTCATTGTGGTTGTTTTAAACGTGGTTAGGTTTTCTGTTGTTTTTATTTTCTAATCCAGTACCTAACATGAATGGGAATGCCTCAGGCTGCCACTGTGTAATGGATGGTGTATAATAAGCACGTGCTCTGACACCTAAAGGGAGTAACCCTGCAAAGATTTGGGAGATGATAATTAGCCATTTAATTGCAACAGATGAGAAAAAATGCTTCCGTTTAGTTATAAATTTCATTTCCAGCTTGTCCTACCGAAAGACTAGGGGGAAAAAAGCAATAAAAACTGTGTTTCCATCTTGCCCACCAAAGTACATAATGATCAAAGCTGTAGGTGAAGAGAAATGCAGCTTCAATTTAAAATTAATATATCTTGAATCATGAAGGTGTGTTGCCATAACAGCCAACTTCCTTTTATATGGAGGATCTAACCTTTACCTGCTGATCCAGCAGAGATATTTGTCACCTCCATACCATGAGATGATTCAATGCATGATTAGTCTTGTATCATGACAATATTAGGGTTAACCAAAATGTGAGTTAGTACTGGTGAGTTATGAGCTACACTGCATGTTACATAATGTGTTACTTTCAAAAAGAAAAAATGTGTTCAGATTAACAGCAAAATTATGGATTCAAGCAGTAAACAAACATGATTCTGTTACACTCTTTGGCAGCTGAGACAAAGTGATATCGTCAGCTCTGCCTTGCATGCCCCAAGTCACATGTTGTTTGTGACTCATTTAATTTCTACAACTGCCTCTATTGTTTTGCAGAGCACAACAGTATGAAGGGATGTCAATTGAAAGGCAAGAAACAGCTATTGCATTGTTAGATGAAAAAAATAAATTTATAAGTAATTCATGTTTCTGTCTTTTATCCTCTCCCTCTAAGGACTATGAAACTGTTCTTGGTAAGAGACACTTCTTTTGTTTCTCATGAGGACAGTAAATAAACCCTACATTGTTTACTTTAGGTATAACTATTCATATTTTAACTTCTTTTTCAGTTAGCGGTTTCTGCAGGTAAAATAGTTCACAGAGGAAGGGGGGTGGACTATGATTATATTTGATTGACCATCAGCTTGAAAGCTCTAGAAATGCAATGAAATAATCAATTGACTATACGAAAGAGGAGTTTCTTGCCTGCTAGTTGTGGTACTGGAAAGGAAGGATGACATTCCTGCTTTGCTTTCTACTAGGTGCTCTACAGTTTTGGCCAAAACCAAGAAGCTTGTGGAGGTGAGGCAGAAGCTGAGGAGAATTTGGTTCAGAATTTATGAAAGATATATTTTTCTAAAGGATTTACCAGGACAGTATCAATTGCTTGCTTACTTGTTATCTATCACTTGCTGAAATGCTGATTTTTGTTAAATCTAAATGGTGGTAGTTGACTGCCAAAATACGGTTAGGTTGCTGTTCAAACAACAAATCTGCCTACTCAATATCTAAAGGAGAATGGTATCAGTATTTTTAATGTTAGCCTATGAGAGATGCTTAGCTATCATACCTTTTGCCATGGTGATTTTTTGCAATAGCTGTAGGTAAATGCTTTAAAAAGGGAAGTTGTTCACATTACCACTGAGTGATTAAACGTAATACTACTCATATAGGAGTTAGAGCAGCCAGGATCTGTTTCTAGGAGCTGGAGTGTGAGGTACTGTCTAATATTTTCTCCAGTTATTGTTATCTGTCAGGTGTCAGTAGGTGTCTTAGAAATGGTCTCTGTGACCTGACACAACAAGCAGTGATTGCAGAGTGCTGGATATCATTTTGGCTTTCCATTACACACAGAACTGGAGGATTTAAGCTGTTCTGTGGAAATACAGATAAGGAGCCACAGTAGCACTGAGCATAAGGCTGAAGTCGTCTTGGTTTAGTTCTTAAACCGTGTTGTAACATTTTAAAAGGGCATTTCAATACCTCAGCATATCTGTAGTCTGTCCCAGTAGGTTTGATGCTTTTTGTTAGTGCTTGTATCAGTGATTTTTTTTAATCCAATTTTCTTAAGTTGTTTTCCAAAGTTTAATTACTTTAGGTTAAAGGGGTTAATATTGTTACTGCCACCTCATAACTTACTGGTAGATATGTATTTGAGGCTGGAAAAAAGTGCTACCCAACTGGAGTGTGAGTAAAACAACCGTCTGTTTCTTATATCTTGCGTGGCTGACACTTGAGACAGAAGATGATTGAATGAAAGACATACTAACATAAAGATGAAGTATAAAAATATTTTGTGTTGGAATATTTTGTTTTGCTAAGACCTGAAGATCTGGGCCCTATTAAATTGCCCGCTGATATGCATGTTTGGCATATACAATATAACAATTAATTTCTATCCTTGAATTGCTAATGAAAGCGATGTACAATAGATATTTGGCAGGATGTGTGTAATAAGGTTTAAAACTAATAAAAAACAAGCAAATATCAACAGCTGAATCTTCTCAAATATTATTGCTGAACAGGCTTTGCATTTGTCTTCTGAAGAAGATCCTTTCCTAATCCAGGGTTTCATTTTTGCTGTAGCTGTAAGAACTCAGAATAGCTATCTTAAAATCTATTTACCTTAAATCTTGCTGGCAAGGAAGATGAACTCTAAGAATAACATCATTAATTACCGTTCCTCTAATATCTGTTGATTTTTTTAAAGATTTGAAAGTATAAGGCCTTTCAGGGTAGGTGGCAAGGTGTTAAATCTCAAAGGAAGTGTCATATGTTTGATGATCTCTGTGGGATCACAAAGGTTATATCCTGATTAGACTGCAAGATATTCTTGAGCAAGAGCAGATAGAACACAGTGTCCTGGGATAAATTATGTAATCAGAGTGTTTTTTTGTATTTGAAAACTGTGTAGTAACTTCATATTTCTCCTGCCGAGTTCTGTCACGTGAACCTAACTGTACGTGATGATATGTTTCCACTTTGTTTCTGACACTTGAAAACAGTTGTGGAAAAACGACTGAAAATCTAGGCAGGAGGTGGACATGTAAATACTATCTGGTAGGAACAACTCCCTTGGGAATCTGAAGTGCTGTACAGAGTTATGTGAAAATAAATTCGGAATAAAAAGCAGAGCAAGTAACAATACGGCTGAATGGATAAAGTCCAGATGTTCATTTGCAACATAACTCTCTGAGTAAGTTATAATTAGAATATGAAGGCCAAATACATGATGAATAAAAGTTATAACAGTCCTTGTCACTAAATAAAAAATATTTCATTTCTAAACATCCACTTATGTTCTTTATCTTGCTTGTTTCATCTATTTTCTTGGTCTTGCAAGCTATGAAGTTACAAGATGTCATGTTACCATGGAGTCCGCCATAGAGCACCTGAAGCTGTAGCTTTTAAAAGATAAATAGATAATAATTCTTCTGTGCACTCTTGTGACTCATTGAATTCTGAGGTCAATAAATAATAAAGGAGGGGAGAGAGAGTAGAAGGGGGAGATGGAAGAAGTGCCAGACCTGCTACTTCTAGGCCTCAGCCTGTTTTCTTAGAAATATGAAAGCAATCTAAGCTTTATTTTGGTTTTCTGTTTTTCTTTCTCTGGTTTTCTTTTTCTTTCACTAAGGATAGCTCAGTAAAAATCAGTTTGGCAAAAAATACAAAGACAGCTTTTGAAAATATTAGGGAAGTTATGGATACAGTCTCCTTCATGTAGGGTATGTCCCTAGGAGCAATGTTCAGTACTACAGAACTGTATTTAGGTTGCACTTTGTAGCTAGCAAACAGATAATATCTGCTAATAAATCAAGTGATAAATCTGATGCACTTTCTTTTTTTTTCCTTTTTTTAATCTTCTACGGTAGTATTAGCACCTGATGGTGGTGGGAAGAGCACTGTGTGGAACATATCCTCTTCAATGAAACCCTAAGTGTCCTATGCTTGTGAAGCATGGTCTTGGAATCTTAGGAAGAGTTAGGGTGGAAGTGACTTTGGAACTATCTGCTAAAGCTTTTTAAAGAAAGGCTAATTTTAAAGGTAGATCAGGTTTTTTCACTTGTCTTGCAAGTCGTCAGATATGGAAAATCCAAACTGCTCTGGACCCTTACTGTGGTGCTTAACTACTTTCATTATTTAGATGATTTTCTTTATATCAAATATAATTGCTCCTGTTGTTACTCACCACTGTCACCTTGACCTTTTGCTCTACTTGTCTGAGCAGTGTTCAATTTCCTCTGTGTCTCTCCTCATAGAGTGCAACCAGTTTCTCCTTAACTCTCCTTAGCTCCATTTCCTCAGCCACTTCCCACCAGTGCCAGGTGTAGGGGAATGACCCATTCCCTTAGTCCACTGGCAGTTCTCTCTGCCCAGTGGGCAGTCATTATACTGCTGAAGCCGGCTCTCTTGCTCTGTGGTGTCTGGGGGTTTTTTCATTGCTTGTTTACACATCACCTCTTAAAGAAAGTCCATTCTGTGTATTAAAAAAAAAAAAAAAAAAGGTAAAAAAGCACCAAACCATTTAGCCCCCCTAAACAAACCTAAAACACACCATCATCTGTTACACATTATTCAGTCTTTGCACTTTTGCATTTTGTGTGAATTTTTTGTATTCCTACTGCTTCTTGGAA
>VZDJ01007747.1:19414904-19498596 GCA_008694505.1 Cyanoderma ruficeps
GATGTGTAAAAGAGAAGGGGGGAGGGAAGGAGAGAAGATGATAGGAGAGGAGAGGAGAGGAGAGGAGAGTCTCTAATTATTTGTCTTAGTTCTGCTTTTGGCTACATTAATTTTCACAGAAACCAGGAGAGCAAAAAAATTCCCCTTCTCAAAGGTCACTAAGAAAAATTTGAGATGGAATTCATGGGAAACAGGAAACTCAGGGAATGTTTCAATATTTTGATATCAGTCTATGAATATCAAAGTGAAAGTATTTATAATCTGTTTAGTTATTCATGAGAAATGCAGAAGCTTCTGCGGCATCAAGAGTTATGAATACTTTCCAGGGTTTTGGAGCAAGATAACAAAACTGTAGTTCATTCTTACTTCTTCCATGTGGCCATGGGTTTAGATTTATTCCATGAGATAATTATTAATTTTTCTTGTATCTCAAGATTGTTTAGTTTGTTTAAGTTGTTTTTTTGGGTTTTTTTGCGGGGGGTTCTTTTGTGGCTGCAGGTGGACAGGTATTGCTCATGGGGTTTGGTGGGGATTTTGAGGTTTCTTTAAGAACAAGTGCTCTGAAACAGAGCATGATGGCTGAAAACCTGGACCTGTTCAAATCAGTGATGGAGCCCTCAATATCACAGGGTCATGATTTCATCAAATAATTAGAGTTCTTCATCCTTACTTTAACTGCCTATAAGTACATGAAAACTAGAACTTGATTTCAGGAAGATGGCCTCTCATGAGTTTAATCTTAATCTGTCCATTTTTCCATAAAATTTCAGAACTCTCTTCCTCTTCCTGTCTGAGCTTTTACCTCAGCAGATGATTTGGAGTCCAGTCTGCATTCTGTAGCGTGATGTATGGTTGAAAGCTTTGCTACTCTACACAGCTGTCCAGTGATGGTCAACAATCAGCGCTGTGGTTGAATGCACTGCTTGAATTTGAGCTTTTTGCCCAGCTGAGTCTTAAAGTTTTGAGGATGGAGATTGCAGTGTCTTTGGGTGATTTGGTCCAGTGTTTCATGAAGGAACGAGATGTTCTTAGGTTTCAGCTTGAACCTCCTAGACATCAATTTTTGGCTATGGCAAATCATTCTTACTGCTCTCAATTTCTCTTGCCTGTAAAAAATTCTTAATGCCTATGCTGGTCAACACTGAACAAGAAGCTTAGGTTTTGATACCTGTACAAACTAGATTTTGTGAACTGGAGTCTCCACTACTAAATTTTTTAATATCCAGACCCATAAACACTCTGAAATTTTTTTTCTTTCTAATAATGTTCTACTTCACGTAAAATGGTTGCATAATAATTTAATATGTAGAAATTTTTTCTTCTTATCTGAGCCTGGCAGTTTTTGGTTGAGTTCTGGTTCATGCACTAATGAATAAATAACTTGAAAACAACAAAAAAAAATTTAGATTCAGAATTCCCCTATGTTTTTTACTTTCTTACCTTATTTTTCAGCACATGCTCTGCAGAATAGGGTAGTGAGGATGCTTTCCTGGATGTCACTTTAGCAGTGTTTTGAGCATGGTAATTGTCCTCCACAGTGCCATGAGAAGCGAAGCAGTTGCAATCTTGACATGTTAAGTTATATGACCAAAGGAAACACATCTGGTGAAACACATCTGGTTTAATGAAATGTGATCTTTGTGCAAACAGTATACATAACTTAAGCAGACAAACCGAATGTTCTGAATTAGTAAGTAAAGACATTTTCACTCTTCAGTATTCTTTCTAATTCATTATTGCCCTGTGGTACTTTAGATATAGCAGTGTTTTCCTTATTTCTCTACCAGTCTAAAACCTAACAACCATCCTCTGGCTTGGTAAGAAAGGAAAATTTCTAAGACAAATGATGTTTAAAAGGACAAAAGCTATCCTATTAATTTTAATAACTGTTGAACCATATTATACCTTTTAATTAAGTGTAAGAAAAGGTGGTTTTAATGCCCTGTCATAAGACAGGAGGCATAGCTCTTATAGAAAGGAGTCTCATTAAAGTGTATTGGGTTGCTCCCATTTCAGTGCCTGGTTTTCAGAAGAGATGAGATGAAATGATTTTTGCTTGCAGTATAACTAGGATGCAAGCACAATGCCCTTGGTGCTGGTAAGAACTGACGCTGCCATTGAAATATGAGATATGATTCAAAGAGAGGAAGTGCTGCCCACGCACGGAGGGCAGGAGAGGTTAGATGTAACTATTCAGTCAATGAAAAAACAGGGGATCCTCACAAAAAGTGTATGAAAATTACTTCATCCACAAGCTGTAAACAAACTTATCCTAGCAACAGGAATGCATTAAGAATTGTATTGATATAAACACCATAATACTTGGGCTTAAGAGCTGTGTTCTTAGTACAAGTTTGGAAAGCAGTTTGTTCAATGTGGTAAGCAGTACGTTAGTGCAGTGATGCATCTTCAGAAAAACTGTAGAAGGAAAAACATATCTTTTCATTGAACTTTCTAAGAAACTTATGGTGGCATTAACTAAACACCACACACCAAGTGAGTCATGAACTCAACTGAAAAATACAGAAGTCTTTTCTATTAGTCTTCTCTGCAGCACCGTATGAGACTTTTCCTCGTTGCAGTCTTTTATTTCATACACAGCAGCAAAGAAGTACAGTCAAAAAAAATTCAAAAAACTGCAACGCCTTAATGGAGCAAATATGCACAGAGGTATTTATTAAACATTTCTCAGTGCAATACTGTTTGATGTAGCCCAGCCTATTTGTGGCATTTTGGTCCATCTTGTATTTTTTTTCATTATCTTCACTACAGTTATATAACTTTCTAAAATTATTGTTTCTATGGGAAGTATGTTTATGGTAAATATGTTGGCCTAGTCTCCCCAAATGTTATTACTAAGGCTGTATTGCCAAACCTCTGCAGCAAAAATATTCTTTCAAGTAATTTGTATTATGGTACAGGATGGCATTTTTTAATAGACTGTCTCAAAAACACCTTTTGGTATGCTTCTGCAATCTCTAAAGAGTTAGGTAACTCTGAAGTTAGATACACCAGGTATCTAACCTCTAAAGAGGGCTGCCCCAGGTTGTCTTTTGACAGCCCTTGTTGCAAGGAAATGTGAAGTATGCTCCTGATGAATAATAGCAGTGGTACTTTTTACCCTGGAGAGGCAACAAGAGCTCTGCTGTTTTCCTAATGAACAGAAGAACTGACTACACAGAGAAGCCTTTATATCACCAGGTATATTACCAGGGTAAAATGTGATAGACCCAACACATTATCAATATCATACTGAAATACAGAATTCCTGTTAGCTCAGTGCCAGTTGTCCACATGATCTGTACTTTGGCATGGAAGAGTGAAGAAAATTTCCTGAGATTGTGTATACTAGAGATGAAAATTGAGATTCTCTGATTGGAAGGAGTAAAGGATAGAAAACACTTATGTGAGATGTCTTATTTGTGTTAAATGCCATTGAGCCATGATTCTGCTCAGATTTGTTTCTGACAATTGGTGTCTCTGTTTACATCTTGCAGGTGAAATGCAGTTTCCAATATCTAAAGTGCTTTGTGTCTTTCCTCAAAAAAAAAAATAGTTGGTTTGATGATGTGCAGGTATTGCTAAACACTGGCCACAGTTCTACAACACAATATCAGTAAATCCAATCACTGCAGAAAGATGGCATTTTATGGAATTTAATTTCCTTTATCAAGGGACACTTTGTACTTACAAAACGCTGCAGTTTAAGTGATTAGAAAACAACTGTATAGAAGAATTTTATCCAATACTGAATATAACTATAAAATAGAAATGTAACTGCAAGTCTGGTGATCTAACAGTAGCAAAGGGGATTGCATGTAATTTGTTTACTTACAAGACAATATCTTGGCTGTCTGGAATCACTTTTCCATGGAGTAATCTGTAAAGTAGGTGAAAACGAGTAATTTGATATGAGCAACGTGCAGGTCAGAAGTTGAAACAGACATTCAACTGCATATTAGATCAATAAAAGAAGATCGTGGGTAAAATCAGCCTGTTAGGCCAGAATAATTAAGTTCTAAGGTCTACTATGCTGCAATTACTTCATATAAAGAGCTGAATCACAGCATTTGGAGAGAAGTCCAGTACACGTGACACATGGGTTTTGTTCTGTCAGTATGAAATGCAGCCTTACATGCTCCTAATTTTTTGCATCAAATTGACAAAGGAAAACTTTATTTTAGATAAATAGCCTGTATTCTTTTCGGTTTTTTTGAGTGACGGTAAAAGCTTTTCAATTGATGCATCAAGCATATATTTAAAATTAAATTGAAGTGATAAATTAGTGTTATATTACTTTTAAATGTCTTATTAGCAGGATGGCGTTCAAACATCTATTGACATAAATAATTCCTATCAAAATAATTATTTTGATTATTTTTACAAATTAAAAAAGTATACTTGTGCTTGGAAAAAACTGTTTCTGACAGCAACATGCCTCATTTCTGACTCCTGAATATTCAGGACTTGTACAGCAAACTTGTGTAGACATGTTCAGATCACCTCACTCAGCCAATGGAAAATTACCTCTTCCCAGATTATTTATGATACTTTTTTTATCCTCTTCTTAAAGGCTTACAGGCAAGTAAGAAGGCTGAAGAGTCTCCATGTTTACTGGTAGATCAAAGGATTAGGCATTGGAGAGCCTTTTTTTCCTGCAATTTAAATTTCTTCCTTGTTATGCTATCTGCTATACAGATGGGAAACATCTCTGCTCTTGCTTTTGACATAGCTAAATATTATCATTCTTTTCCCTCGCTGTTTTTCCTTCACCTTCTGCCCTTTGAGTTGAGCAACTGTAAATTCTTTTCATTTCTCTGGAAATGAAATCCTCAGAATTCTACTTTAGATAACTTTGTTATCTTCTATTCAGGTGACTCTCACATTTGAACATTCTAGGATGATGTTTAGTTTTTTGGTTTGTCTTTTAAGTAAC
This sequence comes from Cyanoderma ruficeps, assembly GCA_008694505.1. NCBI lineage: Eukaryota > Metazoa > Chordata > Aves > Passeriformes > Timaliidae > Cyanoderma > Cyanoderma ruficeps. The sequence continues at coordinate 19,419,841 of VZDJ01007747.1, forward strand.
TCAGATTCTTGAGTGTAGTATTCCTCTTGGGACTGCTTCAAAACAAGGTGTGGCAAACACACACACCTCTTCATGACTTACAGGTAAGGGCATTGGGACTGCTTCAAAAAAAGGTATGGCAAGCACACACACCTCTTCATGACTTACAGGTAAGGGCAGTAGCATGGAGTTGAAAAATGCAGGTTGCTTTTGAAGGGAAGGGAGTTGAATTTGTTTTTCACATCCTGAATGAATGCTGAAATTTATACAGAAGAAAGCTATAATTGTTTGTACCTGTTGGGAGTTAGCTAACAAGAAAGCTGTAAAAATGATAGACAAGTGGAGTCATTTGAAGGATTAGCCAACCTGATTGACTTTTACAATGAAACAGCTACCTGGAGGGATGATTGGAGAGCAGTGTGTATTGTCTACCTTGACACCAACTCTCACAGCATCCTCATAGGCAAACTCAGGAAGTGTGGGCTGAATGAGTGGACTGTGAAGTGGATTGAGAACTGACTGAATGGCTGATCCCAGAGAGTCATTATCAGTGACACAGGGTCTGCCTGGAAGCCTGTCACAAGTACTGTCCACACAGGCTCAATACTGGGCCTCGTATTAATTTATTGATCAGTGACCAGCTCAGACGGTACTTACTCCTTCATCCGAGTTCACTGATGCATCTAAACTGAGAGGAGTGGCCAATACCGCAGGGTGCTCTGCTTACCCTTCAGAAAGACCTGGACAGGTTGGAAAGATGGACAGAGGAGCCTTCTGAAATTCAGTAAAGGCAAATGCAGGGTCCTGCACCTGGGATGTAATCCCAGATACCACCATAGGCTGGGATTGATGTGCTGGAAAGCAGCTCTGAGGAGCTGGAAGTCCATGAGTCAGCATTGTTTAGCTTTTTATCTGTAAATCAGATCAGGGAAGTGCTGGATGATTTAATAAAGGCTGATAGGCTCACTTAGTCCAGTAATCAGGTTGTATGACCATTATTCTTACAGCTCCACTCAGATGGTTTGCTCAATACTGGGACCCTTCACCCTTTGTCATATTCGCTGCCATAACCTTGCCAGATATCTCTCTCTTTCATCCAAAGTATCAATTTGTGCTCATATTTGTTGTCTACTATTTCAAGTCACCACACACACTCTCCAAGTTTTTTTGCTCATACATCTTAATAATAATCACTATAAACGTCAGTGTTCTTTGTTGGAGAGCTCACAGGAAGCTTTTTTTATGTTATTGGGTTAACATGTTACAGAGCTTCTTCATTATGTCTGAGCTGCCACTCTACACAGGAAATTAGTGATAGCTATTGGGTGGGTGTGTATCTGCTTTTTATGCAGTTTATCATTTAGGATTATGATACTCCTAAAAGTTTTTTTTTTTAGGTAAATGCTTGACTTGGAGTTTCTCAGATTAAATGGTTTGAATCACTAATAAACCCAGACATACTGTTTTGCCACACCCCTATAGACTAAATAATTTCTTCCTAGTGACCTTTTTTGCCTCTCCTTTTTGCATATAAAGTGTACATATGTGCACAAACACACACGCACACACAAATATATATATATATATGTATATACTTTCACTGTAAAGCTTACTGCAGTTTTCATCCTGTCAAAGCTTTGGCATATAAGAAATATTTGAATCTGCATCAGTTCATGTGTGTACATGAACTTACTCCCTGCATCTTAACATCATAACCTAATCATCCAAAACCTTGTGACAGTAAGTGTGGAGTGGTTTCCTTGTCTGCAGCTGCATTCTTTCAAAGGGAAGATTCCCTGGTGAATTCATTATTACACAGAAGTCCCACCCCCATGGAACTGCTGTAGACACATAACAGGATTACTGTTCAAGAGTTTACTAGGATGCAAGTAAAATTGTTCCAGTCAGTCAGCAGCAAGCATCTTTGACTAAGGTAGGAGTATGCTTTCTTTTACACACCTCATGAAAACATAAGGAGGCATTTCTATTTATTTTCTGTACATAAAATTACTTTGCATATTATATTATCAGTTCACTTTATATGAATAGAAAAGCTGATTGTTTTTTAACTTGTCTGAATCTGACTCTATAAAAATAACTTGTTAAGGTTAGTGCAATCACAGTCAGTCAAACAGTAGATGTGTATATTGCTTTACTGTTTGGAAAGGATATATAGTTGAAATATATTTTAAAATACTAAAGAGAGAGCTTCTGTACTTAATATATCATTAATGATTTTGACAGCTAATATTTGGGGGGGGGTTTTGTTGCTTAACATGATTTCCTTGTTTCTTGTAGTTTCATAGCAGCAAGGAAATGAAAATTTTAGTTTCAAAACATTAGCTATTGTATGTTCTATCTTGAAAAAGGATACATTTTTTGTCTCTGAATTGGAGATTTGATAATGTTAGTTCTCAATACTTAGAGAAAGGATTTGATATGAATCTTCTAACTTCATTAGCTAATGAATGTGTCAAATATATTCATGTAATTCTCAGGAAAGAAGTTAGCTGGATCTAATAACCTAATGGCATAGAAGTCCTCTCAAAATGTAGAGCTGCCTAATCGATGTGGTGACAAATGAAATGATCTGTGGTCTGCAAGGTTAGGAGTTAATTGAATGAAGAGACAGTATTGACAGTATTTTATTTTTTTTAACGGCTGCTCATATATTCCTAATGGAAAGCTTGGTTTTATTCCTCCTTAAAGTAATTGCACATTCATCCTTAATTGAAATTCATTAGTTTTATCTAACAAATTGCTTTTAGGCAGAGCAAGGGTCTTTGACATTTATACTTTGGAAATTTAAGTTGTCAGTGTGAAATTTAGAGCTACCTACTTGTAACTGTAAGTGGCTAAAAATCATTTTAACCTGCACTGAAAATTTTCCTCTACTTTCAGATTCTAAAAGTTTGTGTGAGTGCTGGGAAATACCTCAATTTATGAAATATATTTCATGTTTTAAATACTGTTTGCTCTCCACATTACTGTATGAGGAAATATAACACATCTTCATTTTGTTGAAGTAGGTTTTCATTAGTTTGCATAGCCAGCATACAGCATAAATTATTTCATTGACAGCTAGATTAAGACTATTTAGTGACATCTAGATCCTTACTTGAGTCCTAGTCCAAATCCTAGTAAGTTTCCTTGCTAGGATTCAGATATCAGAAATATCACAAGTGATGTTTAAATGATTGTCCAGGTCTCAAAAAATTAAAAAAAAAAAAAAATTAGGGAAGCCAGGGGGACCCAGTGATCAGAATTAACTTTTCTGACCACAGACTCAGCACACCCACTGTACTCAGTGAAAGCCCATATCTTCCAATTGGTTCTGACAACCTGATGTATTCGAAGAAGTCCATACTCTTTGCAGGGGGTTAGACTAGATGGCTTTTGGATGTCCTTTCCAACCCAAACTATTCTGACATTTATCCTTCCATTGCTCATCCAGCAGCAGCTATTTTAAGTATCTCAATTTTAACACCACCTAATACTGAGAAAAGGTGGGAAAAATAATTCAGAAAAAATGTGCTTCAGCTCCAGAAACATAAATGGAGTCATTAAGCCATGTTTAAATAAAGACATGGTGAAATATAAAGTTGAAACAAGCTGGATAGGAGTTTGGCATGAGGTAACAACATCACCCTATGCTTTACCACAGAGGTGGTTGATGAACCAACAACATAGGTGATATCATGATCAGTAATAGGTGTAAAGGTATGCCCAAACCCTGGGACATAATTTTAATATGGAGATATCTGAAGGTATCCAAGTTGTAGAAGGAGAGGATGTCTCAGTGATAACCATGTATCACAAAAATTAGTGCCACCAAAAAGCTTGGCAGCACTAGTTTCACCCTTCAGACCTAGGACCTGTGGACTGACCTGTACATGATGTGATTCGCTGTGTGCAGGGGCACATGGACACATGTCAAGTAGCCTTCTAGGCACATTAGTTTTGCTGCCTGTGGTTTTGGAGAGTCAATTATGCTAAGTCCACAAAACAGTAGTTAATTCATCAGGTACTAAAAGTTGGGTATACTATAGATATGTGATAAACAATTTTCTTCATCACTTGAAGCTTTACACAGGGAATAAAGTGTTGAAAAGGAACTCGAAACTGTTTCTGAACAACCAAGTTCTTTTTAGGACATCCCTGTGGCACAAGAATTTTTAGCATGTTTTGGGAGCGTATGAGTTTTAAGCAACTTGATTCTACTATTGCAGGGTCCAGCTCTTACCTGCAGGGCTCTTGAGCAGGGGCTTATTAACTTTCAGCTATTTGGTTTCAGGGAGATACTGTGCGATGCAGCAATATGAACAGTGTTCTCCATTGATACTAACAAAGCTGTCCTGAACAAGCACTTCTTTTCTTTCTTGATTTATATAGAGTTTGGATATATTCAACACTAATAGAACTGCCTGCTAGCATTAGTGGGCTTTAATCTATAATCATGCTTTGGCTATTGCTGAAATAATTTTATTTTTACTACAGCCTACTACAGCTTTTTCCCCCACAAATCTCACTTGTCCTCCAGGGCTTAACACATATGAACTGAACACGCCCCCTCCATTCCTTTAGCTTGGGAACAAAAAAGCTTCGAGAATGGTATCTCAGAATTGCACGGTGAAATAAAGTCTGCATCCTTTCAAACTTGACAATGAACAATAATCTGTCCTTTTCTTCTCCCACCTGTATGTCAACCATATTTAATATGTGAGAAGTTTCTACGCAGCTTGTTTTATCTTTTTGGTTTTGTTTCCGACTCTCTCTCTCTGAAACACAGCATAAAACATCCAGGTGCATGACTTCGACCTGGGGTGGGTTTTCAGAGTAAGGAACAAAAACAGAGAAAGAAAATGGAGGAGGGGAAGAAAGTGTCTAAAACTTGTACCCACAAACAGTTATTACGTGTAATTCATGGTTTTGTAGTTGGAAAAGTACAAAGAAAAGTAACTCACTCTGAGCAAAATACAATCTGACTGTATGGTGAGGATATAAATTCCATATCTTAGGAGGGATGCAAAACACAGACATATTGTGCGGGGAGACAGGGAAGGAGAAATCCTTCATTGCCTGGCAAAGAAAGAACCTATGTTACTACTTCTGTTTACTGCTGTCCTGTCCCTACTACGCAAGTCTTACAGTAGGATAAAAGTAACCTGGCCAAAAGTGACTTAGTGATGAAATCACCTTCTGCAATCCTTTTTATTGCATTTTTAATGCTATGTAATAACAATTAAAAACCAGATGGCACTATGAAGTGCAGTTTGGAAGGGAGAACAAAGAGGGATTTTTGGGACAGGTGGTTTTTTTGGTTTGAGGTTTTGTTTGAATTTTTGTTTTTTAATGTGTAGGAGTTTTTTGGGTTTTGGCTTTTTGTTTTTTTGTTTAAATCCACAGTCCAGGAAAAAGCTACTTTAGTTATGTTGTTAGAAGGTATGAGGGAAATCAATAGCAGAAATTTTAACACATTGTTGCTAATATTATGTTCCTAAGCACCTTGACCACTTTTCCACCAGAGAAGTGCGTTAGGGCTCTTAAAGTTCCTTCTTTCTGGATCTCTGAAATAAATCCATGCTGACTGCAATAACATTGCCACAGAGACTAGGCTTGAGGCATGGTGGAGTGCTTTTTTTTCCCCCCTTCCACTTCTCTCTCTATTGAGAGCTGGTGAAAAGAGAGAAAAAATATTTACAGGAATAGAGATTTTACTGATACTGTCGTGCAGAGCCTTGAGGACAAACAGTCATCATAGAGTATATTGATAGCATCTTCTTAATATCTCCCCTATATCTGCTCATGCCGACCTGGGTAGTAGCTGGTAGATAATAAGGCTGCTAATTGCTGCACCTCTGAATGGCAGGGTGAATTCTCATGCTAATAGTTGGCCTTATAAATGCTTGTTGTAGACCACCAGAAAAAATAGTTGTGCTGAATATTCTGACTTCAGGATATATATTTACAAAACTACAATATGATACTTTCCCAGGAGTGAATCATAGAGAAACTGAGATACATAGTAAAAAGAAACCTTTTTGGAACAACAACATAACAACATAACTAAACCAGCTTTTTCCTGCTGTTCATTGGGCTGAGGAAGGCATATGGCTATCAATTAAAAAAAAAAAAATCAGAAACCCAAAAAAATACACAAGTCATAAGTTGATCACAGACGTTGTGAGTAGAAGGGCAACTATATTATTTTGAACTAGGTCATCTAGACCGTGTGCAAACATTGATCAAGATTCTGTACTGCTAAATAGTTACTTTTTTAAATGCTATCTCATTCTAACAATCTGAGTCTTTGTCAGTGGTAGGAGAAGGATTGTGAGAAGAGTAAGAAGTATTTTGATTCCTACAATAAATGAGGAAGAAAATTATATTAAGATGCTGTGTCTTCTTTTTTTTGTTTGTTTGGTTGGTTTTTTTTCCTTGATGTCAAGACACAGATCTGTTATGACACAAAAAAGAAGCATTTTCTTCCTTTCTTATCCAAGAGTCGTCAGATAAATCTCTGTCAGGTGAATCTAATGTTTGCAGAAAAGCAGCTCCTGTAAAAAGCATCCAATTAGCCTACTTATGTCACTTAGTACTCTGTGCTTGAGTGTTCTCTGACTATAGATTAGTTTCTGTGCTCTAATTCCTGCCATTAATATTCACCAACCATAATCTTGCTTTGCTATGCATTATTTATCAAGTTTAAAAACTGTTATAGCAAGTTTAACTAGGTAACAGGCAAAAACTCTTGTCCAAAAAGTGTTTTTAACCTGAACAGTTCTCACACTGAAGAAGACATGAAATATGTTATTAAAATGAGAGTACTTTACAGAAAGTAGGGATGTGTTCTTTCTTTGGTTTTTTTTCTGTATAACCATCTGTTTCTTTAAATGCTAGGAATGAAACTAAATTTCTATACAATTTAATTTTTTTTAAAAAATCAAAAGTTGGAAATTTGAAAAAACCCTGTAAGTGTACCAAAGGGAATCTTTCCTACCAGAAGGGGACTCAAGTTACAAACTATAGAAGGGGCTCCTACAGATTCTTCCATAGTCTGTTGGGCAGAAGTGCTCTTGCAGATGCTTCTTTTAAAAACTGTTGTTTGCAGGGTATGGCAGCCAGTCACCAGTGGGGTTCCAGAAGGCTCAGTGTTGAACCCAGCTCTGTTTAATAGCTTTGACTGGGTTCTGGATGAGACAATCAAGTGCACACTCAGTGAGTTTGCAGATGCCAGCAAGCTGGGTGAGTGTTGATCTGCTGGAGGGCAGGAAGGCTCTGCAAAGGAATCTGGACAGGCTGGATCAGTGGGCCAAGGCCAATTTTATGAGGTTCAACAGGGCCATGTGTCAGGTACTGCAGTTTGGTCACCACACACCCCTGCAGGCCTACAGGCTGGGGGCAGAGTGGCTGGAAAGCTGCCCAGCAGGACCAGGGCAGTGACTGTCCCCCTGTGCTTGGCACTGGTGAAGGACCTCAAGTCCTGTGTCCAGTTCTGGGTCCCTCACTTCAAGAAATAACACTGAGGTGATGGAACATGTCCAGAGAAGCTGGTGAAGTCTGGAAGAGAAGTCCTGTGAGGATTAGTTGATGAAGTAATTTACACTGACTGAAGAAAAAGAGGCTCAGTGGTGATTTTATCTCTTTCTACAGTTATTTGGAAGGAGGCTGTAGCAAGGTGTGAATCAGTCTCTTCTCCCAGTTAACAAGCAATAGGACAAAAGGAAATGGTCTCACAGTGTGCTAGGAGAGGTTTTGATTGATTACTGGGAAAAAATTCTTCACAAAAGGGGCTGTCAAGAATGGAAACAGGATGGCCAAGGAAGTGGTGGAGTCAACATCCCAGAAGATATTAAAAAGCCATGTAGACATGATTTGGTGGTGGATTTGGCAGGGTTTATGGTTAAACTCCATGATCTTAAGGAAGTTTTACAAATCTATTAGTTACTTTATGCTATTTACTAAAGAGCATACATAGTTTTCATAAATGGAATTATTTTCATAACAAAAAAAATTCTAAGTTTGATTTTTAAGAAGGGTATTTGGATTGGGTAAAAGAACAGAGTATGCAAAATGCTAAAGGGGATTACAAGCTTTTACAAGGGCATTGGATTAGGGAGACAGTCCCTGAAAAATGTTGAGAGTGTTTTGGTGCACATTTAATCTGAGACCTCAGATAATAATCATGAAAAGACAAGGGAACAGGCATGGGACTTACACTCCTATGAATATAATGCTACTCTCCTGTGGAAAGGGGGACAGCTGCCTTCTGAGAACAGAGTAGAAATATGGGCTAGTCAGATAACTGAGAGTTTAAAATAAATTGCTATTCCAAGGAATTTAGAATTTTTCATGAGTTCCTTCATGAATTTTTATATTTTAAAATTTAGCAATTTGACTATTCAACTAAAAGTAAGCATGATTGCCACTGGAGCTGTTGCATCAAGTATCCATTATGTATCAAGTGAAGAACAAGCTAGCTTTGCAAACGTGTCAAAACTATAATGTGAAAGAATAATTTGATGAAATACTTATTCATGTTTAAATGAGTGGTATGGTTCTACATATGAATAAGTAGAGAAAAAATATGTAACCTGCAGGTATTATATACACGTATGTGTATATATACATATACACAGAGGGAAGGGGAGAGAGAGAAAGGAATTTTATAGCTTTCTTTCTTAAAGAATAATCTAATCATTAGAGCAGTAAAGTAAGGAGTTGGATATTTTTTCTGTTCTTTTTCTTATTTCAGGCAGAGGAATGTTAAATATTCACAACAGTTATAGATGTAGTACCTGTCAGTATCTATATTTTTTCATGAGTTGCATGGCTAGTGATTCTATTGTTCAGGGACACTACTGAAGGTTTAACCTCAACACATATAATCTAAAAGTTCACATTTCCATCAAAAATGACAGGGTCTGAGCTGAAGGTAGTGTGGGAAGCTGGACCCACAGTAGCTCTCCTTTTACTATATTTGCATTGACTGGGAAAAAAATTCTAACTCAGAATATCTGACCTTTGAGGAAAAATATGTGATTTGGAGAAAGTGAATAAAGTTTTCTGGTCATTAGTTAAACTTTAAACTCATATAGAAATATCTTGGGGCTGATGTAATACATGAGTTGAGGGAAATTATAAATTGCTGGAGGATATTGTCATAGACTTATCCACACTTGTGGTTTAGGAATACATCTAATGTTGACTTTGTAAAGCCAGTTGGCTTCTATGAGTCACTTTAAAGACACTTCATTTTCATATGACAGTAAATTTGATTTTTACTGATTCCTCTCTTTTCTTCAGCAAATAAGTTATTTATTACAGATTATATAATATTTAGCCCTAAAACATCAGTTTAAAACTATAAAATTAGAAACATTGGATTTCTATATATGTGATAGTCAAATACTCTCCAAATGAAGCAAAACATGATGTTTTTTACACAGTCACACCATTAAACCAGTTAAGGAATTAAAAGGTTTGTGTTACTTCATTTATGAAGATGCAAATATGTTTTGTGCAGAAACATTCCTCATTCTTTATTCCACTTCTGCAAAGAAATATCTGCTTAAACATCATGTTTATGCTTCAGCTGCTCAAAATCCAAAGCTTTTAAAGATTTAGGTATATAATCATGGAGCACAATTGAAAGCAAATCAGTGATGCCTGGAAATGGAAGGCTTAATTCTTCCCCTGTGACCTGCAGTGCACCCTCTGAATCATTCATTTTCCAAGGATTAACCTAAAATTATTTTTTTATAAAATACATCCTCTTAGCTTCTTTGTGTTTATTTTAAACTAAAACAGCAAAAACACACTTTTTTTGCTCCACAATATGGCCATAATTAATGCTAATACTAGAACTAAAATGGGAGGAGATTGCCTGGACTGAATATATTTTACTTTTGAGGTATATCTCTAACCCTTACCATAACCCCCAAGCCTGAACTAGTAAGTGACTGTGATACATGTGTGGGATTATAAGGGACCAAACTTTGCTTTTTCTTGTCAGCTCCATAAGACATTTACAGCAGGATGCTTCTGCCTCTGTTCATAACTGACAGCCTTGAAACCCTGAAATACTGAGCTTTTTTCATGGGACATCTAGATAACCCTGCAGTCCCAGTGATGAGGAGGGTTTATCTGGTTCAGTACTGGAGAGAATCCTTTGCTTCTTAAAGGATTACATCCTCATGTGCAGTGTTCAGCAATGTTCTGGATGCAGATGGGTTAAGCAGCATAAGGAGATGGTAAGTGTTGATTTCAATGCTGTTTCCAATTAGGTTTGATAAAGAGTTGTATACAAAAGCAACAGTCAAGGGCAGTGGGGAGCTGCTTTAGAAGTGAAGAACAGATGCTGAAGGCAGATTTATGCTCCAGGTGATTGGTATAATAAGCTTCAGGAAATAATGCAAGAGACAGCAGAGCATTTTAAACGATGTTCTGTGCATAATTTTTCTGTGGTTTTTTATGTCTTCATCATTCTGTGGAACGTCTGACATGCTGCAGTTCTGAATGTACCTGCACCCATCTTGGGAGAGAAGCTGTGGCTGAAGTGAGACACTTAATCATTAGCATATGATGTATGCTGAAATAAGGAATGCATTTCTTACCCTATTAGCACTTTTCTGTTTGGATGGAACTTGGAGGCCAACTTGAAAATCCAAGGAAATCTTTTTTAAAGATATTTTACATCTTATATTTTTAAATTGTCTCCTTTTAAATTCTCCTAAAAAAGCATGAAACAAATTATACCGGAGTGATTTTATATGTGTTTCCCAAAGTTTACAAGAACTACTGGTTAAGGGCCTACTTCCCTCTGCCCTTAGTTTTGAGGATCTCTATCTTCTACTTCTGGTGTGCTGAAAGGTATTCCTACCATATGTCTCTGCTGTGCTAAAAACCATCCAGTAGGGCAGAACAGGACAAATACAACAGGACAGTGAGGGTAATTTAATTAGAAGTGAGCTAAAGGCTTTTTATTGGACATTGTCTACACAGTTAGGTCTTTTTGCTATGTTTTTTATGATTGTGTCCCCATGACATGTCCTCCATACGACATGAAAGACTTCACACCATTTCCATTGAGGTATAGAAAAAATTTGAATTTAGTGACTAAATACACTGCTTGAGAAGATGTATTTGACAGCTTACTACACTCTGGCATCAGCCCTCTGAACTAAAGCCATGCTGGGGGATTTCACATCAGTTTTGTCAGTATTTTGGGCAATTTATCTACAATTGGAGAAAAGACTGATGATATAGACCATTTGTATTGGGAGGACTTTTTTTTTTTTCATGCTTTAGAGTCCTTTTTTCAGAACCCATGAGATAAACAGATGGGTAGACAGCTGCTGTGCCACATTGCTGAGGTGACCAGCAGCAAAAATTCAAGATAACAAAATGTTCTCTGGTGAAGGTCTGCACAGGGCTCACCTCAGAACTGCAGAGCAACGTGAAATCCTCCCAAGTAGTTCAGAAGCACACATCTCTCAGTGTATGAAAGCTCACTCAATCTGATGGCAAAATGCCAAAACATTTGAGGGACACAGTGGAGTAGATACGTGGCTTAATTTCAAGATAGCAGTGCCATCACACTACTTAGCAATCCCCAGTCCAGTTTTAGCAACCTAGGCTACTTTTAACAAAGGAAAAAACAAGACATTAAAACTTCTGCACCATAAATAGTTCTGTGAGTCCTCCTTGTTTAAGACGGCAGCAGGCAGTCTTCCAGGACAACACACCAAAGAAAAATAAGGAATTTATTCATTACTTCCCATCAGCAAGCAGAGGTTTAGCCACTTCCTGTAAAGCAGGGCTTCAGAAAATATAACAGTCACTGTGGAAGACACATACCATAACCATGTCCCCTCTTCCTCCTTCTTTCCCTGAGTTTTAACTTTTGAGCATGATGTCATATGGTGTGGAATATCCCTTTGGCCAGTATGAGTCAGCTGTCTCCTCCCAGCTTGTAAGTCTAGCTCTGCTCGCTGGGGGAGGCAGAGTCAGGGGGGAAGAAAATCTCAGTGCTGTGTAAGCACTTTTCAGCTACTGCCAAAACATTGATGTATTGGTGCGTTATCCACGTGGTTGTGGGGTTTTTATTTCCCACTTTAGGAATACAAGAAGTTGTGGCAAGATGACAATACTGTTGATACAGCTCGGTGTCATGCTCAGGCTTGCTGAGGGTGCACTCAATTTCCACTCTCATGTCTCTAATAAAGATGTTAAATGGTGCCAGTTCCAACACCTACCCCTGAGGAACAGCACTTGTCACAGCTCTCCACTTGGACAGCATGCTGCCAACCCCAGCTCTGAGTGCAGCCATCCAGACAGTTCTTTATTCACAGCGTGGTCTGTCCATCAAATCCATAACTTTTCAGTTTAGAGACAAGGGTGACATGTGGGACAGTGTAAAATGCTTTGCACAAATAGAGGCAGATGTCAGTCACTCTTCCCCCTTCCTCTACCTCTGTATCCATCATAGAAGGCCACCGAATTTTTCAGGCACAATTTGCCTTTCGAGAAGCCATTTTTGCTATCTCCCATCACATCTTTATTTTCCATGTGCTTTACAATAGTTTCCAGGAGGATCTGATCCCTGATGTTGCCAAGCATAGATGTGAGACTGACTGACTTTTCATTCTGTGCTTCTGGAGGATATCTTGCTGCTGAAATGTTGCAATTAAAACAAGCAGAGAAAATACTAATTAGAGAGATTCTATGACACACCTTTCATGTATTATAAGAATTAATCCACAACCCCACTTAATAAAATTGGTTTGAACTCTGCCCAAAGAGGATATTGTTTCAAGTTTGAGTAGATGAAGCAAAGAGATGGTGCCAAGAAATTGATCTGCCTGCTGATAAAGACAAAAAGCCGGGTAGGATGTACCCTGTGGTAGGAAATAATTACCATGAAGCTGGTCAGTTTGAGAAAGTAGGAGAGCAGCAAAGAGTTATAGAAGGAAAACCAAGAAAGCAGGTAAGGACAGATAAGAGCACTTTAGAACTATTGCTTAGGTTCAGGAAGAGAACTTCTTTGAGCACAGAAGGAGAATGTGATTCTATATAAATCCTACAGTGTAGCTGGTCTTTTGCCACTTATACCCTGTGGAATCTACTGTGGTACTTTTCACTGCATAATGCAGAAAAATGAATGAAAGGTGTTAACTTAGCATAAGACCACTTCCTTGTAATAAAATCTATTCTATCAAAAGATAAATAGCTACCAGCTGACAGACTGGGGAAATGGGTAGTCATGTCCACTTTGAGCTCTGTGGTACAGCTTCTTGCATAACAGGGAAGTTTTGGCTCTTAGTCAGTATTTCTTTTTCAGAGTCAGCAGACACCATCTTCATATTTTCTTCCTTTGCCTAAATTGGTCATGTCTGCCCAAACCTCAACCTGCAGTGTCTCTCACAGCAAAACCTTCTTAATGTGAGTGGATTGCGAGAATATTTTTATGGCTAGATTCTTGTTCTTGTTGGAATCAATGCTTTTGATTTGGCAATAAATTATATCCTGTTTATGACCCTGTCCTTCTAGCAGCTCTCTCAAGTCTATTTTGGTTCTGTTTCATTTCAGGAGCTTACTGAATCTGAATGTTCTTAGAGTCTGTGGAAATTTATCTGCAGTTGAAGTTGCAAACTCTAGATTCAGCATAATCCAGAGTCTAATATTGGCTTTTAGAGCAGGTACCCCTCATAGCCTAGTCTTAGCTGTAAATAAACATTGAAAGAGGCAGGTGGCATCCAATTATGACTTCCAAAGAGGAGAGACTACTCTTGTACATAGATTAATCTGCTTGACAGGGATTGAAGAACTATTGGTTTAAAAATTATTGGATGACAGCTGGAGGATGCACAGACATAAGAACCTACCAATTTCATATGCTGTGGTCTTCCTGCACTTTCAAACACAGAATAGACCTGTAAATTGATATGTGGGATATCTGAACTTACAGTAATCTGGTTACACATACCTGACTATTCATGTCATCATGTAAATTTCAAATAGCCGAAATATATTCACAGTGGTTTTTCCTGTGGGATGTAGTGGCAGAGCTACACAGTACACATGGAGAATCAGTTCCAACTTACCATTGATCTGAAGATAACTTCAAATGCCAACTGCATCATTACAACACTGTTGAGTGAGACACATCATACAGGTGGGCAGGACCAGGTTCAGCGTTACTTTTCAGTGTTTTGTTGGTTTGAATTTTTTATTACATATTTCTGCTGTCTTTCTTTGTATTCCTGGATTCTGTCTTTCTTGAGATTCTTATCATCCCTAATAAATTAATGATGCCTTATTAGTCATGGAATGGTTTGGGGTGGAAGGGAACTTAAAGACAGTCTAGTTCCAAAGTTCTTGCCATGGGTAAGGACACCTTCCACTAGACCAGGTAACTCAATGCCCCATCCAACTTCGCTTTGAGCTCTGCCAGGGATGGGACATCCACAATGTATCTGGACAACCTGTTCCATTGTCTCACCACCCTTACAGGTAATACCTTCCCTTATTTTGGTGTTTAACTTTACTACATCTCTGGGTTTTTTGTGGTCAGCAGAAAGAACAGATTCACACATGCAACACAGTTTTACAAATCACTTTGGAAGAGATTGGAAGAGAGGGTTTATTTACCCTGCAGTTTGATGGAAATAGAGATTTGTTGTTTTTCCCTAAATACCCTTTTATTGAGGCTGCGTTATAATTAAATAATTTTGCAACTGTCCCCTCATGTTATGCTTTCTTAGTTTTTGTAGATAATATTTTTGGAACTCTGCATTAATATATATTTCTCGGCTGGCAAAAATACATACTTGTCTCAGTCTTAACATTTCCACTCAGTCTCCTTTAGAACTCTTAACTTTTTTTCTCTGAATTCCCTTCAATTTGCTAACAATCTTGTGACAGCCATGCACCAAAGTAGTTCATGACTCTGCTATTTTGGCTGTATGACTTTGAGGGGAAGGGTTATCAAGAATAAGCTATGCAGGGACATGCTTAAAATCCAGTGAGATGGGAGGTTTTTTACTGGTTTCCACTTTTTCCATACTGACTCCATGGGACTCTGACCAGTCAGACTGAAGTCTGTTTGAAGCAGTTAGAAAGTGCCTGTATCTTAGTCATACTGACTGGCCACCCACAAATCCTCAAAACAAATTCTTTAAACTTCATCCGCTGTTTTTATTGTCTTGAGTCCAACAAATGGAATGATCTGGATATTAGTCACAGATGTCTGTGCTACTTCATATTGAGTGTGGGCATTGCCCAGATGTTCTGTGTACATGAGCTTTTTGGACTTCCATCGTCCAAAGGGGGAGGAGAAGAAGACACACTGACACACATGTATATATAAAAGTTCACTTGTGAGTGAGCTCATCCTCCAGTATTTTCTGATGATGGGCTTTGGAATGATTTTGTGAGGCATTTATATTTAGGTATATTTAACTTTTTGCGGGTATACACACAAATATTTGCTATAGCTCTATTTCACCTTTCACATACTATAGTATATTAAACCACAAAACCACACTGGCATAGTTAAAGGGTAGATATTTAACATTATGCTCTTCTTGGAATAGATGTGTTTGAGGAGGAATGGGGAGGGTGGTTTTGTGTGTGCTTTTTTGGTTTGTATGTTTTGGGTTATTTCCCTGAAACTGTGCAGGCCTAGTAGAAGCTTCTTTTCAATATTTTAAATTAAAATCTTATCACTGGTGACACTGCGACTCAGGGGTTCAATTACAGTCAACAAAATTACAAAATGTCATCCTAATTTTATAGTGGTTCTGAAGATGGCAATGCATCAAGACGTTTTCTCATTCAACACAGGAACTTAATGCAAAAGATATTAAAACATACCATTCTGTGTTTATTTGCAAAAAGATTTGATGTGAATATTGTTCATATTGAATTTTTATGAAGAGTGTGAAAAAAAAAATCAAATTCAGTACCAGTAACCTACATTGCTGCTACTCAGTTGATACTAATTGGTACCAATCTTAATCTGTATTTGTAGTCGACTCAGAGGTCGTCTCATTGGAGAAACAAGCATGGAACAAAGTATTTCCTCATTAGGTTGTTGTTGCATTAAAATTTGTGTCTTTGGCTCCTATTTCTTGAGTTAAGCCTAACAGGGAAATCTAAGAGAGAAGAAATGCTTATATTTAGTAAAAAATACCTTATTAGCCAACAACGTTTTCTGTAAAATTTTTGCATTCACCTCGGGAACAAACACTGCTAGCAAAAGTTCACTTAGTTTTACTTTTTGCATCATTTACAGTTTTCATTCTTGTGACACCTTCTTATGTCATTTCTGCTGCTGTCTTCTGGCAGCCTCACTGTCATCAAATAATTTCCTTGGCAGACTCTCATGATCCTTAAAATACAGCAGTATTTAATGATGCCATCCAAGTGTTCTTTTAAAATCAGAGTCACAGGTTCCTGCTGATCTCATCAAAACTTATTTTCTTTGCCAGGAAATTCGTCAATCAATAAACTCAAATTAAGGAGGCAGAGACAGGGAAATTTATTCTGTACATTATGCTGATCTGCTATATATGTTTTTGTGTAATAAAAAACCTAGGTCACAGAGGTAAATTTCTATTTACCCAGACTTACCTTAGATCTGGAATTAATTTGACAGTGCATGTATTTTTATATTTCCACTAATAACTATTCTAAAACTCTGAGTAGTTCAGGAACACAGTGCCTGCTGAAAATTTCCATTAAGTCATTAAAATATGTAAAACTTCCGTAAAATATCTTCAGTGTTGTAAAACTTAATATGGAAAAGTTTCCTTTGAAATTGCTTTATTAGAACTGAATCATTGCAAATAACATAGGAGACTAAAGATGTATTGTTCTTACCTCTCTAAAAGCTCCAGTAATACATATGAAGTTAGACATGACACTGAATACTTTATCACAGTGCTCTCTACATCTTATCTTTGAAACTGTTAAGAGTACCTTACTCCCTAAACTGAATTGTGTTCCTAACCTTGTATTTTGAAAAATACTTTGTGCAAATGTCTTGAAAGTACATTTTAAGAGATGACACAGGCAAACTATGTGTTACAGTGCATAATATGCATTACACTTCCATTGTTCATTTGTATTTTTTGACTAAACACCTTTTGAAAAATCTGTAGCTTCATTCTGAATGATACTGAATAACTGAATGTTACCTGGTCACATCAACTGCATCATGTGACAAAATGGCATGTGATTACCAGAACAATTCATAACCTCATTGCCAATCTATGATTTATGCCATAGAGTCATTCTACATTAGACCTTATTTTTCCAAGCACAAGAGATCTTATAAGAAGGATATTTATGAATCAAGAGTGCAAAGAAATTTTTTTTCTTCCAATAATAGCAGATAGTAGGTGCTATGTGTTAGTGTGTGGTGTTTATGCTTCTGTTTGGATACCTCATGTTCCTCTGTAGACTCCTTATTTATGTACTTTCTTCTGCATTAACAGTAATTCCTTCAATAAAACAAAGCTAGTTGTGCTACCCCAAACTGGGCCTTGACTCATAGCATGATTCATAGCATGGGAATCTAAATGTGTTATTGGGTATAATCCAACATAGCTCAACATGCTCTGTGGCATCTGTGGAGTTTGTTGGGTACTTACAGGACCCAGTCTTCAGGACGTGTGAGTGTTGCACACTGTGTACCCATATGCATTTTGGAGCTTAAAATAAATCCATAATTGAAGAGCATTGCTCGACTGGATTGGTGAAAAGTTATGGTGAGGTGACGTAGGTCTTGTATCTGTTGCTGCTCATTATGACCTGACATGTTTAGACTTTGCTTGCCTCTCTTTCTCCCATCTAAGTTTGAAGAATAAAGTAACTGGTACAAAATAGCGATTAGAAGAAACTATAATCTCAGGTTCATCTGATAGAGGATTGACCCTGTGCCCTGTGCTCTACAATGTACTTCATAAATCTTTGGAGAGCCTACAAATAGCAAATCTTTTCTCCCTACCCCCTCATCATTAATTAATCCTGAAGATTTGAGAAGCTTCCTTACTGTTTTCATAGTATTCCCTTGTGCTGTTCAATATTTCCCCTGACTCAACTTCTGGCTTTTACTAAGGTGGCAAAAGTCAAGTCACTGATGGAGAATGAAGATCTCCATCTACTCTGGATTCACATGGCCTGGGTATGCACATTGGACAGCAAGTAGATAACTCACATAGGATCATTTAACCTTTCAGATAGGTAGGAGACCTTAAGGAGTTCGTTGAACTGGATAAATGAAGCAAGTTGTGAAGAATGTAATTAACAAACTTATTCCACAACAAAGTAGAGACTAAACCTGAGTTATAAGTACTGGTACCTGGGAGGAAAAAAGATAATAAAAAAGTGGGGGTGGGGGAGAGAGCTCAAAGTGGGAAAGAAACCTTGCAGGATTGAAGATCTGCCCCCAAAAAATATTATCTTTCAAAGGATGGTGTTGGGAGATCATTTAGTTGTGTACATCAGGATTAATCTCCAAATCTTCCTGAAGTTTCGTATTATGAATAGGCTTTAAATGTGTTGATTCCAGTTTGAACTATGCTGGAAAGGGAAAATTTTATTGCAATGTGAGCAAAATCTCATGAGCTGAGAAACTGGACCTGAACACTGAGCTTGTAACTCAGTTGTTCTCAACATTTTTCATCTTGCAGACCAGCTCAGTTTTCTAGTTCTCTCAAGCTCCATGTGATATATGATTGCTTCCATCTGTTTATGAGGTTAAATTTCTGAACTGCAAGTGTGGAAGGAGAAATTCAGTTATGCATGCTTCTAGCTGAATAGGTCTGCTTAAAAAGAGAAAAATGTTTTGGTAAAACTTTTTTTTCTCGAGTTGTATTCACTGTAAATCACTCACTGTATTAATTTCTAACTCTGACATAAGCAAATTTATAAAGCTACAGTATAAAGCTATATCCTTCTTTCTGTGTTTTAATAATATCTGTCACATCCTCATAAGTGCCAGTGGAATTACACCTTTCTGAGCAGAGTTATCTAGGCATCACAGTCCTTTATCACAGCTGCTCTGACTCATGAGGGTTTCTCTCTTACTGAGGAATGTAGCGTAAAGTCCTGAGATTCACAAGTCTTAAGATTTGTGTTACTTGGGATGCTTACTTCTCAAAAATATTAGTGTTACACATTTGGCAATTTTCTCTGACTGACCTAACCTAAAAATATAACCCCCCCAATTATTACTATTATAGAAGGAGTTGAGATTTTGATTATAAAATGTGAGTCAGTGACAAAAATAAATGTAAACCATTATATATAGGCAGTATTTAGCTATAAGGCTGTTAATGAGGTGCTGAAATATTTCAAGTGGTACAGCTGTACTTTGGTTGGAGAAGAACTTGTTTTGCATCGTTACAGTTCCTTTTCAGAAGGAACTTGTCTTCCTATGCATTCTTGAGTACTTTTTCTAGTTGATCTCCATTCGGAACCCTGCTTCAGTAACAGAACTCTGTGTCAGACTTGGCCATAATAATTTGCAGATCATCCTTCTGGTCCTTTAGTATTAGGATTTTCTTCACTTCTTCCTTGAAGTTCATCTAGGAAGCATGGGAATATGGGAAGTACAGCCAAGAAGGTAGTACTGACTAAAGTGAACAGGTCTTTATCGTCACCTTTCCAGGCTGATCAGAGACATAGTTTACTAACTTTTTAATCATAAGGGACACTGCGTACCAGGAACACCTTCTCTTCAATAGGAGAAGTTTTATGAAAAGGCTAGTTATTTCTAACTGCAAAATGGAAAAAAAGATTTTAAAAATCACTTTGATCTTTAGAAATTATACCTACTGGGCTTTGTGGGTTACCCATTTATGCAGAACAGCATATTCCAGTGTTTCCATTTGTGCTCTGCTTTGAATCCCCCTTAGATTAGGGTGATAACTTTGTGCTAGTCCTGTTCTTAACTTTTGGGTTTAGGCGTCTTCTAGGTAATGATGACAGTCAGCATGGAATCAATACTTACTCTCTTGAATAGTAAAGTTAAAAAATACCATGTCTTCTTAACACACAGAGGAAATCAAGTAACTGAGAATTTACCATAATATCTTTTTTAAAACTAAGCTGGCACATAATAGAAAAGGTGAGTTCTCTGAAAATAGGATGCCTATGAGCCTAACCAAGACAATTAAAACATCGATATTGGTTAGACAGACAAGAGTTCATGTCTACTGTAAAAATACTGTCTGTTTCTATAGCAAAATTTGATATATCAAAGACAAGAGAAACTACAAAAAAAGCATTGTGGAAATCAGAGGATATGAAAGTGTTTGATATACCTTATCCTGATATATATTTGTATGTCTATGTTACTAAACATATGAATAGAGGAAACAACTTGAAATGAAAACTCCATGTCCTTGACATATTTATCACCTTGAACACCTAGAAGTTTTGTTTGAAAAATTTCTATGATGTCTGGGAAGCATTCCAGATGCCTGCCTCTCTCTCCAAAAAGCTGGTTTTAATCTCTCCTTCCCCCAGTATGTAAACTAGTCTTACTAATCTAGTATGGCATAAAGGATGTGGAACCTGAACTCATATCAAACATTGACAATTTCGTATTTTTCTTCTTTAACTAATAAGATGACAAAATAAGGTTATCCAAAATTCTTCTCTTGGTTATGTATATCTCTTGTCTTATGTTACCTTAAAATATAAGTGTGTCATGGGAGGTGGAATAAAACAGATCCTGTTTTTAACTTTGATATGTCATCTGCTGAATCTTCAGGTATGATTCTGACCAGTTTTAGGTCAGCAAGACTGCTGGAGTCTTCAGATCTTAACAGAGCAAAAGCTTCCTTTCATTTTTACCTCAATTCTTTTTGAAGATACATAGCTGGAATTTTTTTTTTCCCTTATATGATACTACTCTTTGATCTTCCCCACAAATATTTGCTGTGTATAGTTTGTCACTCTTTGTCAGGTATCTTTTCATTACCGTCTTCCTTCAAATGACTTGAAAAAGATACATTTTTCATTTTTACCCACTTTTATAACAGGATGAAGTTTCCCTATTCCCTTGACATTTATAAAAATCTAATTAGTAAATCAGGTAATGAATTTTTAAAAAGAGTGTTACAAGCAATGCTGAGTTGCACTGTATGTGGATGTTAATTTTGGATTGTTTTAGCAGCATAAACTTTTGTTCCAAAGACCAAATTCCACAGTTATCTAATTAGTTCAGCGGGGAGGTTCCCTGCAAATTTAAAATTTGTTTATACAGAAACTCAAATTGGAATTGCTTTTATAAATGATGAAGTATTTATCTTAAGTTTCCACTGCCTTTACTCTCACTCTTATAATACTATTATTTACCCTGGTATGTTTTGTTTCTTTTGTCCCTTGTAATTTGAGATTGCTTCTCTCTGAGGAAAAAAATCATTGTTTCTCAAATATTACACATACTCAAAGCCTACTGTTGTGCTTATCATAGTTTCTCTCAAGTTAAACATGTGGTCTTGAAAAAAGATGTGAAAACAGTCTTTATCATTNCATTTTCAGTTTTGCCATTTCTAGAAGGACTAGCAGCTGGGAAGCTCTGAACAATCATGGTAGTCAGACTAAGAAAAGTAGGGAATGTGAGAGAGAGGGAAAAAATGTATTACTAAGCTAAATTTGGAGAAATGTTCTCTATTTTATAATACCATGCAAGAACCAAATACTGCCAATGAAAATATCAAGAATGGAAAGAGGAAGAAAGCATCAGCAAGGGATGAATAGAATATTTATTCTGCAAAGAGGGAAGCGGAAACCCTTCAAGATGAAAGTTGTATGTGATCTTGTTTTCTACTCAGAATCAGCAATGCTGTTTTAGTGAAAAAATATCATAGTGGTAATTATAATGAAGTCAGTAAAATCTTTAATGCTAATCTTTAAAGAAAGATTAGCAAACCACTCTGATGTCTAATCAAGATCAATAAAGGCTAAGCTCACAGTGCCCATGACAAAACCAATAAAACCAACCAAAACTTCCCTTGAGAAGGGCTGTTGTAGAACTCCCTTCCTGAGGTTCCCTCTTTTCCTGGATTCCTAATATATCTACATTAGCAGGTTAGTACAAATCCCAAGCATTTTTTGAGGTAAATCTCCTAGTCATCCTATTCACCATGTTTTAATAGCAGGCTCTAGGAGCATGTGGATGAAAGTAAACTGCATCATGTGGAGCATACCTAATACATCCAGCCCAAGGCACCCCACTAGTTAAAGAAACACAAAATACTAGTTAAAGAAACTCTGAAATGCATATAATGTACCTCTCACTTCCTCAGCTGTTTCCCTCTACAGGTTTACTTTCATTGGACACTACTCACCAATGCAGACATTAGTATTATGGCCCAAGACTAAATAGACCACAAGATCATGTAGACACTGGTACAGCAAGTGTTGCATGAAAGGCTCCATGAATAACCAAAAGTCTTGGCATACAGGCATTTTTGAAAAAATGGAGGAAGTCTTGCCAGGACATAAAATTTTATAGGAACAGAATCAAAGCATGTCTCTCCTAGTTTTTTCACGGTATTAGATGTTAAAAACAACTAATAATGAAGGTTTAAAAAATAAAACTATTGGGGTGAAACAACTTAAATTTCCATTCTAGAAAAGTGTGGAAGAAAATTGTCATCTTTGAGTTCTTTCTTCCTTTTTTTTCCCCTCTTAATAGTCTCAATGCATTTTGGTTGCTTAGTCTCCTTTGTGTTTCAAAACCAAGTTGTTTAGGCCCAGCTCTTTCTTCAAACTCCTTTTTCTTTGAGGTCAGTTTCTCAGATTAGTGAGATATATTCAGAGTTGCATACATCTGTCTTGTCTTTAAATTTTGGCTGATTGCTGCCAGTTTAGGATTGCTTGTATTGGAGAGTAGAAGGAGAGTGAAAGTTACTGAGAGTGTTCTGTGAGAACTCTAAGCCTTTTAGGCACTGAGAAACTAAATGTTAAGAGACAATATCATAAGAAATCTCCCTTAATTATTACTGCTGTTCATGGAGAGTGAAATACTGAACTAGATAAATGGTGTGCAGAAATGTTAAATTTACCTCTTAGTCATTAGCACATCAGATATTCCATTTCATCTCATGGAGACATTACTTGCATTTATTTTCCTTATATGTTCTGTGGTTAGATTAATGTAAGGAACCACCAAATCCTTTGGATTTAATTTAAATGTTCAAGGGTTTTGAGTTTTGTTGGGTTGAGTTAAAAAAGAAAAACTAAGAGATATATAGTTCAGCATAAGCTGAGATGTATGCAATGTAGTTGCACTGGTACATAACATATGGTTGTTATCTCCCAAACCAGTTGGTGCTTGTGTTGCAGTTGTGTCTCTGATAATATTTATAAAAGAAACGTGCACATGCCCTTATCCCCTAATAAAATTAAGTACTGCACTCTCCCAGTACGGTCCTATCCCATTCCTGGATGGAAACCACCTTTGAAAAACTTGCTGCCACAACTGTTGCCCTCCTTATTCTCATCACTGCATCCTTCTAATTAATCTTGCAATTTTAATACTTACTGGAAATAGGGAAAAGAGAGAGAGAAGGAAGAAAAGCCAGGTGGTTTTCTCCCAGCATTATCTAGCTGTCTGCTCTGTGGATCAGGTCTCTCCCTTCATACAGGACAAGAGACTAGAGGAAGTCTTCCCTTGGAAAGTGTAATGAATTCCCTGAGGGGATGAATAATCTTACTTCCCCTGCAGAAAAAGGCATGAGGAGTTACCTTCACCACACATCTGCATAGAGACAAGCCATCTCACTTGGGAGAGGGCAACAGGCAGACTTCTCGCACCAGCCCAGGTGTTGGAGTGATGAAGCACATTCCTGCCACTGCAACCTCATCCACAGTTCCTTACAAAGTGTGAATGTTTGCCTTTTAAAATAAGGAAGCTTGTCTTTTCCCTGAGTTCCAGCAGAT
Organism: Cyanoderma ruficeps; assembly: GCA_008694505.1. Taxonomy (NCBI): domain Eukaryota; kingdom Metazoa; phylum Chordata; class Aves; order Passeriformes; family Timaliidae; genus Cyanoderma; species Cyanoderma ruficeps. Next base: position 19,443,784 of record VZDJ01007747.1, read on the forward strand.
CCAAACTTTACTGTACTCTATTTTCAGAAAGATCAATTAGAAAAAAAATTGTTCATAAAAAAGTTATGTGTTCTTGATTTTTAGTAAATTAGGAAGCAGACAAAATAGACACAACTAAAATGCTAACAAATGTTATAGCTTTCAGCTTTTGAAAGACAGCTTTTTCTATCTCTCCAAGGGGGAGATGGAAACAGGCATAAGGTTGTCAGAAATGTTGGGTTTTCTGTAATTTGAATTGGATATTCTGTACTGGGACAGTCATAAGAAAACATTACATAAGAATGATGGTACTGTACAGCAAGGTCAGACCCAATAATCTGTGTCTTACAGTGGCCAGGAGCAGATTCCTAGTAGTGGTGAGTCATGAAAGATTATAAGAACAAGACCACCACACCAGAAGGATTTTCCTGCTAGTTCTTGTCTTTAGTCCCCCAGTTTCCTCAGAAGTTTAGATGAGAAACTCAAGCCAATGTTTGTATGTTTGTTTGATAGCCCTCAATATGTCTATGTACAGATGTAGGAAAGGTTATTCTTACTGTGCTGCCTTAGCTAATATGAACCACAAATTGAGACCTTCCTTAGCTCATCAGAATTCTGAATAAAATATAGTAAGATTAAAGACCAGCATGCAATCTCATTTATACTTTTTGTACAAACACCTTAATTATGTCTAAATGCATATCTTTGGACCCTGGAGGCTTATTAAAGTATTGATAATATTTTAGTATATCGGTAAAATATGCTAGTCAGGTATATAGTAAGTACTTAACGTATTAGTATTAAATATTTATGAATTTTACATTTGTTATGTTAGTAAAGTGTTATGCTGGGGAGCTTTCTCCCATAAAGTCTCATTTATCTTTATGATTGCAATATGCACTGTTAGAATGTCTAAAGACAAACTCCTTTCTTCTAATGATCATGCAAACTGCTTTAAATCAGCATAGCTAAGGTTAATGATACTAAATAAAATTATACCAGGAAGTAAGCCAATAACTCCCTATTGTTTGGCAAGTCTGAATTTATTTTATAGTAACTGCTGGTTTCTACAAGAAAACAATGATAATTATATTTGTCTCACAAGTATTTTCTCTGGAAACAGACAAACAGCCTTTCTTGGTTTGTTTTAAGAATAAACAAATTACTGTTATAAGTGTTTTCTTACTGACTCTGAAGATGAAGCAGTTTTGAAATGAAACGTGATACAGAAAGAGTAAATTTTTTTGGTATTTTGCAAAAGAGAAAATAAAAGCAGAGTTTGCAGAAACTTTATAGATTCTGTAGAAGCATTAAACAGAATGTGCATACCCAAATAGAAAAAACCAAGCCCTGTGTTTCTCCAGAACTGTGTTTTCACCAACTACAAATTTATATGTGATTACAATGAGAAAGAATGATAAGCTCCTAGGTGTCATTGAATGCTCTTATACATACAGCCACACCAAGAAGGTTAGGAAGAGGAGCAACAAGCTTTATATTCTTTTAATTCTTATCTTTTAGATAGGTGGACCAATATAAAATAATTGCTAGTAAATATAAACACACAGATACCACAAAACCAGTATCAGTAGAGGAAGAGAGGAAACAGACTCAAGTTCATCCAGGGGAGGTTTAGATTGAATAGTAGTGAAAATTTCTTATCTGAAAGGCTTGTTAACCATTGGAACTGGCTACTCAGGGAAGTGGTGGAGTCACCATCCCTGGAACTGTTCAAAAGGTACATGGATGTGGCACTTGGGGATATGGTTTAGTGGGGAAACACAGTTGTTCTGGATTAATGGTAGAGATTGATGATATTAAAGGACTTGTCCAGCCTTAATGATTCTAAGGTTCTAGGTTTGAAAATTCTCATGTAAGTTATGCTGAGCAGACAGCCATTGAGAGACTGGCATTCCACAGGTCTGAAAGCAATTAGGAATGATGAATCCAAACAGCGCGCACTATCTGGAACAATGGGACCAGACCCTCAACTGCTTTAAATTGCAGTATCTCCCCTGAGTTTAGGGCAACTATTTTGATCCAATCACAAGAACATTAACAGCAATAAAACATGACTTTTCAAGTTAATGTACTTCAACGTCCTTCCAAGAACATTCATAAATATGAGATTTAAGGAAAGAATTGTCTTCACTGAGAGATGAAGTATGTTGAAGGACCTGGCTGCATATCATCTACTCATACTCAATATTTAATGGCACCATCCTTAACATTTACCACATGCAAGCATGTGTTCTTCTTTATCAGTGCTTGTCAATTCTATGGAAATAAAACGTACCACCTGCACCCATGAGATAATTTTTAATTCGCCTTGTAGCCACAATACTTTTGTACAGTACTTGAAAACGGAGGACAGTTAATGTATCTTCATACTTTTGCTTGAAATTTGTGCTCTTTAAAAAAAAAATAGTCTTCACAGGGGCTTGATTTAAAAACTATTAATTGCTTGAAAGACATCCCCAAAATAGAAGATACTGTCTTCACAACAGGAAATGTAAAGTATAGTTAAGCAATACATAGCTTTCTGAGTTTCTTGCCAGGTTATGACAGATGTACTGATTGATTACTCAAAAGTAGAAGCATGGTCAAAATCTGGATAGCATATTCCAGAGAGACTAGAACTACTTATTCTTTGATGAGCTCTTGAAACTGTGCTTTAACATGTTTATATCATTGTGCAACACTGTCAACCAAATAACTTTACAATGTCTTGTACAATGTCTTTTAGTGTCAGATGTCTAGTAATATTAAGTTTTAGATTGTGACAGGTTTTATTTCCATGGGGCCTGCAGTAACTGTAATTTTACAAGTTTGTCATCAATTTGCCAACACAAGAAAAGGTGTGTGCATCAACCAGCATGTCCACTGACAGGTACACTTGAGACCTAGTTTGAGGAAAGTTTGAACATTTAATTGCTTCTATGTTTTGTGTTTCTAAAATATTTCACTGTACTGAAAGAGAGTGGCTGGAAAGGATTTCATATAACTATTAGTGAAGAAAAGGTTTTTTAAATACTCACGCAGAAATTTCTACCAATATTTGAAATTTTAAAACAAGTGGCATATGTTTGGAGTGATGGCTAGCAATCCATGTTAGGGAAAATTTAACCAGCCCTGACAGACACACTTAAAATAGCCTACTACGTTATAAACAAAATTCTACTTTTGATCATTCATACCTCAGTGTTAATGATCAAAAATCCCAAAACAGGAAATAAAACAAACAGGTCTAAAAATAGGTAATCTGTCTGAGTGTTATCATCTACTCATTTGGGAAGTCACTGCATTCTTTTAATCTCATGTTAATCATTTGGCATATTATTTTGGTGCTTGGGCCTGCCTCAGCAGCAACCTCAGATTTGAGAGTTTGTCTTCTGTGGAAAAGTTAGAATCTTTGAATAAAACTAAAAGGGGCCTTAACTTTATTGTTACCTATTAGTGGATTAATGATAATCTTCATTAACACATCACTGAGAACAAGACATATAAATACACTCAAGAACTTCTTTAAAAAATGATCTTAATATTTCTGTCTAAATTATTGAGTAAAGTCCTTGATAATTACAGTTCAATATTCCAAATTATGTAATTAGACAATTGTGTATTTAAATTATTTGGTATGTTTTTTTTAAAAATAACCCCAACATCATTTCTCATAGTGATGCACATAGATATTATTGCTTCTCCTAGTGGTTTTGATGAGGATTTTTTAAGTTCCAATTATATGCTGTTCATAAAGTCTTGGCAGTGAATAATGTAGACATAGTTTTAATATATTCAAATTGATTTCATTTTGCTGAAATGGTCACTTGTAAATTTATTTCAACTCGGAAATCGTAAAGAGCCGTTTTCAGACTTCCTCGCGCAACACATTTATACTGCGGTTCAATGCACGCGGACCTTGCTAGGATACAAGAAATATGGTCATGTTCCTGAACAGGGCTAATACACTCTGTGGTTCTCCCATGCCTGATTCCTAGCCATTCTATTATGCCAGTCTGTTTGTGCCTGAGGGATGCTTCACTTTCCCTCCACTTGCTCCCTCTTGTGTTTTATAATGATTTCTTCAAGTCCGAAACATCTTCATAAGATGTCCTGGCAAGAACAAAGTCATGTAGTTGATACCTATGAAATGTGGAAGTATGAAATAGAACATGAAATCAGCTGACTCCACTGTGAAACAGAAGCAAGTTTGAAAATATTTTTTAAAATACAGCTGTTCATCTCTATCTTACAGTATTTTCAGCAATTCCAGGTATATTTAAACAAAATAGGGTGGATATTTTTCCTATTCTTCAGTTTTTTAGGGGAAATATATCAGGTTTAGATATGCTCTTTAGAAAAAGAGAAAGATGTTAGTGAAAGCTATCATGTTTTTCTGTAAGGCATATGGCAACTTCTGTTTCTTAAGACAAATAAGAATAAGACCTCAAGTGCTCTTTTTTTATTTAGCACATTACTCTCTAAACAGGATTGCTTTTTAAGCAGGCAAACATATTAGGTCTGTCCACAAAACCTGATGATACTGTTTCATGGAAGTTACTTGAATTTTGGATTCGGTAAACCATTGCTATATTATGTTAATAATTTCCTACAGACCAACTGCGAGATTTGGATAGCATCTCATTGCTTTATGTGGGGGATTTGACTGAGCAAGAACTAAATTATGGAAGAGCCTACCACGATGTGCAGTTCAAGGTCTAGAAAAGACCATCAGATCTTTAGACAAATAAAGAATATCTGAAAATATCCACATCTGCATTATGTTAATGTCTGTGTACTCCTAAAACAGAAATTGCTTGACTGCTTTGAGTTCTTCTTAGTTTTTAATTGTTTTGGTAGTTGATTTTATATAAGATTGTGGAAATAACATATTATTAATTTCTCTTTACACAATATGTCATGGAGTGTACTCAGCTTACACTAATATGAAAAAAATATTTTATGTTTGTGAATAAACAATATTATATATGTGTGATTTTTTATATATTGATCTTATTTTATAATTATTTTAGAAATAATATATAATCATAATGAGAACAGAATATTATAATTCTTCAACTAACATTACCTAAATGAAAAGTGGAGTTGTTTGAATAACTGATTGATATAGCCTAGCTTTGAGATATGGTTTTCTGAGTTACAGAAGGGCCAAAAAAAGACCACCTTTGTGTTTCATTTAAGCTTAGAAAGAGCGAGGAGATAAATTCTATCACTTTAGCATAGTTAGTCTGACCATAACGGAAGTGCTGGTCTCATAAGTGAATTACCTTTTTTCTCATTATTAATTCGTTCCTCTACTTATTTTTTCCATTCTATTTATTGTTGAAGATCAAATAGGATTATCAAGATTTCAGACTTAAATGTTCTGATTTCACATGTTCTTTCTATTCTACCATTATAAAGTTTTATTAAAGCAGCTTTGAATAAGTATTCAAACTCTGGTTTTTCCCCTCCTTTCTGCAGATGTGATAGCAGGAATAGATATTTAGGAGACAGTCTGCCCTCAGTTTTCTTAGACAGGAAATGCACAGACATTATCTATGATGGTCTTTTCTCTTTCTCAGCAATTCATCAAGCACTAGAATATTTGAAGTAAGTTTTCTTTTTGAAACTATTTCACATAGAACGTCATGTTCTAGTAATCTCATACCTTTTAAATATTTCCCCACTTATAAATTTTCAATCTGTCTTATTCCTTGTGACTGGCTTCTGAAGAAAAAAAAAAGAACACCTTATTTAATTAAAATCAAAGGCTTGTGAGGGAATACTAAGTGAAGTTTAGCTAAAGAAAAATTATTCTTAAAAAATAATTAAAACTCTGTCTTGAAATATTTATTTACTTTTTTTGGAACTGTGTGTTTCAAATTTTCATCATTTTTTGTTGGTGTTATAAAGCCAAACAGTTTTAGTAAATTTTAACTGCAAGGAAACTAAAGGCTTTTTGTTTTATTTTCATTCCCATAAACATAAATTTTAAAATTGTGCAATTTGTGCAATTGCATAATTGCAAATAAATATGCCCCCTCACAGCTTGTAACTTATTCACTAAATTCCAAACTGAAATCTTGCAGGGAAATAGTATAAATCACACTTCACAGTAGAGTAAAAGTTATGGATTCAGAACTGAGAGTAGCCAAATGTAGTTAAAAATAATCCTGAAAAGTTATTTACCTCTGGGGCTGTGCTTCTGGCTGTTCTGAGTTTACCAGCACATGTGCTGTTTCCTTTTATGGGCTTCAAAGGCCTCTGTCTTTGAAGATGCAGAGGTTAGGCTGGGAAGTCATTCCACTTAAGGCTGTCTACCTCCACCATCCATGCACATGAAAGCTACTGGGAAAAATTTCAAACCCACTTCCATTTGGGCCTGCATAATTTTGCAAATAACTTTTAAAGCTAATACTGTAATTTTAAGGCTGAAAACTGCATATATAAAATTACATGTGTGACAACAAAGACCACATTCGGCAAATTTAGCAGATTTTAGCCCAAAGTTCCACGTGTTCAGGAACTAAAGCTTGACAAATTAGCTCCAGATATGGCCATATTAGTGGGAGCTGGAGACAGCCCTACAGGGCTGGCTTTTCTTTGACTGAAGAAATGCCCTTGAAAAGATTCAATTGAGCTAATGAAGGCATTGTATAAACAGTTGAGAGCAGTTGTTGGAGGCTGGTAGAAACTCATGTATCAGCAGTTAGTAATTAAGATCTTCTATCTCCTTTCAGAATAAATATCCTGTCCCAGTTGTGGCAGGCCTGCTGAATGCAGGCTTTCTGGTCAGTAAATGTCCAGACAATATTTTATGTATGAAAACATCTGCAATGTCTTACCTCTGTAGCTCCCTCTGAAAACCAGAAAAAAGACCAAAGTTTCCAATGAATAACTGAATCAATGACAGTAAAATCATTTACTCAGAGCAATAATTAATAAAGAGGCATTACACCAGCTGAAGGGGTCATCAGAGAGTAAGTGGTGTATGACTGACCCACCTGGTTAGATGAATAAACAGCACTACTTTCTGTCTTGAAAGAAAGTAAAAAACCTAAAAATTGTGCATGTTGATTACTATTATGAGTCACACTGACTTAAATAAAATAAATACTAAGTTATTTTGCCTAAATATGAAACCAGTGGCCAAAGATGGGGGTTTGCATGTGTTTATTAGTAGAATTTGTTACGTGAATAGCTAATATTTATTCCTAATAAATACACTAATTAAAGCCATACTAGTTATTTCCATTAGCTTACCCTCAAACTTCCACGGAGCTGTCCGTCTGGTTTTAATCAAAACCAAATGGTAATCCAAGTTCTCAGGCTGGAACAGCTAAGAGGAAGTCGTTCAGAGAAGGCAGAAGAAAGCAGAAAAGATAAACAGACGATATTCACTAAATTTGTACAGAGCAAAGGATGTAGATGCTGTGGGTTACTCTGGAGACATGATTCAGGCACCCTGTCAAACTGGAACGAAGTACTTACAAGTGTTTTATGTCAGCAAAATACTAATATGATCAAGATGGAGTCTGTCCTTTTGCTTTTGCAGGGCTGGATTTGTGTGACTCTGGAGGATTCTCGAAAGAGGTAAAGCAACATATTCCACTGCATGCAACATGACTGTGTTTAAACTGTAGCATTCATTTTCTCAGATCCAGCTTATTCTCTTGAGTAGGAATGCAATTTTAGCATGTCTTTAAATGGAGTCTATCTAACTGTGTGTATTTGTTTGACAGTACGAGAGCTTTTGTCACTGTGACGTGTTAAGTTTAGACCATGTTTCTCACTACCTGATGTCAAAGACCAGGTGTTTCAGAAACGTTCTCGTATTGTCCTGGATAACTGTTACCTTTGCATGAACGTTAGAGATGCATGAAGTATTTTTTAAAAGGAAAAAAATCCAGGAGGGAGAGGTTTAAAGGCATTTTTACATTATGTAGCTGTAGTACAGATATTTTTATTTGACAGAAATAGCCCAGCGGTGTATAAAGCTGACTGCCTTGAAAGACTCGGTCTTGACATTTTCTTTTCCCTCCATTTCTGCGCTCTCTCCCTGGCGCAGGCAGGCAGGCTCGCTGTCTCTCTCTCCCTCTCTCTTTCAAAGGCAGGAAATACTTTTCAGGCAATCTGGGCCTGGTTGTTGAGGCCCCCTCTCACAAAACATCAGTCTGAATTTAGTAGACAGAAGTCACTGGGAAAAGCTTGACAAGCTCGTGCTTAGCTAAGGCTCCCTCCAGCTGCAGAGGGTGTTTTTGTTAGAATCACACATTGAGCAAAACTGCTTAGAATAGAGCAATGATCTCAGTAGCGAAATCTGAACTTTTCTGCTAGCAGGAGCTGGCTGGAACTGGGCTCTTTTGTTTGTTTGTTTGCTTGTTTGCTTCTTCGTTTTGTTGTTTGGGCTTTTTTTCTTCTTCTGTTGACCAAAGATTTTAGGGAGGTAATGTCTGAATTCCTGATTTTCTTCATCTAGGTAAGGCTGTCTTGGAATCTTCTTGTACTTTAAACTAATAAAAAAAATTGGAAAAAAAAAAGGAGGAAAAAAAGAAAAAAAAAAAAAGGTAAGGAAAACCTCAGAAAAGAAACCAGTATCCAGCACTGGAGTGTTCTGCGTTCAGGATCTCAGCACTAGAAAGAGAGGTAAAAAAAATTTATAATCTTTAAAAAATATACTTTTAGTTGTAAACTGTGAAATTCTGTTTATCAAATATGCCAGATCTATAAAAAAATTGGTGTGTATTTTTCTTCATCTTTTAAAAATATGCTTGAAATGCTGAACTTTATTTGCATTCTTATACAAATAGAGTGGTAGGGTCTTGCTTGCATATTTTTTGATGTACATTAAATAGGAAAGTTATATGTGTGAGTGTTTTGGGGTTTTTTCACCTCGCTTAACAACAGGGAGGGCATTTAGGGCTATGGGTTTTTCTCTCTCCCCACCTTCCCTTCCCTCCCCTCCCATGGTAATGATGATGAGGAGTGTTTTAGGTAGATATATCAGCTATACCTCTGCTGGTCTAGGTCTCTAGCCTTTTCTCAGTCCTAGATGAAATTTGTTGTAGAACTGATGATACAGTCTTAAAGGTGTACGCTCTAAATCTGAAGTTCCAAGGTTTATTTGTTTGCCTTAGCTAAATTAGGTTATTTTTAGTTACAAATGGTTAGGTACAGAGATTTCTGTGTGCTGTGCTAGCATTTAGAAGAGGTAAAGTAAGATTCAGTAAATGTCAGCTGACTATAATTTTTGGGAGGATATATGGATTTACTCTTTTTTCTTCTTAACCTAGTAAACATGTAACTGATAAAAATGAAAATTTGCTGTTAAGGCATTTAGGGAGAAAATTACGATACTATCTTTCACTGATATGTGAATGCACTTATATTTTATGAAAAGTTGTGATTTAATTATTAATTTGTTCTGGATATGAGAAGCATTTTTTATGTCAGTCTATATAGTATTCTTTATCTTCCTAAAAATTGTTGCTTATGAGTAATCTAAAAATTTCTTTAAGGCTCCATAAAGTTATTGACCAGATTGGTAACTAAAGGGAAGTGATCTGTTCATGTGTTTCAAGAATCTTTTCACTTTGTTTTTACTGTTTTTCAAAATGATTGTTGTGTAAGGAAATTACTTTGTGGTGTGAAAGGACATGAAGGATATTCCAGAATGGGGCCAAATATCTCCTCTGCAATAGACTGAGAATTGTACACTTTACTGCCATTTGGGGGAAGAAAGTTGTTCAGGATGGTCAGAGTCGGCTCTGGGTTGTGAAGGGAATATATCTGAACTGGTCAGGGAACAACCAGTAGGCAGTAAATTGTTCCTGAGTATGTCCTGGGGTGAATTTTAACATCACAATCACTTACTTGCTTATGGACAAGTCGTCTCCAGTGAGATGTTCTGGTCTGGGAGAGCTGTGATATGTAAGTGGTGGGACTGAGAAGTTGAGAGGAATTTAACTGACTGAGTCTTTTTGTCATTCTCATGAAATTTGTGCTGGAACATTGATGTCTCAAAGGATTTGGCTTTAGTGGCTTTTACTGCACTATGTTCCCATGCTTGCTGCTGAAAGTATATGTGCACGTATTTAGTATTAGTGAGTACTCCAGTTAAACAGAAGAAAATATTGCCTATTAAGCAGTTACCTTCTGCAGCACCACTTCTGGGGTTTAAAGCATATAATGACCTCATCTGACCTCACTTGCAGATGAAAATACTTGACACCTGAGGCAGTTGAACTACCGGGTGGACAACTGAAGAGAACCCAGAAAGTATTTTCTCATTAAACTCTGAAGTTTCTTTAGACTATAAGGAAATATAGCACTGATAGATGCCTGTGTTTTTTGATTTAGAATGTTTAAATGAAAGTCCTGAAGACAAATCATTATTCAGCTTCTGGTTCTGCTTAGCCGAATTTCTCTGTTATGCTTACCTTGTTTTGGTTTTTTAAGATATGGTTGTTCAAGATAAAGGAGTCACAGAAAAGTTATAGTCTAGAAAACCTCTGAAAATTATTTTATAGATATATAACAATAATGAACATTGAAAATGAGCATCTAGAGTTTTTTGACTTTGCTGTGTTCCTTCAGAAATGTTGAAGTTCTTTATTTGAAACAAGAAAATAGCCCAAGTACTCGGATCAAATGACTCCCTTGAAGGAAGTAATTAATTTATGTCTGCAACCTTGAGAAAAATTAACGCAAATGGCTACATCCATGTAATAAGACTTATTCAAATAGCTTTCCTTCACCATAAATTTGTGTGCCTGAAAACTGATCTTCTTTCGAACTTGTACCTGTTGACCTTCTTGTCAAGTTCCATACTCAGAGCACTGGGAAAAAAAAGTTTGTACATTTAGGCCCAATTCACAAAGACCTCTTTAACACAAAGCAATCCCTCCTAAAAGAAAAGACAACAGCTTGGGTGTGCAGTTTTCAAGTAGGCAAGGCTTATAGTAATTATTTTAAAGTTCTGGGCTGAAAATCAATTTAAAAATTGTTAGGTGATGGAAAAACCTAAAGATTCCCCTTTTGACTTTTTCGTAAGTCTCAAAAGTAATTAACTTTTATTTTTCTTGATTGTCAGAAGTATTAAGCCACATTCTGTATAATAGTTTTCTGTTGTTCTTAATGAATTTTGAGGCTGGAATGTATCTTCTTTGTTACAAAGCTTCCCTGAGGACAACAGTAGCAGAAGGAGGAAGAGAATTTACAGATGTTTTTCTCTTTTCTCAAAAAGAAGCTATATTTTAGAATATTCTCCTTTTTATTTTATTCATCTGGTTCCATTTTCTATTATTTGTTTGTCTGGAGAAAAAAAAAAAGTATGGGAGGGTTGTTGGTGTTCTGTTCTTTTTACAAAAGAAAAAGCAAAAAGACAAAAACAGAGTACCGTAAGGGCCCGAGCAATTGAAATAGCATATCCAGAAGCTAGATCTTGATTTCCTTCCTATTAGGAGACAATCTCTGGAGGTTTCTGATCCAACACGTCACTCAAAATGAGGTCAACTAGAGCCAGTTGCTCAGGTCTTTGTCCACTAGGGCTTTAAATATGTCATCCAAAGATGATGATCACTGTGAATTCTTAGTAAGGGCTTTAAGACTGGCTGGATACACAGGTGTGTTTTTAATGCATGTGTGTATGCATATGTATGTATACATGTATATATATATATGTACATAAGCATATGTGTAAATATGAATAAATTATAACTCAAACCAAATTTATCTAGAATTTTTACATGTAAATCCTGTATATATCATATGTGATTGTAATAACTAATGATATTGAACTTCAATATGTTTTATATTATATTTCACCATTGATATTTGTTGATACTTTCAGGTACTACTTATTTAAGAACAGTCTATTGATAGATAATTTGAAATCCACTACTGCCATAGTTGCTTGTTTCTCTTTAATGAGAACAATCGCTTATCTTGAGATTAGTAATGCCCAGAGTTTTCTCTCTGGTGTATTTTACATCAGTCACATCCCAAATGCAAAGTTTGCCTTAGGCTGTGTGTATCATTAAAACCAATTTCACTCATAATACGTACTCTTTGCTTCTAGCCTTCACTTTCATCTAGCTTTTTTTTTTTCTTACGGTGATTTGTGATACTTCCTGTTGGTTATTCCATTGTACCCTGTGTCAAAATCTGTTAGCTTTAGATGAAATGCCCTTGAACTTTAGGAAATTTTATTATCAATTTTCTTACCTCTGAATCTCTACTGGTTCTCCCACCCTCTTGCTCACTCTTCATCAGTTGTAGAATTTCCAGGTAGATAGGTCTTATCAGTGAGAGTTTCACAATAGCATTAAACCACTACAAATACTCTTTAATGCCAGAACAAATAAATGTTCCAAGTTGAACATCATAGTACTTTTGGAAAGTTCACCTTATGATAAAATATTTGGGGATGAGAGTTGGTGGTGGGTTTGAAATAAACATCATCAGACTAAGAAGTGAGGAAAATCTGGAGTAGAATGGAGGATTGTTGCAATGAGTTGTTCTGCTGAAGGAGCTAAGAGGAACCAGTGACAAATTTGCCAGGCCAAAGCAATTGGGGTTACATTATTAAAGCTGTACAATTGCACCTTATTTAGAAGCATTCATAACCTTAACGTTGTATTGCTAGCATTTTTGCTAAGACTATCACAATATATGAAACTTTTTTGACCTCCTCATGAATTTTCTCATACATCACACAGACATGTGAAGGAGAACTTACTTTGGATTCACTTTTTCAATCTGGAGCATTTAACAGTCGACTTCTTAGCAGTCCTGAGAGACTCAACACACTAGAAGTTATACTGTTACATTCATTACACGTTTTTTGTCTGCAGATAAATGGAGATATCCCTTTTCATTTTGCTTGAGTTGTTTATCTTCAGTTAACACTGTTTTATCAGAGCAAGTTGGTAGCTTTCAGTAATAACAATTAAAATGAGAAGTTTTTTTTCCTGAAAGGACAGTCTCTAAGAGTTGCATCCTCCACAGAAAAACCTGGGCTTGAGGATTCCATATACAGAAACAATTTTACATTCTAATACCATCAAATACCTATGTGCAGATGTCACTGACTACTTCCAAACCTTGAGTCACTCTCAGCTTAATTGGGTATACCATACTGGATATAAAGATTTTTTAAAAGCTTTTGCGTGTTGTGAGAAAATTGGTAGCTGTATAAGGAAATGGATCTGAACTAGTTTTAAAATCAAGGGAAAATCTCCATGTGAGCTCACAAGTCATCTGTTTTATTTTTCCTGTAGTTATGTACTCAGAAAAAACAATTTCCAGGGCTGAGCGTATCTTTCCAGGCAGGCTACAGATGCTGAGTAGAAGAATATCATTATAAAATCAGGAGACCAGCTGATGAGTTTGGACTTGAGGCACTCTGGAAAATACTGTGGAGAATGTCTGTTGACTATAGCAGATACATTCGCATTATGCCTATGAGAGGCAGAGAGAAAGGGGATAGAGAGGGGAGATACACATACTCTGTAAAGTCCTTTGACAGACAAAGGACTTTTTGAATTCGAAAATAGGAATAATATAATGAAAAATAATAAGTTTCAGGGTTCGGTTCGAATGCAGAGTTTTTTCCTCTCAATTTCACCAATGTGGAGAATAAATTAAATTTTTACATTCCCTTCCTTGCAGGAAGTGGATTTAATTATGTCCTCCAGTGCATTTACAAAGCACTCAGTGTACATTATATGTTATTTCTCTCTCTAGTTTCAAAAAATAGGGGTACAGCTGACATTTTGAATAATTTTTGCTTTTCACATCTTCAGTTACATTCCAGAAATACTTGCTCAGTTTACTCTCAGTACTTTCTTACAGGTGCAAAAAAATGGGATTCCAAATGATTCTCCTAATGGCTCATTCCCACCAAAAAGCTCAGTCACCTCAGTAGTCATTCTCTGTAGACTCTCAATGATAAAATATTTATCTTTCTCAATGGGAGAAAATAATTTTCAGCTCTTTATGTACAAAGTATAGGCAAAATAATGTCAAAAGTATTTTTTTGTCATTTCTACGCCAGGAATGAAAACAGGCCCCCTGGTATTCAGCAAGGAGACTGGTTGCCAAAAGTCATTGTCCATAGTGCCTCATACTACAGAGGTTTCATAGCTCATGGCTATAATGAGCACCAGCAACTTTTTTTTTTAATAGAAACACCATATTAGAACCTTAAATCTAAAAGGGAGCAGGAATACAATCTGGCTAATTTATCTTGTTTTCCAAAAGACCTCCTGTAGCTAAACGATTACTTTTTCATTAGAGTTGGCTAGAAAATGAAATGTCTTCTATCTGGGAGAGGGAGGAAATATTTGTGGAAAACATTTCCCTAATTCAGGACTAAAACTAATAGCCAGTTTTCTGGGTTTCCATGTCCCATGGGATGACCTTTTGTCATTTCGTGTCTTTTCAAGATGCTTTCTTCCAACCAGGGAGTGAAAGGAGTTATAAGCAATCTATAAATTACGTTACCATTTCTATTTTCTGGGAACAGAGAGCCAAAATGATTTGAGGGGAGGATTGGCAGAATGATGAATTTTCCACATGAGCATCCTATGGAAAAAGAAGACTTTAAACCTTTACAGCTGAGATTATTTTTATTACAAAGAAACAAGAAATTTATATTACAGAATCAAGACAGTATCTATAATAACTTTCATACTACTAAATTTTGAAGACCAGCAGATTCACAGATCTGAATTGCTAGATGGGTCTAATTTTCTTCTTAAAAAGTCCGTGCTAGCAACTCTTTTTTGGCCTAAAGCTTTTTTTTTACTTTTTAGTTGGCAGTTATAAATTTGATGGCAGTTGTCACTTTGGAATGATACTGTGGTGAAGGGGATGGATATTCGTAACTGCTAAAAAGACTTTAATGCTGAGTATTAATGTATTAAACAGTATTAACAAAACTGTAGTAAAGTGATATCACTGTGCTATAAATTCTTGAGAAAATAATATTTCACTGTTTATTGACTATTCAAAAAAGGACAGAAACAAAGTTGGCTATTTTAAATGTTGTGTTTAATTAGTTTTGATTTGATAATTAAATTGGGTGTAAGCTATATAGCTCTTTTGTAAGCCTGGATAACTGTGGATCAGTTTGGATCCAGTCATTTCCCCTCTCTCATCGTTGAGGAAGAGCCTCGGCTGATCTGAGGCTCAGCACTGGAAATGAACCAAGTACAAATACAACCAAGTTAAAACCCGCTGTAATCACACGTTGGCTACAAGTAAAAGCTCTCCGTCGTGTGATGATGAGCACTGGTAATGCAGCTGCTTTTCGAGGAAGAGAAAATAAAAGAGTTCCATGATGGTTTATGTTTTCTAGCTGTACATTAATGCAAATTAACAAAGTTTGGGCTCATACCTTGGGAGCCAATATTTCCACAAAACAACCAAGACTTTTGAAGTCTCTGAAAAAATAACCTGCCAACTTGACTTTCAATTTTCTGTATATCTTATAACGCTGCTGGACAGTATCAGTTTTTGTAACATGTTAAATGTCTTCCAAAGGAAGGATGTTTACACGCTTAAGTGTGTTAGGCAATTCCAGTGGCAGTAAGCTGTAATAAGCATATATGACATATGTCAGAATCTGTAAAGAAAGGAAGGGAGAATGCTAAAGGGAGAATGAAACTGATCCTTGAAGGAAATAGGAAATCCTTATGAAGTCAGAAGGATGCTTTCAAGTACATGGCTGATTAATTTCTTGTGTGGTATCTCATATCTGAAATAACAAACTTTTTGCAGTATGATTTATATTTATTACATGTTATAGCTTCTATTTACTTACATGGACAAACAAAAAAGTATTTTTGTTCCATTTTAATATTTCTGCTTTCTATTTCTACTTTGGACTTCTGCAAATTCCTGATGTGTGACGCACAATGAATAAATGTACACTTCATGATACTCTTGATTTTTATATAGCTCTAAATTCTCTCTTTCCTAGTCAGGAAACCTTCATGTATTCCATGCCTCTTCAGACAGAATTCATACCATATTTTTAATCTTTTCTGTTGTCTTTTGCTGTATGTTTTCCTACCCTATTTGTCATTCTGAGATGGAGTTACCATCATTACATGTAGTTTTCAGTTCATTGCATAATAAGAATTTAGAAAATATTTTTTATTATGCCACTGTATGCACAGCCTCTCTTCTGCCTATTGTGCTAAATATTTTCCAATTTTCACTGAGCTTGAAATTAAATTGCAGATTAACATCCACAATGACTTAGTTTTGGGTTTGTTTTCCAGATTGGTAGACGATATAATAGAGACTTTTAATATCCATTTATAATTAGAAGTATTTTTTAAATCACTGAATGCAATTTTATTTTGTACAGAGAGTTTCATATGCAGTTTTATCTCCTAGTTCTCCATTTCAATTTGATGAAATTAGCAAATTTCGTCATTTTACTTCTTTTCTTGTTCTGAATAATGTAAAAAACACAGGTTTTAATACCTGCCTTCACAAAACTATTAATAATCTCCCTCTTTATATAAAAATAAATAAATAAATCACATATTCTTACTTCCGGTTTTCAGTTTCATTTATGGGTTTTTTTTAATTTTTGTTTTTGCTATTAATTAGATTTTTTAGCCAATTAACTGCATATGGAAATCAGATTTGTAAGTGTGTAGTTCACAACCAAATGGTCCTTTTTTGATTTGATTTTAAACCAGCTTTTGCTGCATATAGTCGTTGCTCACAGCACTCCAAGACTAAGTGTCCAGAGAAATTCCCCATTTCTCCCACCTTCTCCCTCTGTGGAGATACCACTCATGAGGCCTAATAGGGAGATGGGGATTTGAGGGCCAGAAATCCCTCTGCTTTTTCTTCCTTTCAATGATCAGAAAGAGGAAGATTGGAAAAAGTCTCTTATCCTAGAAAGGCTGTATTTCCCACACCTACTCCAGTCCCTGCTCAGGATCCCTTCTGGCTCTGTGGCTCTCTCTCAAGACCCCAAAGGTCTTGAGACCCCAAAGGCCTTTGCCATTAGCTTGGAAAAATGTCCCTCTTGCAGTTGCCCAGATTTGCCCTTTCTCCATGTGTCTCCCCTTTCGTTCCTTAGTGCAGAGAGGATTATCTGGATACCTTTCAGAGTTACAAGTTCAGTAATATTTCATTTGATTATTGTTATGCATCTTATTCTATTTTAAATGCTAGTATTTGGTTCCCGATCACTTTATTTTCTTGGAATCTCTGCTAATAGATGCTTCAACAGGAGTTGGTTCCTCGGGGAGAAACTTAGCAGGGAGGTGTTAGCAGTTGTGTCCTGTTTGATCTATAGCTGGGCAGCAATTTTACACCTGTACTTAATAGTCTGTATTCACATTTATAAGTACATCGCATGCATACACATTCATACCTGACCATTAAAAGTTATATAAAAGATTTAAATTGTTCTATTATTTCATTCTTAAAACATACTTGTCTTGAGAGTACTATGCTTTTTCTGATTTTTAAAATAAAGTTGTAAATATTTTAAAATTGCCATAAGTTCAAACCAGTTTTAGCATCTGATTTTACATATGAAAGAAATCAGAAAAAAAATTGCATTTGGTATTCACTAGATACCCCGCAACAAACAATCCTTGTATTTCTACTCTACAACAACAGGATTTAGCATGATCTAAAACCCTGCACTATAAATGCTGCTTATATAGAAACTGCAGACAAGGTAAGCCTCCATTTCAGTGAAATCCAAAAGGTAGTCTATGTCCAGGAAATAAAAAAATGAAAGATTGCTTTTTAAAAGCAGGAGATCTTTTAAAATAAATAGCTGAGTGAAGACCTAGAGGCTTATGTTTTATCTCACATTATTTGTAAACAACATTCTGTGTCAGAGATTGGTATGGAGTTACTGAAAGAACTGTATGCAAGCCAGACCAGGAGATGTGAGATGAGTTTATAGGAAACAGACCCTGTTCACTTAGACTTCCCTAAACAAAGTTTACTGACTGGGGTCACAGACCAACAAAGATAAAATAATGATAACAAAATAAATATTTCTGCTTGATCTCCATTGCTTACATACTCCTGCTATGTAAAAAATGCAATGAAACAGTCTTTCATCTTTGTTTACGTTCATAAGCTAATGCTTTGCCTTTTTTTTTAAGAAAAGTTTTGCATCTCATGTAACACATTAGCAAAAATTAAATTCTGCTGGCATGATGGTGGGGCTGTACTGCCTGGGCTGCCCTCTCAGAAACTTTCCTGCCACAGACTTTGGAAGCTGTCCTGTGTTCTCTGCAGCTTTCTACCTTCCAAAGCTTTTCTATTTCTTGTAAGGTGGAGGTGGTATATGGTGTGATGAATTGTCCGAATGGAGGAATTGGTGGAGGCAGCAAGGGCGTCACGCCTGGATCAGTGGCAGTGCCTGATCTGGCCATACAGGGATGCCACCAAGTGTCCTGCACAGCAGTGTCTTACTTAGGACTGCTTTTGTCTTTCCCTCCTAGTGGCTTGGGTTTCACTGCCCCAGCTTGTGTGGTGGCTGCTATTGCTGCATGGCCTCATGTTTCTCTCCTTATCTCTTTCTTCCGCTCTGGGAAAAACCAGGATCCACTCCCACGTCCTGGAAGTCTGAGGGGCAAGAGGTAGGACCAGAGAGCCCTGGCTGTGTGCTTCTGCCCTTGCATTCTTGTAACTGGGATGTTTACATGTCCTAAGCCCCAGAAGGGAAGCTGCTCTGACACGTCTGGGTGGCCACAGATATTCAAATAAGTTCTTCCCTCCCTTTGTATTCTCCCTCTAGCTCCAAGACTTAGTTCTTCCTGCTGCAGCTTTCGCAGGTGTCAGTCCTAGTAGTGGGTTTGTGTAAGGATACACTTCTCGTAAAGTGTCATTTTTCCTTGAGGAGGGAAGCAAGAGAAGGTAAAGCATATGTTGAAAAATGTGTAGCACAGCCAAATCTGAATGGAATTTCATAAGATAATAGACAATTCTCTGAATTTTGAAAGTCTGCTGCAAGCAGTTTGATATAAATTTTTCTGAAAAAAAATCACAGGAATCCTAATTGAAGGAAAATGTTAGTCTGTAATTATAAGAAAGCCTACCGGTTCATCATCGTTTTGTGCTTTATTGGTTGTAAAGTCATTTAGTTCTGTGAGACTAGACACAAAGTTTCCAAAAATAAACCGACCTAAAGGTTTGCCCTACTTTTCATTACCATTATATTTTATAATGAAAGGAGATAGGCAGTAAATTGTTACAAAATCCATCTAAATTAACATCTAGTTTTGTAAACAATGTGAAGCATCATAGAGGGTTCTTGAATGGGTTTCTGCTGCACTATGATGACGCAATGCTCAGGTTCACTTTCTATAGGTCAGGAATTACCTATTGAGTCAATGTTGCCAATAATCCTTAATTCAAACCCAGGATCAAGAAATATCGCCCAGAAGTTTTATCCTTTGTATTTTTGTTTCAAACTTTTATTCTTCAGAAAGTTAATAGTACTAAGCAATACCAAACAGTGCTATTAACACGTAAAGCAAAATATGTCTGAATTATAGCAACAGCTGGGTGGACAGTATCATATTGATAGATATTTTGATCAGAAGAAAAGGTCTTTTCGCTCTGCAAAACATTTCAACAGACTGATGATAGTTCATCTGACAGTCTTAAAATTCTGCAGAAATCAGATATAAAGCTTTCTAGTTGTGGCATGGCAAGAATAGAAAGTGAGAAAGGGGGATGTGTCTTCCCTTGGGTAAAAGTACAAATGTAGTTGAGAGGAGCATTTCTCAGAGGGTAAAAGATGCTGCATGTCAAGAAAAAAAATGATCAGCAATAGCAGAAAAGCAGTGATCAAGACAGGAACACTTTCTTCTGCAAAGTGGCCGTGCACTTTGTTCTCTGGCAGAGAATCTCCTTCAGAGGTCTGGAGCAGTGAGCCCTCCAAGGCACAGCTTATGTCCTTGCATGAGAGTGAAAGGAAATAAGTTGTCCCGAATAAATAGGTAGAAAAGAAAGAAAGTCTCTTGTCAACCCTTAAGTGTCAAGCAATTAGAGCAGGAAAATAATTTCTAAGCTGAATTGTTTAAGGCAATGTTTGAGGATTGGAGTGGGAACAGAAGAAAAATAAGTTGTCACCAAACTCTGAGCTCCTTCATGTGCCATGGGAATGAGGGGATTTCAGGAACTGTTGGTGAAGCTGCCTGGAGAGGTGGCATATGTACTGTAGATTTTCATATTAAGTGCTAACATACACTCATTTGTTAGAGAACAATAAAAGTGCCATGTCGTATATTAACTTGTCTTGCACTTCAAGCAAAGTATTTTGTATTTATCTGTTTAATAATTTTTCTGCAGTCCATGAGGCAGCCAAAACTAGTGATAATGCAAGTAACACAGAAAGGTTCCTAAAGTAAAATTTGTTTTTCATCCCCCATGTAATATAACATTCCAAAAATGAAAAACAGTAACAGATATGTTCTCCCATTTCTGTAACTCCATGTAGCAGCAGCAAGATTAACACACACCCATTAAGTCTCTGAGAGCCTACCTTCTGCACATTAAGAGCAGCCTAACATTAGGTGGGTGGATGCATGTATGTCATTAGGACGTTGCATTTTTTTTTAGGTTTTTACCCATAACATTTCTAGTATCTTTATTGATTGTTGTCCAAAATGTCCCTATATGGCTGTAGCAACCATGTTTAATTTTCTCTGAAGTAGACGAGGGTAGTGTTCTATTAGGGGGAGAAAGAGAAGCTGCAAATGTGTTGCACCCACGTGCAACTCCAAATATTGCTCATGGAGGACAGTAGAAATCATTGAGCCTTCTCTAGTAAACATACCTCTTTTCAAAGATCAAAACAAAGCACAGTGGTGGCTGTAAAATTAATTTAAATTAAGAGCTTTAGTGTCCATCAGGAGAAGGTGCAGCAGAAGTTAAAAATGTTATCACTTGATTTTTCACTCTATTAATTTTGGACCACACACACGTAGAAATAAAGATGAAATCAGAATAAGAATGTGCTGCAAATGTATGCAATAATTTGACTTTAGATTTTAATATTTAGATTTCCTCTCATATTTACCAGGAAAGAAGAGAAAACTGTAAAATTTTATTAAGTTTTTAGTACTAAAATTTGCCCCTAAAAGCAGATAATTTTTTTTGGCCTGACTTTTTGTTTTATTTTCCATTTTGCTCAGCCCCCACACACTAATGACTTGTGCATAGAATTTCATATACTCTATGAATATATGTTCTTTTTAAGCAGAGTCTCCACAGAGGTGGAAAATGTGAATGTGAAATGAGGCTTGCCATTCCTAAAAGAAGGTTAAAGATCTAGGTCTGTATACAAGTCTATCCTGAAAGTCAGTTTGTCAAGACGTAATTTATGGAGGTTCAGTTGCCCAGGCATAATTCTGAATTGCTTTTAAGATAAATACTTTTATACTTTCAGGCATGTGGTTTGTCAGGGCAGCTTTGTGGCCTGGTGGACAATCAGAATTTGCCTTAGTGGACTGAAATGACCCAGAACAAACTCACTACTTAATCTTCTTTATTGCTGAAATCAATAACCAGATCCATGCTAAGTGCTGACAGTTCTTGTGTAGGGAGTGAAAAGTAGAAGTGTTTGCTCCTTGAACTTCTAACATTTTATGAGCCAGAAGTTTTTTTTTTTCTTCTTTGACAATGAACTTGTTAATTTTATTTTATAATTTATTAATTTAATTTTTTTTTGTGCTAATATACACATGCAATGGCACAAGATTAATGTATCTCAAGTGCCATCATGCAGAATGCCTAAGGCAGCAGCCAGTGAAAATTCCCCACATAGAAACCCAAGCAGGGACAGTGGCCTCTGGCAGACCCAGGCAGTCCAGGTAAGAAGCAAAGCTACAGCCAACCATGCTGGCTCACAGTCTGCCCTTCTGGAGGGAGAACCCTGTCCTAAATAACAGCTTTCTCCATGCCTTACACTAGAAGATCATTAATATATTCAGAGAGGGGAGTGTGTGGCAGAGTTAAGGTTTTATCATGTATTTGAATGAGGGAATACACCAAAAACTTAAAGTAGTTTTCCAAGTGTTGTATTTTAGAGGGTAGGACTACATGAAATTTAAAGGCCCCTTCAAACCCAAGCTTATCTATGATTCTATGATTTATTTTTTTTATTACTACAAAACAACTGATTTACTCTGCAGTTTCTTGCAACACTTGTAATTACAACTTGGCCTGAAGAGAATGAATAGCAACAATAAAAATAAGTCACTGAATGGGCCAAAGATACTCAAAAGCTAAGTAGTTTATACATTTGGTAAATTTGGAAAACCCCTCAATTGTTCTCTACCTCTTTGGGAAACAGCCAGAATTCTGTACTCCACAGGTATCTGTTGATGAGGAAGTAATAAAGTTACTCTGTGTGCAAAGCAACTATAAGATATAATGTCATTTATACCCATTGAAATTGTTATCTTATGAGAGACACAGTTAGGCTTGCTGTAAAATTTTGGCTCTGTGCCTGTTTATACTATTTTTGTTTACTTGATATTGGAAAGTAATCAGAAAAAAATGTTATACCGAATTATGAGTGCCATAAAGTTTTGTATGTAAAGTATTAAAACTTTAAGCAAAACAATCTTTTCAACTCCCATCCTTCTGGTCCCACAGTCTTATCTTGTTTTACACTTTTGTTTAAACTGTTTCTTCCCTTTCTTTTTTTTTATTGGGAGTTGATTCAATAACAGAGTCTTCTTTTATTTCTTGCAGATGTTAAAATGATGAAGCTTTCCCTCTGGAGCAGTGCACAGCAGTCATGACATCTCCTCTGGTCCTCTGTGGAAGGTACATTGCAGTCTGCTGCTGATCTGTTATGACATGTCTCTAGCAATCAGAAAGAAAAGCTGGGAAGAGCATGTGACCCAGTGGATGGGATTGGCTTTGGAGCCTGTGGAGTATAATACAGCATGTCGACACGGACTTGTAGCTGATAACTTGCAGACAAGCATGGAAAAAGATGAGGTTTTGAGCGTGGACCGGAAAGAAAAACGTGCTTCATTTCCAGAGTGCTGCTATAGTGGAGAGGTGACTGCCTTCCCTGAAAAGCAGCTGGGAAATGTTTCCAAGGAGGTGGATGAAAATGATAACCATGAGGACGAGGAACATTTTCTGGAGGCCAGCACAGAAACTCTAGTCCATGTGTCTGATGATGATGATGACTATTCTGCACTCAGCCTGGATAGTGTTAATTACCACATCACTGCTGTAGGAAGTGAACCCAAAGATGAAGGGCACAGCTTAAATGGAGCAGGCTCCTTAACACAGATGGTACCAATAACAGAGGGTAAGAAGGCAGCTGAATCATCTGGAATCAGTGGAGATGTAAGTGAGAAGCCTGGCTGTAATACAGTTCCTCAAGAGGAGAGGAAAGAAGATGTTTGTGGCAGTATTGGCCAAAGCCTGGAGCTTTGTAATTATGAAGTCTTAAATGAACTAGTAGATGTAGAGAAGGAAAGTGGTATCAATTCTCCAAATGTGAAAGAAGTTATTATGCCTGGGAAGCAGCTGCTTCATACTGCTGTAATTGCACAACAGCGCCGGAAATCTGATGCTTTCAAAGATGGGCTTGGAAAGTCTGAGTGCAATGTGGTAGACAGTGGGATTTCTTCTGAATCATACACCAGTAGTGATGGACAGCTCTGTTTAGCAGTGCAACCCAGCAACGGCCTTATGCAATCTCCTCCTTGCTCTTACATCCCAGCAGTGGAAAATGGTCTGGATGGAAGTGGTTTCACAGAACCTCAAGTGGCCCCTGAAAACAAATGCCTTTCAAATGTCAGCTCAGCAGAAGACATTCAGTGTTTACATGTAAGGGATCATTTGACCACACACGAAAATTCAGACAATCAAGTGAAACTGCGCAAAAGAAAGGTAGGATGCTTGTAGACTGCAGAGTTTTTTAAAATATTTTCCCCCAATTTCTGATTATGGTTATTTTTTCATTAACTTATCAGGTTCAAACAGTTTCATAACAAACATGTCTATACAACAACTAAATTTGAGGAGCTCTTTTAAGGTTTGAAAATGGCTAAGGTATGAATTTGGATGATACCTTATATATATTATTTTTTTATATTTCTTATATGCTGTTCAAGGATAAATGAGTACGTGTCTTCTTCTTTGGTTTTATTTTTGGTCTTCTGCTGCTATCATTATCTGATTCCTCTTAGGAAAACAGATTGTGTCCCGGGATTTGAAGGCCTTATTGAAAAAAAGTACAAGGAAAAAGTGCAACAGGATTTTAAAAGAGAAAAAAGGAGTGGAAACATTTTGCAGTAGTTCTTTGGTCTTTAGCTCAGCCCTATGAGCATATGTTCTTGCAAAAACAAGTATTGCTGAGTCTGAAACAATTTTTTGTAATTTTAAAGCAACCAGAGAGTTTCACTGTCTTCACCGAGTAAGGAAGGGTATCATTACAAAATTTTTATGGAGAGATTCCTTGGCAATAGAACTCCCATTGGCTTTAATGGAAGGAGATGTGCTGATTGTGGCACTATGGAATTCATCTTGAAGTCTGGATTTCCCAGTTATGCTGCTTATTCTAGCTAATAACCAATTTGTAATTGTTTACTTCTCTCTGCCTTTTTTTCTATGACATCATCCAGCTTCTTTTGTCTGGGTTTTTTAATACATCTGGTTTCTTTTAATTGTGTGGGTTTTGTCTGTCAGCTACAGTGCCTCAGTAGCTGTTCCACTAAAGCACAAATTCACATATCTGAAGTACTCTATGCCCACACAGCATCCTGCTGGCTGTTGCTTCCTTGTGTAGACCCTTTGGTAATAGTAACGCCAGATTAACATGGCGAGACGATGTAAGCAAGTTTTGCCAAAGGTTTCAGAAGCCCTCAAAGCCGGTCTTCTTTTGGTAGTTCATGCAATCACAGTTAATGCAGTAACCATTCAAAGGTCTCAAAGTTACAAATAAGTAACAAAACTATGGCTACTGGTACCAGAAATTTTAATGAAAATTGTTCAAGTTTAAAAAAATAAAATTAACTAAATTGGCATCGTAGTTGAATACTAATTGACAGTTAAAGCCATTTCTCAGCTGCTTTACTTTGACATCAAATTTCCTTTTTAAGTATACTTACTGATATTGATGTGTATATTTCGCATCATTAGGAAGATGCAGCACGCTATATTTTTTAATAGCTTTGATTTGATGTTAGTTTTCGTGTATCTCCTTGGATCTTGTTTTGAGGTCACATACTCATCTTTTAAATGTACACTCATGAGAATAATATTTGAGAATGTATATATGAATTGTGTTTGTGCCATTACCTACTTTAAAGGACAGACTACACAAATTCCACTGCGACTAATAGTGAGAAAAACTAAGAAAGGAGATGAGCATTAAAAGGAGCAAAATGAGGAGTTTCTTCAAGGAAGTTTGAGCATTACAAGGCTGCAGTAAAATTGTGTGTAATGTAAAAGGGGATGGGGTCTGTATATCTCAATGAAACCTCATTCTACTTCAGTGAAAGAAATCTTGGCCAACCACTGTAACATGAATGGCAAAAGGGAAAAGATATGATCTGCTGTTGTTTGTGGTATTATTTACCTCTAAGTTCACAGGACACTTCTACAAACAACATTCCTGCATAAGGGATTTTCTCACTGATATCTAACCATGCACTATTTTACAAAAGCCTGTCTGTGGTGGTAATAGTGTGCAATGAAAAATGTGCCTATGTTTACCAACTTCTCCTGAAAGCCACTTTTTGTAATTTTAAGAAAACATTAGAAAAACTGCAGACTTGAAACTGAATCCATCCATAAAAGCCAAGTATTTGCTTTGCAGTGACAGGAAGACTTAAGGGATTGGGAATGGTATATAAAACCTTTTCTCTCAAGGTCAGCAGTTCAAATGGTGCAGTTAAGACCTAAAACACACCACTGTCTGATTAATGCTCAGTGTCAGTTATAGTTGCACAAAATCATGTGCTCATAAAGGTCAGAATATGGGAAAAGGCACATGGAAATGAATCGCTAAAGGTATTGGGGCACCCAAATCTTGAGGTAGCACCTTGGTAATCATAGTAAGGTGCTGATCTTCAGGCATTTTCATGACAGTTATAACTTAGGACTTTTGAGTAGACTTCTGCTCTTAGTCTTGCTGGTACTAAATTCTTTTGCAAATCTGTTCCTCATTAACATATTTTAAACTGTTTTTAATTGTGGCAATAGAGCATGACCTTCCCTCTTATCTTTAGATCAGCTGTCTTCAAACCAGAGCTGAGGTGAGAGACAGTGAGGATCTGATATGCTCGCTCTGCAGACGGGTGCAGGTTCGAGGGCTTAAGGGCTTAAAGTTTAGCATCTTTGACCAGCACTAGCTCCATTGCAGTAAATTGCTTTAGTCATGATGGATGAACTGACACTGAAGATGCTTTTTGCAAACATGTCCAGCTGCTGCAGCATTCTTTGCTCCCTCAAGTCACCAGGGTTCAAATGTTCGAAGCACAGCACTCTCTTTTCCTTCGCTCTCCCAGAAAGACTTCCTAGGGTTCGGAAATAGGAAGGACCTGAATTTAATTGTGAGAAGTTAATGATATTAGGTCTAATTGAGAGGTAGAAAATAATCAAGCTTTCCTGTTTTTGCTGATTTGATAATCAATTCAGTTCATCCACAATACGACGTTTATGGTTTTTAATGGTTCAGAGCAGCAGAAATATAAATGAATTAACTATATGTGGATAAACCAGCCAGACCCTTCTGTGTGCTTTCCTGGGTTAAATAAATTTAGATTTTAAAATAATCACTTCACAGAATTGTACATGGAATTGTCTTTGGAACTAAAGAGCAAACTGTAGTGCTTGGGGTATCAAAACAGCTCACATGTATGTTCATGTGTAAAAAGCAACAGAGCTTTTAGTGAACAGTATTATACAAAACTAGAAGAGCACCAACTATTTAAAGAATACCAACAAAAGGAGACTGTTTAATTATTATGCACTGATTTGTAAATGGAAGGAAATGACTATTATCTCATACAGAATCTGTCAAATTTTTGCATGTGTGGCATTTTATGTTTTCTTCAAGCTGCTCATCTCATCAAGCTTAGGCAAAGACAAGAAAATCCCTGCTGGTTCATATTGAGAAGGTTCACAAATGCAGCAGAGCTCTAACAAACCAATTTCAGTTCTTTTTCAACACAAAAAAGAACTATTTTATTCAGCACAGCATTAAAAGGTGGGTCGAGGCATATAGTTTTCCAGTAAGTTCTCCCCACTCAAACCCATGTGCAACTGTGCTGTTGCAGCCAGTCATAATCAGCATTTTGTAAAAGTAATTTTTAAAACAAGGCTCAGACAGCTCTTTTAAATGATGAATCAGTAAAGGAGTAGAAAATCAACATTGCAGAGTGTGGCTCTAAATAGTTTGAATAAAAATCCAGGAAGTTTAAAAAAAAGTGAAACATTAGCAAACTCCATTTGCAAAACAAATTTTGGCTTGTTCCGTATATGTCATTGTTCTTCCACCATACCCTCCTCTTAGATTTTATTCCTAGAAATCACTCAGTATAAATGGGAAGAAAACAGCTACAGAAACAACTGTGACTGTTCATCTCTCTCCTGTAGTGCAATGTAGTTCCTCATGGCAGTCTGCTTAGAAGCTTTCCAGTTTCAAATAGATGATGTAATCTTGAAGTCATTCCCGCAAGGCCGAAGAATGTAAGAGGGCTATTCCTAATGCTCTTTACTATTGCTACTACTTTAATCCAGATTTCTAGATCAAATCCTGTCTGATTTGCAAGAGATGCTTTAGGACACAGCTAATGTCAGCATAACAGCAGCTGCCAGTGTCAATAAGATGAAAATTAATTTAAGATTAATTTAATAATAATTTAATAATAAGCAATTTAAATAAATTAAGATTAACAGAAGGCTAGCAGTAAATGTCAAAAGAAACCTGGGAAGAAGGTTACCTGGAATGACACATGTCTTTGGAACAGTGCCTTTTCCACACAGCAAAGCTGTGAGTTTTAAAAACTTGGTTTTACATTTCCTGTACTGTTGCAATAAATTTTATTTCTTTATTCAACAGCTATAATTATACTAATGTAAGAAAGCAAAAAAATTACTTACTTGAATTCAGACTTTTCCATCCATATTTGCTTTTCGAGCATTACACATGTTCATGAGATGTGAAGGGTGACTCTCTTCCATTACGACCAGAATTACATATTGTTTCACAACACTAAGACTATGATTTTTGGGGCAAGTTAGAAAGTCAGGCTCTTCCAGGGGCTTCTGTTTGTATCACCATAAATTAATTTCGTGGGCAACTTACAGACCTTTGCTTGCTGGCTCATATTAAGGTACGTGGGAGAGGTAGTGGGAAAGCTTCACAAAAAAAACATAAGAAGTACCTGTTTTACTGAAATTGTTTCTTTGCAATTCTTTCTGTGCCATCTCTTCTATTCTCATTGAATGATCCTTTTCAACTGAGCACTTAAAGACAATATGATCTTGTTGTGAACAAAACATTGTAGGTATTTTTCTTAATTTATTGCTGTTTCTATACTGGAGTTTTCAGCCCTATCATCAGCATGTCTTTCCAAAGTCTTAGTCTCCCTTTACCTCAATTCTGTGTTTTTTGAATGGTGATAATCTAATGATTCACTCTTTTTATTTTTTTTTAATTAAGTTTTAAAGATTCTTACAGTGGTTTTGTTATTTCTATTTTATAGAAGCTATTTTCATAGGGATCCAGCCTGAACTATTGCTACATAAGTAGCAAGATGTCCACTTGTTAGGGTTTGCCCAGCAACAATAACTCAATGACAGATCAACATAGGAAAAAAGCATAGAAGATAAAAGCAATAAAAACAATAGGAATGTGCAGGAAATCTTAATTAAAAATGGAAATATGCATTTTGTTGTATTCTGATTTTGAAATAGGGAATTAAATTTACCTTTTTCTGAGGCGTAGTCTGCAAACATGTGTCAGTCAGAGGGAGATGACTGCTTTAAAAGTTGGTGATTTTCCGAGTCAGTTATCTTTAATTATTCCATTGCAAAATATGATAAATAAGTGCAGTCATTTCTCATGGTTTGTTTTCCCATTGAGTATCTTGGAAGATAGTCATTGTGCAAATATTCTAGTGGAGGAATCCAAAAACCAGGGTAGAAATCTGTCCTCTAAAATCATAATGATCATTAAAAATTCTGAAAGTGTGGAAGTCATGAATGTTGTTTGAATGGTTGTTAGAAGACCAAGGTTTCTGTGCTTTGTTTTGGTCATGGAAGACCAACTTCCAGCTGCTCAGATCTAGACACTGAAAAAGAATGAATGGGTATCAGTGGAACTACTGTGTTCTTAGAGTGTGCTTAAGTGCCTTGCTGAACTTGGGTGTTACAATAATTTGTAAATTTTGAGACAACGGAAGCTAGTTACTATGGAGGTATTACCGTAGTAAAATTACTTTCAAATCATATGGTTCTCTAACTATATTTCCTGTACAATTCAGACTTCCACTTATGCCAGAGTAGCTTCATTTTCATATATGGAGATAAATAATATATTCTTGGTATCTAGGACATTATTTTCTTAGTTTTGTGAAGGACAATGGCAAATGCAAATATTGGGAATACAATAATCTCTTTTTAAAGATGATCTTTCAAACAGTAGAAATCTATTTTATCAGGTGTGAAATTCGGATTAGTTTTTGTTCAATTTCTGCCTCTCATATGATTTTCAAACTTTGTATTTTTTTTAAAAGATTCTCATACTTTCTAAATGTTGTAGAGAAGACCATGGATCTGTTTATTCAAATTCATACTGTGAATATGAGCACCATCAAAAATTGGTGAGGGATCTTAAGCCACAACAGCTTTTTGAAAGGTTGACTCCTACCCACAACTCAGAGCTGCAGTCTGTAGTATTAGTACAGTGGGCAATTATTACTGAAATCCACAGTTGCTTCACCACAAGGAATTTGCTGCATTTGCACATTGCTCTTAAACAGTCATGGTTTTGAAGGCATTGGGAAGAATCTGGCAAGAGATGCAAGTGAAGCAAAAGAAATAGTATGATTTCTTTGAAAAAAAAATGAAACCTTCTTGGCTGTCATGAATATTTGTTTCTCTTTTCTGCACTGAAAACTTGCATTCTAAATTTACCATTTAATAATGAAAATGTGGTTCAAAAATATAAATGGAATGAAACAGTTGGATTTACATTTTTTTTATATTATGTGTATTTTCTATGGTAATTAGTAGAAAGTGGTGGTCATAAAGCACTCCTATTATTGTGGTTACATGACCACGAATTTTCTCTATTACTTTCACAAAAATATGTATCATAAATATTATCTCCATCTGGGAAGCTGAAGAATGCTTTCCCACAGACTTCCTTTATGTTTGGACTGAAGTATGATGTATTTCAAACAATGTGAAAAGTATTTAAAACAAATTCAGAACAGGATGGGATGATTGCCAGGCCATTACAGTATAACCTTTATGCAAATTTCACTCTGGCACATTTTTGTGACAGTGTTCAGCAATAAATTTTCAAGGCTGACAGTGTTGTCTAGACTGCAAACCAAGAGACTGTTGCACATCAAATTATGCTTGGAGCTGAGCTACCTAAAATGGTCATGAAAGTATTTGTATTTATAAGCAGTTTGTAGTCACACACTACTTCTTCACCAAAATCATCTACATGCTTCTAAGGACCAGTCTAGAGAATTTTAGTTTCATGTAGTGTGTACTCAGAGATCTCTAATTTTGTCCAGTTCTGCAATACTGATTAGAAGAAAACTTCTAAAACTTTTGTTTGTTTGTTTTTAAAATGAATCTTTAAAAACTCCTTGCTGGCCAATTATTTACTGCCTGTACTCTATAAATTGTCAGTGATAGGTCATATTAAATGGGCCAATGACCACGTGCTAAAATGACACCAGATTTTTAATTGATACCAAACTTTTGAGGGAAGTGGTTTTGGAAGGAATGAATAGTACGTAAAACCTTTAACACATGGGAAGTGGAGTTAAGATGCTTGGACAAAACACCCTGGATTACATGACATCACTGCCCACGCACTTTTGTGTTGGTTAAATAATTTTTTTTTTTAAAAAGGAATTTGCTTCCTAGAGCTGTTCCTCTGGCACTTTCACAAGCATAATGTTCACTTTGAATTAACCTTCAAGTGAGAACAGAGAGATTCAAGAGGCACACTGAGCTTCCATCCAAAAACAGTACTTAGAGCAGTAACCAGGTAAAACAGTATTAGAGCACTGCTGCCTATATTAAAGAGCCTTTGATGCCATAGCTATGGTGGAACATCTTTTTTAAGCACGACTGTCTGCTACAGACATGACCTGTGCTGAAAGTAAAACGTTTTTTAGTGTTGCCGCACCAAAGAAGGAGACAGAGAAGAGTAGCCTACCCTGGCCTGCTCTGGGAGCTGAGGATTTACAGCAATCTAGTCTTTGCCA
The DNA here is from genome assembly GCA_008694505.1 of Cyanoderma ruficeps. NCBI lineage: Eukaryota > Metazoa > Chordata > Aves > Passeriformes > Timaliidae > Cyanoderma > Cyanoderma ruficeps. The sequence goes on from VZDJ01007747.1 coordinate 19,475,259, forward strand.
CTGCTATCCAGGAGAATTTGACCATAGCAGTTTGATGGTGGGTTAGTCCACAGGTTCCTATGCAATTGGTAAAAGCAAACAAAGAGAACCACTCTTGTAAGCTGAACTGCAGCAAGGCGGAGGCCATCTGCAAAGTTTATTGTGGGATTTTTTTCTTGGTGTTTTATTTTGGTTGGGTTTTTTTGGTTTGGTTTGGTTTTTCGCTTCCCATCATGATGGTACGTACAATTGAAACACCTAAAATATCTTGCTTATGCTTATCTCCTTTTACTGCTCTCTCTCAAAGGTGACATAAGAGGTTTGTAAAGGCAATGAGGTTTATGCCACAGAAAATACATGTGGCATGTTGAATATGGCTTTGCAAAATGAAACAATACTGCTTCTGCTGCCAAAAGCTATTCCAAGCTCCAGAGGATATGGCCAAAAATGGTTATGAATTCAAATTTAGAGGGATATTCTTCCTCCTTTGAAAAAAATCTAGGCAGCAGTACATGCGTGAGCATCTGTGTGATCTGAGGTAAATGTATGGCAAATGTATAGCAGATCCTCGCTGCTTTTTGTAACTCTGCTTTTTGTCACAGCCGATGTCTAAAGCTTTTACAACAATGGAACATAAGGACTTGGTTTATGCACACAACACTAATGAGAAATTGGCTGACTGTAACATGAAGATGTCCTTCAATATTGCAGAAATAACTTTCATATCTTAAGTTTCGTACTGTTTTTGCAGTCTCATGTTACATAAGACTTAGAATAGCAAATGCAATATGTATTTCTGTTACATAGAAGTCTGTTTATCCTTTTACATAAGTTGCCTCCTTCCTAAACCTTTTCTTCACACGTCACATCCAATTAAACAAAGGTTTCTATTTGAATATCCTGAATATTTTGGTAAAGTAGTATCTCATCTAACCAACAAAAAAGATCTTTAAGGAGCTGATGATACTCTTGCCTTATGTGTTTTAATCTCTTGGATGGTATCCTCAACCTTTTTAAAAAAAGATCATATACATGCACTACTGATCATTGATATGTGATTCATGGCTCTTTGATATGAAGGCATGAAAAAATTCAGCAGTGTTAAAGCTCGTGGGTTGTGTTGCATTTAATTTTAGCTCCAAAATATTTTAAAAGCTGCCACCTTTATTACACTGAAAATATAAAAGCATGGCGAAAAGCCAAACCTTGGTAATCTAAATCAAACTACTTTCCTACACCCAGATTCCCTGAAAAACACTTTTCTTTTGATAAATGCCAAATTGTATTTATCTCACACAAATTTAGTAGTGATTCTGTGTGTGCATTACACTTCAATACATCTACTGAATTTGTACCAGCATGTTAAAGTCACCTCTTTACAAATACTCCATTGCTTGGTAGATGATGACAAGGCGATCAAGTGGTAAATGAACACTCTACTTTTTAGGCTTTCTGTAAAAAGCAAATTGCCAAAGAGTAAATAAGAGAAGAGAGAGTCTCTCAAGACCTGTCTTTTTTCCACTATCTTAGAGATGGGCTAAGACTAGATAGTAAAGATGTGAAAAACAATTGATTTTCTATGTAAAGTGATAATTCAACCCTTGATTGCACAAAACTTTCTCAGCACATGAAAACGACTCCCAGTTGGTCACTCTGGTCCCAAGTCTTTTTCAATATCACTAGTATCAAAGATAATTTGGGGAGAAGATCTTCTATATTAGTACCTTGATTAATATTCTTGTGCATAAATCTTCTGCAGGACTCATAATTTATCACATTTCACAAACATTTTATTAAGCTTTTAGAGATGTTGTGGTTTAATTTTTACTGTAGCTTATTTTGCAAGATAAATTGATTTAAATCGATGGATGGTGCTTTTTGCAGACTGAAGCCCATGAATAGTTATGACAAACTTTGAAAACTATGAAACCAGCTTTAACCAGATGCAGAAAAAATACATATATTCCTGAATTTTGCTCTCTTGGGAATGGTAACAGTAGCCTTAGAATCAAATGCCCGTAAGTTTTTTTTTCTCTAGGTAATTCATACTCTGTCAGACACAAAAAAAATCCTTTCTCATCTAGTCTTCTAGTCAGGGTGTTAAGAACATAGATTCTTCTCTCTGCTCTTGCCTTTTCATAGTCTTCGTTGTTTGGGGGCTTTTTCTGCACTTCATGTACAAAGCTGAGTGCAATATTGATAATTTTAACCATTTGCATCTTATGTTCATATAAAGTAAAGATTACTTGGTGACGTGAAAATAATGTGTATTTTATTCCTTGCAAGTGTCATCATTTCACAGGGTTTGATTTCAAGGCTGCAGCCAAGCAGAGCACTGTAGTCACATGCAGAGATTAGGAAGTGAATATGAAGTTGTTGGCAAAATGGGTGAGTGACTTCCATGACTCTGCTCCACTTTGGTGTGAGGGGAGAGTCATCCCAAACACTCTCAAGTGCTGGTTCTGTAGTAGTGGTAGTGGTTCCTAGACCTCTTGTCCAGCACTCATTCAGTTTCCTAAAACTGTGTACTCAAGCCTAACTATTATGTATTTTTTTCACAGCTTTCTTAGTGGGTAGAGTCTGCAGTGACTTTGCCCTGATTCTGGTCCCTCTCTCTCTCTGTCCTTTCCATTAGGCTTAATTCAAGGAGGACAAACCCTTCTGTGTCAACAGCATTGCCTCACGAAGCATAATAATGACAGTTTAAATGTCAGCACTGTTAGTCACTGATGATTGTCTGATGGTTTAAATAGAAATTTCTTACTTTTTAGCCACTCAGTTCACAGGGAATGTTTACCAGCAGCAACATATAATTGTGGAGCTTTGATCTTTGTTTTGAAATGTCTTTTTGAGTGTAAAGAAAACTCATCTGTGCTGAGAACAACATTAAAAGCTATTTCTGGATTTAGACCAGGATTCTGAAGGTGAAAGGACACTTCTCCAGCTCTCTCAACAAGTCCTTGGGAAAGTTAAAAATAAGTCTTGCTGAAAAAAAATTGGCACTTGTTATTTGAGAAAATTTCTTTATTCCAGGAACTGCCTCATGTAGGAGAAATTTATTTACCATCTGTGTAGACTTGAAAAATTTTCCATCTTACCAGATACACAACTGAAATAGCAACAGATTTTCCGTCCCAATGGTTTCCACCAACCTCCATTTTAAGGGAGTGTTGTAAAAACTTATGAAAATTTTTGTGCACTCCGAAGAGGGGTAGCTCAGTTAATAGACCATCTGTCCAACTCTGAGTTCTGATTGTGACCTCTAATAACGTCACCTCACTGTTGCTAAAGCACGTCACTTGGGGGAGGATAAGGAGGACCTCACAGACATAATAGCTGAAAATTTATTAGGTTTTTAAATTATAGTTACATTTTTAGTTAATATTACAGTACTGACTTTTAAAAAAGTAGTCACTTGAGAAATTTATTTACTCCAAGTACCAATGTACTTCCTTAATTTCACAATTCTGCAACTGCAGGGGGAGGAAAAAAAAAAGTTAGGAAAAAAAATAAAAGTGCCACTACCAGAAATACTCGCACTGGTTCTTGAAGTAATTAGTCCTTGAAAACATGAAGCAACCTGTCTGTAAATATGAATATCACTTCTGAGTATTCATATGAATACACAGGCCAGAAATCAATGTAAACAATTCCTGAGAGACAGGAAAAGAAAAGAGTTCAAGAACAGATGTCAGAGTACACAAGCTTAACTTTTGTTTGTTGCTTCTGCATTGATTTATTTCTCTCATTTATTTGGTGGATACATTTTATTTTGTTTCTAATACACATCAAGAATCCTCAAGAACTATGGGGGCTGATTCTTAGTTGACGCGTAGATGATTTTTTTGATCTCATCTACCAAAATAATATTTATGTGATTAGCAAGCTTGTTGTTCAAGGCAGTTGACAAAAGTTTCCTCTCAATTCACATGTCTGATTTGCTGAAAAAATTAAAAACCCCCATCTACCATTCTTATTATAATTGAAGAGCTTTTCTGCCTTATCTGTTTTTACCTGCTACTCTGTTCAGGGTGTTTGACTGAAGGTGCTTAATCCTAAACAGGCCTATCAAAGACAGTTTTGCTTTCATAATTCAGAATCTCTGAACTAGCAAAATTGTGATTTTTTTTTAACCAAAAGTTTTACTGAATCCTTTAATCTAGAAATTTGAATCTGTATTTTAAACCTATTCTATCTCTTTGGGATATCTGTATAACTTTTCTATTTGACTGCATGTGGTAAGGTAAGATACTGTTGTTTCAGCAAAATTGTATAATTGTGAAAATGAATGGGTCTAAGTTTTAAGCCTTTCTATATTCTTTCTTGCTGCTGCGAAATTACCTATAATCCCAAAAGGAGGAAATTACAATTTATATTATCAGCCTTCAACTGAATGTTATTCAACAAGCTGAACTTTAAAATGTGAGTAACATTTCTCAGGGAAACAGTGCGTACATATGCACTGTCGTGTTTTAGTTTGGGCCAGGACCATTCTTTTGAAGGGATTTTGCTGAGTGGCACGATATAAAGCATGAGAGGTGACTGATATCAGATGAAGAGATTAAGTGTACACTCTCTGATTTGATAGCTGCAGGGCAGACTTGATAGATCTAATGCATTGATTCACAAAGAAAAAATTTATTTTGGAATTCTTAATAATCTGGGAAAACTTTTCAGATATTAGGAAAAAAATGTACCTTGAGGGTAGCAGATTTATATCTGCACAGTGCAAGAGGTATTAACTCAAAGTCATAGTCATAGGATTTTACATTCCCATCACTTGCAGTGTGAAAATGTCAAACTCTGTCCTCCACCCCAAACAAACTTGTTGCAAGATATGCAATTGTTACGACTTTGAGAACAATGACTACAAAAAACACCTTCTGAAACCAGACTTTTAAAATAGATAAGTACCTCACAGTTTCCTTTTAGGTGAATTTGATTAATATTCCCTGCTAGAAGAATATAGATTTCTATATATAGACTATAGATTTAGCCCCTAAACAAACTAGACAGTCTCTTGAGATTTTATGGGTTTTGCTTTATCTGTCTGAATTATATCAGATGCAACGTAAAACTAGTAAAGAATATTTTCCTCTTGTGCTTGTGCTTTCTAGTTCTCTTACTAATTCCCAGTAGTCTTGTGGTAATGTGTTCATTCTGTTGGCCAGCTGTTCAGCTGTCCATGAATGCATCCTCCTGATGTGCATTTCCCAGCATTTTGCAAGACAATGTTCTTTTCCTCTTCAATATAAAACTTTTTTGAAAGCAAAACTGTGTACCACTGGGAATCTAGACAAGGAATCTAATGTAAACATAATCAAACTCAGTGAGGAGTGAAGAAATAGATATTACACAATATAAGCACTAAAATAGTTTTAATATGTGTTTGAAATAGAAGTAGTGAGGAGACTGTCTTTTGTGCTAGGGTTTTGGATTGTTTGGGTTTTTTGGGGGGGGCGAGGGGGATGTTTTAGGGTTTTTTCCTTTGGGTTTTTTTGTTTGGTTGGTTTTGGTTTAGTCGTTTGGCGGTTTTTTTTGTCTCTGACACAATTACACTTATTTTGCTCTTACTGCCTATAATAGAGAGGAACTCTCGGTTTCTTTCTCTAGGCCCTTTGTAGTAGGACCCAATAGTAAAGCAAATAATATCCCCCACCATTGCCACTAATATTAACTTCAGTCTTTGGTAAGGACAGAGTTGTGATCATCAAAGGGAAACTTTGTCTGTACAGGGGGAATAGAAAGTGTACAAGCAGATGAAAACAGCATGAACTGATTTCTTCCCTCTTGGAACATGTTCTTCACCAAAAATAGCTTGTGGGTTTATTAGAGACTTAGTGTTGAGAGCTGAAAATGGGGATGGTTTTCTCCCTGGTACTGTCCCTGATTCTTCAAGACAAAAGAGAAATTTAGCAGCTAGAAATCATTGTACTCTCTGGTCATCCCAAGGCAGCTGGGGGTGGGTTGTGTAGGGCTGTGCTAATCAAAAATGCAAAGGAAATGTTTGTGTACAATGTATTTTAGGAATCTATGTTTGTTTATTGTGGTGAAGCCTAGTGTTTCATTCATTGGTACACAGTTCTTGTATTCAATTTGAAATTTAATTCTGTACAGATGGAAAAAACGGTTGTACGTAGTACTCTGTAATAGTGAAGTGTAGTTTATAGCGGGTAGTTTGAATTTGGGCCATTTGTCTAATTTGAATTGCTGTTTCTTATTTAACATCAGCTGGGATTTACACCCAGGCCAAAGTTTCAGCAGGCAGAGAAAATGTGAAGTGTAACTTAACTCAGTAATGCATGAAGAGGCTCTGTGTCAAGAGATATCTGTGGCATCTACTTGATCACATTGGTGTTCATTCTCTGCTTGAGTGATTCCCATTACTCCATGACAAATAGTAAGATTTGTCTTTCCTACCATGACCAAAGCATAAAATTTTGCTGTTCTCTGTGAGTCCCCATGTCACATGCACACATATTATGTGACAGTGGTTTTTTTGATCATTTTTAGCAGTCTGTGGAACAGTTGTTTTGTGATTTTATCACTTCACATGCTCTGTGAGGAAATAAGATAAGGACTCATTTGTTCTAGTTTTTTTGGTCCTCATAAATGATCTCCATCTGTGTATTGTTTGTGTTTTAAAAGGCAGCATAAAAAATTGCAAGAAATAATCTTTGTAGTAGCTTTTTGTTAAAAATAGTATATAATATATATCACATAAATTATTTATCACACATTCTCCGGTAAACACCCTGAATGTTTTGATTTTTTGTTTAGGGAATATAACCAAAATTTAGCATTCTGGGAGAAAAGTTCCTGATAACAGTATCAGTGCAAGCATGAATAAATGAAACCAGAGGAATTATATATTCTCAGTCAAAAGCAGAGCTGGTGTTAGGACTCGGCAGTTTCTTGAATTCCAGTATTCAATAGGCTTTGAGAACATAGAATTCAGACCAAATATTTATTTTATTGTTATGCATGTTTTAAATAGTCAGCATAATAATATTAAATATGTAATATATAAAAATATCTCAGTTGAAATAATATAATGTACTGAAACTATCAGAAAGACAGTAGATAGAGAGTTTGGATGTGTTCTGGAGATTTTTTTGCAAGCTTCAACTCATTGATTGGCCTTTTGCAGCTAGAAACTTAGGCCCTGAACCTGGGTGAGGGCAATCATAAGCACAAATAGAGGCTGGACAGAGACCAGCCCTGAGGAGAAGGACTTAGGAGTGCTGGTGGGTAAGAAGCTCAATATGAGCCAGAAATGAGCACTTGCAGGCCAGAAGGCCAATTGTGTTCTGGGCTGCACCAGAAGTGTGACCAGCAGGTCAAGGGAGGAGATTCTCCCCCTTTACTTCACTCCCATGAGATCTCAACCTGGAGTGCTGCATCCAGTTCTGGATGCAACCTAAGTACTCCCCAACATAAGACATAGACCCACTGGAGCATGTCCAGAGGAAGCCAAGAAAATTCTCAGAGGGCTGAAACACCAGCTATGAAGACAGGCTGAGAAAGCAGGGGTAGTTCAGCCTAGAGAAGAGAAGGCACCATGGAGACCTGTAATACCCTTCCAGTACTTGAAGGGGATGTACAGGGAAGATGAAGGGAGATATTTTAAAAGAACCTGTAGTGATAGTACAAGGGCAGTGGATTGGAACTGAAAGAGTGTAGATTTAGGTTGGACATTAGGAAGAAATTCTTTAATATAAGGATGATGAGCTACTGGAACAGGTTTCCCAGAGAGGCTGTAGACTCCCCATCCCTGGAGATGTTCAAGGTGAGGTTGGATGTGGCTTTGAGCAGCCTGTTCTAGTGGAAGGTGTCCCTGCCCATGGCAAGGGAGTTGGAACTGAATGATCCTTAAGGTCCCTTCCAACCCAACCCCTTCTATGATTCTATAATATGATTTTTAGGAGTGTTTTGATTACTTCCACTTTTGCCAGATATTTAAAGAGAGTTGTCTTGGCAATTGCTATAGCCTTCCACATTTCCCTTCACAGAGTCAGAAAATATGCTTTCTAGGTGATGGAGATATTTCAGATAGGTTGTATCTAATTTCAGATGAACCACCTCACCCAGGACAGAATATGGCTACTTGCCATAGCAGCACAAAAACTGAGTGCATTGGTGAGGAGGATATGGATGAAAAATTTCAAATCTGGGATGGTGCCCATTTATTGTCTACTACCATACCTTAACCATTCACTTCAACATAAGTTATACAGAAGAATCCTATTCTTTGTCACTTGCTCGATTAATTTGGTATGACAATTGCTCTACAATCTAGCTATAAACAGTAAAAGAGTTTTGTGACTATGACAATATATACTGATAGGAGGACACTGAGAGAAAATTTGTTGAGGATGATCTTAGCATTTTATTTAAATGAGCTGCCTCAAGTAAGCTGGAATTCCTACAATTAGGCAGTATTTGCTGAAGTACACTGCAATGGAATTTACTAAGCAGAAAGATAAGGCTTGTTCCTTGAAAGAAAAGCTGAAAAGATTTGATAATTAGCTCTCAGAGGACTCCACTGGTTATTTTACAGCTGTGGAAAAACCAGTAGAGACCTATTTATTGACCTAGCTATCTGATAAATCAGAAAGAGATCCGTGTCATGGAATCTTTTTGAACAGACCACCTCCTGACACTGGGAAAGATGCAGATGAGGTCAAAACCCTCAGCTTCCTGTCTCAGAGAGGAAAAGGAGAAAAAAAAATCTGATAAACATAAAGCTAAACAGAGTTTCTTTGGAAACCTCTAGAGATAAAGGGAGCAGGGGAAAACATTAAAAAAACCCAACTTCTCTTGTTAAATGTAGCAAGACAATACATGTATTCAATACATACGGAAACTCCTCTTCTGATTTTTTTTTTCAATTTGATTATACTGTCAGAACTGAGTCTGAAACACAAAAAACAATTGTGAAACATCCCCACAGTCATTACCCCACTGACCAGAGTATTAAATACACTTTCAAATGTTTCCGGTCCACGGGTGGATCAGAGAAATAGGGTTCAAAACTGAGGGGTACTCAGTATTGTTACTTGAGCCAACTTCTTCTTTGGCCTTGGAAAATACTTACCTTGCCTGTCATTTTCACATCTTTGAAACAGAGTTAGTATTTTCCCTTGTCATGTGTAATGCGAGTTTAGCTGTATTAAAGATGCACAGAAATGTTGTAATATGAACTTTGCAATTACCTGAGATACATAGGTGAAAGTTCCCCAGGAGCCTTAAAATCTTTTAGAGCTGCAATGCAACTCCTGCTTTTTGTACTTCCTTCTATTCTGTATTAAACCTCATGGTTTGTTCCCAGTGAGGACAAGACTCCTGTTTTTACAATGCCTGTGCTTTAAAATCAGATTTAGATGAAATTAAGCAGTTCCATGTAAAATATCTTATAGGTGTGCCCTTATTCATTTGCATGTGCTTTCTTGCCTCTCTGAGGTCTTCATACAGTAACTCGAGGAAACTGCATTTTCGAATGCCATTTTCTGCTATTCTCTGTATGAGCAGTTCCTTTCAGCTCTCTATTTGTCTCTCTTCTTTTCAGGAATAATATAAATACTCTGCCTTTTTTGAGGTTGTATTAATATAACAATTCAACTCAGTTGCACTTTTAGAGAGATTTGTCTTCTTAAGCATAGACATCTGCAGAGCAACTGAGCCCTGGACATGAGAAAAAATAAAGTCACAGAGTGAAAAGTCTTCTCCTGTTTGCCCTGGGTGACAAACATAGCAGAAGGATGCAAATCAGATCAGTGAAATCCTAATTTTGTTGCTAGCAAAACCTGGGTTATTTCATAGAGCCTCAGATTTTACCAACAGCCATCAAGTTGCCTAAGCCTGATAATAAAATCTATTATCTCCTATTTTAAACAAAGACCCAAATGGTATTTTGTTCCTGTTAATGAACTCACTGACTTAGTGAAACAGCCATGTTGTCTTTTATGTCTCACATTGTTATGAGTCAGAGGAAGAAGGATTTAACTAAAGCAGTGATGGAACTGCAGTTTATATTTTACAGGAAAGTCTATAACAGTTATATTTTCTTTCTTCCCTATGCAGAAGGATGTGTTTTGTAATAGTGATATTCATTTCAACATTAAGTTTCTGTACTGGAAGAAATATTTTTAGATTATAAATGTCATATTCTTCAAATTGAGCAATCACCAGACCAGCACCACTCACCATCAGATCTTTGAATGAATTTGAAGTCCACAGTGCAGTTCTTCCCTGGGGAGGCCAGCTGGTCTCACCGCTGGCTGTGGCCTGAGTTAGGTTCTTCTCCATGTATTTCTGCTGTGTTTCTGAGACTGTAGTTTCACTCTTTTGGCCTCACTAGTGAACCAGTAGCCAGAGTTTTCATGCATTTCCTTCTTCCCCTGAGCTGATTTTGTCATGGTGTGTTAAGTCAGTAAAAGTTGGCATATACCACAGATAAATATCAAGCCAAATAACCTGATATTAAATATATATATATAACAGTGTAGGGTTGGTAATTCTTTAATTCCAGTGGGATAATGCAGTCATACCTCATGAGATAATGCTTGATTAAATTCGGGAAAAAAAATACTGGAGTATACTTAAACACTCTCAAGCTGGTTATCTCAAGTTCTCTAATAGAAACATTTTGATTGTATGAGGACATAGGCTAATCTGTGCCAGCTGTTCTGTAGTTAACTATTCCAAAAGTCTCATTCTCCCTTCTCAAGATTTTTTTTTTCTCTGCAGACATATTTCATGCAAAAACTATGCTGACCTTTAAAGATGTTTTATGTTTTTGTCACAAAATATGGTGACAGTGCCTATTTCTTTTAAAGTTAGGAAACCTCACATCTGAATTTTTTTTTTTTTAAGTGTAGCTAATGTTTAGTTATTTCTAGCTTTGTGAAGGGTAAATAACCACAACAGCTCTATGGTTATTGTCTGAAGGGGAATATAAAGGAACTATAAAGATAGAAATGTTAGTGTTTCATCATACAGACAAGAAGTATTATTTTTTAAAGAAGTTAGTAAAGTTTCAATCAAGAATGAATCCATTTCTTTAATTCCTCACCACATTTACTGGAGATGATGGCTATTATTTACCTTACGGACATATGGAGAAATAATAGGTATAGAAAAAGTATTGCTATGCTGACTTAAGCAATTTTCAAAGATCTGACAAGTACATATTCCTTTCACAAAAATGAACAGTGTTACTTTTGCACTTTTAAGTACAGAGTATGAGATATGTACACATATGTTTGAAAAAAAAATCTGTTCAAGAAATATCCCATTACCAAGGGTCTCTATTTACACTGGTTTGCACTATTTGCAGGTTGTACTGCGTGTCTTCTAATATTAAATTTTCTGAGGTATAAATCATAGTAAGATCAGTCAGATTTTAACCCACAAAAGTTAGGGATTGAGTCTAAAATTAAGGGCGCTTCATTTTGTTATCAAAAAAACATTATTTTATGATAAAGGGAAAAAAAATAAAACATTATATAACTGCTTCCATTTAGGGCATATTTTTAAACAAATGTGTATACCCTGTTCTATAGAGGGCTTTATAACTTCTGGTGAAGACATGCTATTGATACTGCATTGTGTCTTCTTTTCTGTACCTTGAAGCAGACATTGATATCCCTTGGCTATTTATTGCCTAGCTTCAAAAGGGAATGAGTCACCTGGAGAAATCCAGCTGAAATAAAAGTGTGCAAACTTCATTTTTGTTTTGCTTTTAAAAAAGCTTGGTAATTAAAATGGCATGTGCTTGTGCATGTTAAGATACTGAAAAACAAAACAATCAGACTTTTTTATGCAAATATAATTATATATGCAAAATTTTATCCAGACTTGGACATTTATGGATGTATGACTATAAAAATTTGGTTAAAATATTTAATATTTGAAATGAGCTTTACTGCAATCCACCTAAGCTGGAATATGCACATAGGAAACTAATGCATACAGGCTGCTTCCTATCCTATGGTAATTCTTCGTTATTCTTTAGTAATTCAGTTTACCAGCACTCACTGAATTAATTCTACAAATTGCTGTTGCATGCCTCTGATCGTGATAGTGTCTCCATTGTCAGTACCTAGATGCCACCAACCTGAATTTAATTCACCAGATCATATTCAGAGACTAGTCTCACTGATTTCAGTAGCAGTAATTGTGAGGAAATGGCAAGCAAATTATTTTATTTTGTTAACTTGAAGGGTTGAACTACTGAAAATGCAATTCAAACAGCAGCAGAGGATTTGTGAAAAACAGACCAGGTTAACTGCTGGACTTTTAAATCTCACTTTATAGTTACAGCAAAAAAATTTGATCATTCTTTTCTTCTTCTGTTTCTTAAACTTTGATCTTATAATATCAATTAGTGTATCATACTCTTGACTTAAATAATTAAGAGCCAGAAGACATAGTCCTTAATATTACTGCTAAACCCAGAACTACAGTAGTTTCACCACTTTCATTTAGCACCAGTCTCTAAATGCATTGAATGTCTATAGTGACATCATTTTTATTTAATGGTAACACCATAGAGCCCCACTAAAGATCCAAAACTATAACATTATGAATCCTTGGAAGCTATATAGTTGGATTTCAAAGAGCTGGTAAGGGCCTTCCCATGATGCTCATAAACAGTAGAAAAATATTCTTACATGCTTTACTTCCATCAATTCTAACATCTACAATAATCTGTCCCACCCTTTTGTAGTTACAGATTACAGTAACTGGTCACTGTGCTAACTGATCACAGGCCTTTCTACTGCTTTACTCACTGGTTTTCCACTCAAATTTTAATCAGCTGAGTTTTAAATCAGACACTAACTTCAGAACACAAGAGATATCACTGACTCAGCAGGTCCATCTTGCACACTGGACCTGGCAGGGGCTTTCTTCCTGTGCCCCCAGTGCCCATATTTATACCCAGTCCAGCTGACTCATCTACGGACAATGCTGACCAACCTGTCCTTCTCAGTCTCCATGTTTCTCTGAGTCCTGTGATTGCCTTTGAAAACTGGCAGCTCTTCTCAGAACAACCCAGTTTTTTCTGCTTAAATCTTTCTACAATTAAATAATGAAATAAATAATAAACCACAAAAGTCACTAATACTCTCAGTGACACAACACAGACTTTTCCTAGAGCATATAACTCAAAGAGTCAAGGAGGCAAAGTCAAAACAGACTTAGAAAAAAAATTTTCCTTCAGCACTCTTGAAAAGCCATGCTCTCAAAAATTTGATAGTAATATGCTTAATGAGAAACATTTATTTTGCAGAATCTCTCTTTTGTATTTCAAACTGAGGAACTGAAGGGAAAGTTCATTGTGCTATTCTACTTACATTTGGGATCTCTTCCTTAAAAAGGAGAACACTGTTGTGGAATTCACTTGAGGGTAGGAAGGTTGAGTTAGAAAGCCACGATTTGTGGTCATTGCCTATTAGTCTTGGAGCTTTTGCAATCTGTGTTACTCCTAGCCCAACTGACCCTTCAGCCAGACCATGCAGATCATTAAGGATTTGTTAGTCAGGTGGGCTCATTTCAGTAAGGGATGGTTAAGATTTTTTTCTACTGGCCTGAAGCATGGATGAATTACGCTATGGACCAGCTAGAATTTCTGAAAATGCTTGAAAAAAATATGTATTTTTATTTATTTACTTCTTTTAACTGTTGATATGACTTTCATGCCATTAAGACATGGCCATCACAACATGCTGAGTTTCCCAAAGAGATACAACTAAATCCAGAAGAATAAATGTCCCCTGCAACATATTCAAGCTAACAGTCTTATTGGATACCTACTCAAAACAGTAATGTTCACTATTTTTAAAATATTCCTCACTGTTAGATGTTTGTATCTGAACATTTTACCACTTCATTGATCACAGGAAATGTCAGGCAACTTGTGAAGAATAACAGAAAGCCCAAAATTATGAATTATATATTCTTTTTTATCTTCTTGTCTTGAATGCTACTTTCTATTAGGCCTTATAAAATTGTGTTTATCCCAATAACTGTTTTTTGAGCAGAGTTTGAGATTGAATCCAAGTTTGTTGAGCATTAGTTAAAATATGTGATTTAATCCTGGCCCATGTATGTCTTGTTTTTATCCTATTGTCTCTTTGTGATAGCTCTTTAACTCAAACCTCCTATTTGACTTGGCAAGGTCACACTTGCAAATAACATTGATTTCTGAATCTATATTCCTATCTTTTATACGCCCATATAAGTAATGTTTGTATATGTGTGTATGTGTGTATATCTCCTGCAGCGCTGTGAGTATATTTACATTATAAATACCTTCGGTGTTAGTCAAAACAAGAACTTGCAGCCACCCTCACCTCCCATTCAAATTGCCCAGCTTCTGATCACAGTCTGCTGTGTGCTTTGTGGACAGACAGGCGGACACAGACTGACCGACTGAGCCCAATTTGAGCAGCATGTCCTTCCTGAGCTGCAGGCACTTGTGCTGCTGTTTCTGGGAGACAGCAGCTATGAAAGGAAGCTGTCAGTCATCAGCTCCCCAAAACAGAGGAGAGATGTGCAGGCACGTAGAAGTGCTGTAGGCTCAGCTGGGAGGCAAGAGGTCACTTCTCAGCTGGGACCAGCGCAGGACACAATGCTTGTCCTTCCTCCAGGCTGTCAGAGCTGAGCACTCATGCCGTTACCTGCTGCAGCCTGGCTGAAACCTTCAGGGACAAGAAGAAAAAGGAAAATGCTGTGGCCACAACCAAGTCTCAGCTGGGGCATCACTAGTTAGCTACTCCCTGGGGGTAGGGGCTCAGGTTTCAGCTCAGGCTGTCATTTACCGCTCAGTTACTCCTTATTACTCTCTTGATTGACAGAGTAAACACATCTCATGTTTTTTAGATAAAGATTAAGAACTAAGGTATGATACGCAATAATCTGTCACATCAATATTACTGATGTGGTTTTTTTCCTTTAATATTTTTTCCTTACCTTAGTATATCCATGTGAGATATTTTCAGATTTTATAGTAAGAAAACCTGAGTTTTCCTTCTAATACTGATGCATACAATTTGGAGTCATGTATTTTGGTTACTGTTGATAGAGAAAGTGAAAATCGTCAAACAGTCCTTGTATATGTCACACAATACTGAACGTGTCTGAGCTATGTTGTGAAAGAAAATGACAAAGTGATAACCCCGTGGAACACTGTGGGTGTACCTTTAGTCACAACAAATTATGGATGCTATTAAAAAGATTATACCATATTATTTGGTTTTGAAGGTATTTTTCTTCCGAAGAAGATTATTTATTCCATAATGTAGTATAACTCATTTGCTGGAAGGTATGGCTCCAGGGTATGACTGGCACATATATCCTGTGTTTGAAGGCCATATGCAAAAGCAGCAGTGCCTATCCAACAGCACCACAAACACTAAGTGGATTACAGTAAAGAGGTAAATCGCTGAGCAAAATGCTTAGCTGGGTTCACTTATAATACTTTCTACCCAACCTGATTTCACCAGTAATTTTTTTAGATAATAATTAATTTCCATCCAGCAATGGAAACATTAAAGATAACCCTAGTAACTGGGTTGGAAGGAATCTCAGGGGGAGTCTACTGAAGCAGGAATTGATTTGAGATCAGACCAGGTTTCTCGGAACTTTATCCAGTTGGGTCTTGAAAGCTTCCAAGGATGGAGCCTGTAGAACTTCTCTCCAAGCAAAGTTTGGCTATACCAGAGTAGTTCCTGGCATCTCACCTACTTGTTGCTACCTGCATGTCTCAATCAGCTACCAGCAGTTTTGACCTCACAAAGGCTGGGAGGTGAAATGGCTTCAACTGACATTTATTTGCTCTCACGTCAGAAAAATGCCCCAAGAAGAGTGTGTTTTTCCATTCCTAGAGATGTGCTTTTTACATCAGCTTCACCTGTAGTGAAGGCAGAGGGTTTTGCATGTTGTTCTTCAGGAGGAGAGTGCAAGAAAGACTAGAGAATTGATGTGAGAATGGCCAGAGATGGGAGAACGTCCCTGCACTTGCATTGTGGAGGGACAGAATTGCACCTGAATATGGGGATGGAGGGAACACAATATCATTTCCAAGGAGAAGAAAAGTCTGCCAGGCAGAACAAAAATTGGTAAAAATAAAAATTAATAAGTTCAAGCTAGAGAAAGTTTGTGATTCCATGTTAGAACTAAGTTTTTAGTACTAAGGAAGGTAACACTGGAATAAGACCTTTTTTGCTTGGGGCAGTTTTGGTGGTTTGTAAGTAGACCTGGAGAATTATACATCAAGTATGACAGCCTTGTCATTGAAAGACAGATGACATGACATTTCAAGATGACTTCCAGTTGTATATTTTATGATTCTATGACTTTCTGTTGTTAGCTCATGAACGGAGTATATAAATGTGCTATGTTTATTACTGTGTAATATTTCAAGCAGTTAGTGTTGATGATTTCAGATTAAAATAGTTGCTAGTCTTGAGAAGCTGAACTTACTGCTGAAAAAACAGTGAATGTTAAAAATTATCATACAAAATGTATTCATTTGAATGTCTATGGAAAAATTTCTTAAGTAGCAATTATGTGGTGCAACTTTGGGCTTCCTAAGGATTTAAGATGGAAATTAAAAAGGAAAATGAGTATTTAAAGTAAATGACAGAAACATGATCAGCATTGTGTGACATATACAAGGACTGTTTGATGGTTTTCACTTTCTGTATCAGCAGTAACCAAAATATATTACTCCAGATTGTCCGCATCAGTATTAGAAGGAAAACTCAGATTTTCTTACTATAAAATTTGAAAATATCTCACATGGATTCATGAATTCATTCTCTCCTAATTCAAGGATTCAGAAAGGTAGTTCCAGAAGAATGAGGCTTTCAGACTAGCTTTGTCTTTTGGTCCTGTGTTACATGGGTTCTGTCCTTTGATGTGAATGGAGAGTGAACCCTAAAGGCTAGTCTACATGCCAGTGTATGTGTCTGAGCAAGCCCTCAATGCTGGGCACTGTGCACAGATCAGGCCCCTTAAGTAACATTTAATAGCTAGAATAATTCCAGTGTGCAAAAACATATTTCAAAGGCATACATGAAATAGCTGAATATATTACAAAAAAAAGCGGAATTCCTTGTCTGAACCACAGACCTCTCCAAAATTCCAGTCAACCGCCTACCACATGGTCAGACACATAGCTTTGATGAATTTCAGACAACAATATACAGAAGACAGATGCTATTAAGGGGTGTCTGAGGTAAACAAGGGAGTTTTAGTATTTTTTAACCAAATTTGGACCACTGTCAGCTCCTCAGAATCATCTCTGCAGAGATGGTGCAGTAATTGTTGCAGAGTTTTAGAAAAGCTTGTGTGACTGCAGCGTCTTATTTATTTCAAGAAAGATCTTTGTTGTAAAATATGGGGTGTGACATATAAAGAGTGATCCAGCTTCCTTTGATTCTGTATTTTCTCAAAATCTCTAATTGCCATTCATTACAATTTGCTAAGAATTCAAAGTGAAAGAGCAAACTTGCTTTTTGATGATTTTTTTTGAGCTATCTAGAATCTTTCTAAATGTGGTTGAAAAGGATAACGGTTTCCTTGATCAACATTTCTACTCCCAACATGTGTGATCCCAATCCCAGTTAGGGGGGCTTGTTTTGCCTGTGACTAAGCTTCCATGTAGTTAAACCAAGAAGTCTGATATGAACAGACTTCACATAAGACCTACATTTTGTAACCCTTTATTGAGGCAAGTTCTGAATATTCAAGTTTATTGCACATTAACCTGAACCTGAATGTCTTATTCGCAAACAAAAATTTTATCCCCATTCAAGATCAAGAGTTTTGCTACCACTTCCTCAGCAGCCAATTACAGCTCTCATAAATATCAGTGTGCAGTGAATTGTGATACAAAAGTAACCTTAGTTCAAATCTCATGGTGCAGAAGTAACTTAGTAAGAAGGTAATTGTCACTGGGACAAATCCAATTTTCACATGGGAAAGAGTGAGCTCTTTCCCAAGAAAACAAAGCACTTAAACTTCTTCCTCTGAATATAAAAAATTAGCAAGGGTTTTTCTCATGCTATCATGTTCTCTTACAAACTTCTGACATAAAAAAATATTTCTGGCATTCCTTCAGCTATAGGTTGGCAAAGCTAAAGAATAAATGGGTGAATTAAGAGACAGAGGGCAGCAGTTTGCTGCTGCTTTTTGACAATACACCACTCTTTCAGACCTTCAGCAAGTTACTAATGTACACGCTCTCTAAGTTCTTTGTATTGGTATACCGAAGAAAAACATTTGAGACGACATCAAGACCCTACTGTATCTGTAAAATCAGCTTAACCCCAAAGACAAAAAAAAATGGTTACAGTTAAGTGATCATTTTGCACTTTACAATTAAATTCCAAGCTTTTGCAAGATTAAATAAAAATCAGTGCAGCTTTTTGTCCTCACTTTTTTTTAGTTTTCTTTGGCCAGCACTGACATTTGTAGGGTTGCACAGAAGACCCTCACAGGCACTACAGCTTTCCCAGGGACTGTGTTCAGCTGGACTCCCAACAGCTTTCTGGAACTTTCAGGAAACCAGTGCTGGTACAAGGAGAACTGAGGGGTAGCCTGGACAAATAGATGAGAGAACAGGAATTTGTTAGAACCAGGAATTTGGGGAAAATTAAAATAACTGTGTAACCATGACCTGTATCAAATAATGATTTAGATATCTATTTTTTAAAACTAAATTTGGAGTACAGCTATGAAGAGAACAAATTACAGAGTTGCTAAGCAAATGTTTTCTGATCACCTCAGAGTTTTGAAATACTGAACTGTTATTAATATCATGTAAGGTGAAAGGATATTTTTAGTTATTGTCTACCGTAAGGTTTTAGAGGATTTACTATACAGTAGCAAACATCCATTAGAGTTTGTCTGGCAACAAGAGAGTGGATTAGTTTTCAGTGTCTTCAGAGTAATAATTTATAGTTCTGTAATCTTACAACCAGGGTGCTTAACCTAAGAGTATGAAACCCTGAATATTCTGGTAAGAATGCAGAATAATATCTTGCTTACCTGAATACTGTCTTTGCCTGATATTTGGTATCTCAGAGAATCAGCTGAGAAGCCTGAAGTAGCTTGTGGGACTCAATTCTTCATTTACTTAGGGTAGCATGAAAACCATCTAGGACAAGAGTCCCTATTTCTCACCTGCTTTGAATGTGCAGAGGTTTGTTTGCTTCAATTCTTGTGTCTGTATTGAGCCTGATTCAAAGTCCTTTGCAATTGTGGGAAGAATTGCAATACTTTCAGGAGTCTGCTCAATACTACTACTGCTCTGTGTTCAGGTATTACAGGGTACAGTGTCAGTAACAGACTTTAAACAGATACCAAGCATGTTCTAGATTCTGTGTTTTCACTGGTAAACTGGTGGACAAACAAGGCTTTATATTCATTCTTCTTCTTCCATTTCCTTTGCACTGTATTCAGTGCAGTACAAAACACAAACTATTTGGTTTGCTTTCCATTTGTAAAGAACTCCTCACTTCCATGTTTGAAATGCACTAAATGATAAAGACATATAAAGTGCAAGTACACAAAACAGTTCACTTATTGGTGTATTTGTAAAACACATGCCAACAAACACATATCAAAGCTAAATTTCATGTCACTGATGCTGATTTAATTGATGATTAATAGAATAGTCACTTTTTTTACTTGTTTCAGTCTTTGATTATAATAGAAAAGAAACAAGATCATTGAAGTACTTTCTCACTGATTTTTGCACAAAATTTCTACATCTGAGGTACTTTTTCAATAATATAAAAATGTAACATTAGTTATCTATCACTCACATTCATATCACATTTCTGTTTAATTGCAGTATTTGTCTAGTCTGATAATTAGTGTTCAGATTACTGTCATAATATTATCCCTAAAGCAGAAGTCTTTCCACTGATAGCAAACAGAAATAGGGTCCAATAAAGGTAAAGGTATGCTTTTGTGCTTACTTTGTAAGTCATAATCATTAAAGTATAATCATATAAGGTGGTTTTAGAATAATTACAATGCTAAGTTAGAAAATATCAAGAAGAACAAAGCTCAAAAGTAACTGAATTTGTTTATGCTGGAAAGAGCATGATTAATTACATTATGCTTAATGATACTTTTTCCCACCCAGTGAACAGAAATTACATTCATATTCAATTTTGGCAAATTTCTGTAGTCATGATCCTGATATGATGCTAAATCAGGAATGCCTGCTGGGAGCTGGATGTCATCAGACTGGCTACTGTAATCAAGTGTAACTCCAAAGACGGAGAGAGAGCAGGATTTCATACATCATTTATACTTTATAAAATTATAGTGAAAGTATAAGATAATTATCTTCTTCCTTGGACAAGATGTACCATTTTGAGCTGGTTAATTTTACATTTGGTTTTGCTTCTCTTAGTTACTGGAACTAGTGCCACCACTTATTTGCATTAATATTAAAGGAAAATTGGTATAATTCTAGTGTAGTAATGGCAGTCTGAGAAGTCTGTGTTTTCCATTAATAGCTACCTGTGGTAGTAGAGCAATTAGATGAATAGCTGCACGAATATATGAGCATGTCTCCTCACCTGTGGTGTGTGCACCAGTGTAGGCTACGTCGTTTGTACCATTTTCAGTCTGTTTTATATACTACTTCAAATATGATTGATAATAGTAATCTTCCTGTGATTTTTCTGGTATCTAGGCCTTATGTCAAAAAGGAACAGAATGCTTTACCTTGTGTTTTAATGCTCTCTGCCTGCAATCCCTCACATAATGAATAGGACTCTAATCATAGAACCATAGAGTGGTCTGTGTTGGAAGGGACCTTTAAGATGCTCTAGTTCCAAAACCCCTGTCATGGGCAGGTATATGGTACAGTATAACGTAAAATTTAGAGAACAATAAAATTCTTGGGTATTTTCCAAAGTTTGTGAACTCTACAGTCCAATGTAGAAGGATGGAAATTACAACTTATTTGCATATCAACTAGTAAAAATCATCAGACTAATTTAAAACCGGCATATTTTGTATTCTTCATTTGCTCCTTCCTATGAAAACCTTTATAGTATTAAATCAGTGATATATAATAAAATTCTCTTTTTTCAAAGAGGGTATTTTTAGGAAGGAAAGACAAGAATGAGTAATTTAATGCCATCTGAAACGTATAGTATAATATAAGATTTTAACTCAGTCCAGCTGGCTGCAGATTAAGAATACCGGTAAAACTCAGCCAGCTCTTTCCATAAATGATCCCTTTCTTTTGTGTAAAAATCTTGCCTCTTAAAATCTAAGTTTTCCTTTTCAAAGCAATTATGGGCATCTTGACACAAGAGTCAGGAAGGAGGTAGTGCTCTGATGGCCCTAGCAGGGGGATGTTTAGAGTGGGATATTGTCTCCCCTCCTTAACCACAGGAGGGTCTGCTCAGTCTGGAATCAGCAGATCCTTTCAAAGGGAGAACCTACAGGGAAGGGGGGAGTGACTCAATCACCCTGAGGGTATTAAGAGAGAGCACAAAATTAGTTTTGAGTACCAATTTATTTTTCTGTACAAAATTTTTGCTATGAAAATTAAAATAGGTTTTACACTTAGCAGTCTGCACCCTTTTCAAAAGGTACCCTTTGCTTCAGCTCTACTCAGCCAAAAGAGGTATGTGGGAAAAGGGACTGCGGTAGGGACTCTGTGTGTGATGTAAAACAGTGGGTAGAGGTGAAAGGCAAAAACACGCTTGGAGAAATACAGGGTGGAAGAGAGCAAGGAAGTGAAATGCATCCAGCTCCATTTGGCCATGCCTGGGTAAAACAGAATGGATGCACTAAATCCAAATTTAGGGTCATACCCTTTGGTTGGTTTCTTCTGTTTGAGTTCATTAAAGTAATTGTAATATATTGCTAATATGGGTATTATTTCTTGAATATTCTTGAAACCAGCAATAAAAAGGAGGGGATAAGTTCTTCCTAGAGGTACTTTGGTTAATGCTGCCTTCATACAGGGTTTTTTATTCATCAAATGTTCAAAATAAAAATTATGAGAACAAAGAATATTATATTAAGGAATTGCCAGGTCTTCTCACACATTGCACAAAGGCAACTTGGTAGTAAAAATGACACACAAACACTTGAAGACATGGGAGTACATGGTGGAAAATGTAGTGTTATTCATGTCAATAATGATATGAGCTCCAAATTCACAAAAGCAACTAAAAAAAAATGGCTAAATCTCATTTGCAGGCATGTTCACAAAAATGTTTTCATTCTACTAACATTGTTTACTGATGATAGCAACAGGACTTGTAGACTGTTTTCCTTGTAAAAACATTTGGGCTTTTGTAATTTAGGCGTAATTCAAGCATCCATCATTCTAGGAAGAGTTACAATGTTTTCTGTTCTAAACATATGGATATATTCAAATTTAACTAGCTTCTTTATCACACCAGTGAGGATACAAATTAAAAGAAATATTGTTTTTTCCAGTTCATGACCTAAACTGTTTCCTCCTTGTGTGGAGACATATTAAAAACAAAATCTCCAGACAAATAACATCTCGAGTTTGACCTACTGTTTATATTTGTCATGTATGCCTGAATTGCCCTATGCAAGTGCCTTAAGGCAGAAATTAAGATTGTAAGGGCTTTCTTTGACCGGACACCTCATGGCCAAGTCTTGACATAATGGTAAAGGTAGGATTTCTGTATAATTTTATTAATGTAATTTTTATTTTTGCATTCTAATTTGGAAGGTAGATAGCTCTCTGTAGGAAACAATGTGTAAGACTGGAAGCAAAGGAAATAACTGTGTTTTCAAAAGGAAACAAATTAATTGCTAATACCTTGCTCACTATAGATCATATCATACTTCAGCAATAGAATCTCAGAATATAAACAAAAGCGAGATACAAAAAAGATAATAAGGTTATAAAGCTCTTCGAAATTTATTGGAGACTATCAAGGCTAAAACTGTCTCAACATAAATTAATCTTATAATAATATTTGATTTATGTGTTGTGATGAATTAGCCTTTTTATTTCATGTGGGTTTTTTGTATAATGCTTAGACTTGCATGTATACAGATTGATAGTGCCCCAGCAAAACAGGTGTTTAGTAAGTTGTAAAAGCAGAAACTATAGTTAAAATATTAAATTTCTCATGTTGATGTGGACAGCAGCCAGAACCACAAAGTTAAGACTTCTAAACAAAATAGCTAAATTCCATAATGATATTATTGCTTTCTGAAAGTAGAGTTTCCCTTCAAAGCCAGCTCATGTTATCAAGCCTGAGTTTCACTTTGAACAGTATTTTGCCACCTCCTAGGGGAAAATTCCAATTTTTCTTCTTTTTTTCTT
>VZDJ01007747.1:19498625-19622861 GCA_008694505.1 Cyanoderma ruficeps
AAAAAAAAAACAAAATCCAAAACCAACCACAAAACAAACAAACTAAAAAAACCCACCCAGCAACCACCACTTCCTTTGTTGTGGCAGTGAGTTTCTGGTTTTTAAGTCAAATGTCAGTTTTAGGTTGATTAGCCTTTACAGTGGTGTATTTCCAAGCAAAAACAATAGAAATAAGAACACAGTGAAGGGACTGTGTAGGAAGCTAGTTTAGCAACAGCACTGGCATCTTGTGGGTGTGTAAACTGGTGACAGTCTTGCTCACCGTGGCAAACATGGTCCCTGTCACAATGGAGTTCATTTCTACTCTATTAGCAGACACTCAGCTGCTCCACTGGGCTTTCTGTACATGCAGATTAGAGTAAATAACTGTTCTGATATTTGTAAACCTCAGGTATCAATTTAAGATCAGTTAAAATGAAGATCCATGCAGTGGCAATGAATCATTTGGGACACTGTGTTTTCAATTTGAAAGAAAGTGAAACTTAACCCATTTTGGTGAATTCTAAGGTATTTTGAGGTGACACTCTCTCACAATCACTCTAAACTCAGTTCAAATTCATCAGGGGATCCTGCAAATTCAGCAGCTTTTTTAGAAACCCAATGCAAAATATCAAGTTGCAATGCAAAATGAAATATACAGTTTCCCTGGGTTTGACCTTTGCATTGTACATTGTTCATAACTCTGCTATAGACTGATGGATTTGTATTGCTACTTTTCTAAGTAACCATCACATCTGTCTTCACCTAAAGATCATATAGATTGTGGTTTATACGACTATTTTATCCTTTAATTCTAGTTGGAATCATCTAATTCATGTTTTGCAATGCCTTTGAAGCAGTTTACAAAAATCTTGCTAATGGAATCCTAACAAGAGCAGTCTCTCTATAGCCTGAAAAACAGTTCAGTGATTATAAAATAACAGGCTAATTTGGACACTTATATTGCCTACTTCTTGGGCACAATGAGGCAATTGTAATATCTTTACATCCTTTTTTTAAGAAGGATTTATAAAAATATTATTTCAAGTGAGTTAATGGAACCTCATATTTTCTAAGTTCAAATTATGAAAATTCATACAGGAACTAGTAGAGGTTTTCATAGGCCTGAATTTTGAGGCAGGCTAGTTATCAAACTTTTGTGTTAAGTCTCTATATAAAAGGGAAAGGAAGGAACTCCTTGAGAGCATTATTTAGTTAATCTAATTGAAGATCTTGCTTTGAGTTGAACTTTTGAGGATCTGCTCTGCCTTCTTTTTTCTACAGAGTATAGGGAAATTAGCCGTATAAACTAATGCAGCAGGTGTTTGAGGCTGTGATGTGAATACCTCCTCATCCTGCTCTCTTTCCAGTCAGAGGATCTGTGATGCTGTGCTCACTATTACCCTGATGTATCTCATGTGTATCAAGAATTTCCAACCAAGACAGAAATCTCTGCTGCAAATCAACAAAACATAGTTACACTAGTGAGTTCCACAAAGAACAGAAGTTGGGGCTATCCTCAGCTGGAAAATGGCCTCTTTGAACTTGTCTCCTGTTTCTGTCGTAGATTAACCTCCATCATTTGTACTTGTACAAGCAATTTAATTAATTTGGGGTGGACATTTTGAGGACCGTTTAGAATCTGTAGCTGTTTTAAAAGTATGTGTATCCAAGTAATGATGCATTTATTCCAAACAATTGTGCTTCTAAAACATTTAATTGCTATAATGGATGTATATGAAATATTGATATAAAGTATTTTCCCAGCAGCACATCAATAGTCAATAAGCTGGTTACACAAAGCAGTATTTAAAAAAAAATAATAATTTCTGCTTGTTATTTAATGTGATTTCCTGGCAAAAGAAGAAACCAAGCTTCCATAATTTAGGGTTATTCTTTCCAAATAGTACCATTTCAGATTTATCAGTTGTATTTTCTGTTCCATAGGAAATACCAGAAGATCAGGATCGTTCACGACTGGATTCCATGGTGCTGTTAATTATGAAACTGGACCAGCTTGACCAGGATATTGAAAATGCTCTCAGTGCAGGCTCTTCCCCATCCAGCACCCCAACAAACAAACGGAGACATATACCTGTAAGCCAGTTTGGTCCATTTTTTATCATTATTCTAAATACAGTCTTTTTTTGATTCACTTTTTTCTTTCAGTCCTCACATTTTTTCAGCTTCTTGGTTTAGAATTAAAGCTCTTTTTGTAAAGAGCTTGGTTTGGTTTTTTTGGTGGGGTTTTTTTGGATTTTTTTTTGCATATATACATATTTTGAGGGCAAGTAGTGTTGGCATCCATTATTTACCTTTGGCATCCTTTCATAAATGGGAGCTTCAGGACTCCCAGATAAAACAAAAGGAGATCAACAAGATTCCGAAAATGTCTGGCTCTCTAATTATCACCCACTGTAAATGCAGAGTCAGCACAGGCTCAGAGGCACACCAGTC
Organism: Cyanoderma ruficeps; assembly: GCA_008694505.1. Taxonomy (NCBI): domain Eukaryota; kingdom Metazoa; phylum Chordata; class Aves; order Passeriformes; family Timaliidae; genus Cyanoderma; species Cyanoderma ruficeps. The sequence continues at coordinate 19,501,062 of VZDJ01007747.1, forward strand.
TCAGAACACCAGTGTGTCAATTGACATCACATAGAACTGAAAGGAAGTCTGAGCTACAGGTCTTGTTTTTCTTCTAGTGGAAGGCAAAAATTCTTTAGTCATTCAAAGTAAGATTCTGGGCAGAACTTGAATTATTTAATGTGGGGGGGGGGGGTGGTTTATTCACTTAAAAGGATCATTCTTTGCTGAGAGTAATCCAGAAGGAGATGGGACAGCTCACAAACATGACTGATGCATTCTTTTTCTTCTGTAAAGTGTGTACACATGTAACTCTGAAGAACGTGAAATGGCTGATCCAAGGTATTCTTGTGTATGCTTCCTGTTAATTTCACCCACATGTGCTACAGATGTTTTTCAATTCAAGAAACCTGAGAAACACTGCCCCAAGATCTCTAGACTAGCATTTGTATCATTTGTTTTGGTTAGTGATATTTTCTTTAAATAACAAGGATTTTTTCCTTTGAAAGCCAGGCTTCGTTGTTGCTAACTGAGTGGTCTGTAGGTGAGAAAAGCTGTATTTCACTGGGTTTGATCAGCTGAAAATTATATAATGTGTCATTTTTAGAGGAAATCACATAATTATACCTTCCATTATTAAACATTTTCCCACTGAATATCAATGTTCTCACAGTATCTCCTTAAACACTGGCGACACAGGAAATCTGAAATACAGTGTTAGCATCTGTTGCCTATTTCTCACCAATCCATGCCAGCACTTCAGCTAATTTCTTACAGTAATAAAGGGAGTGGAGGCAATGTGTGTAAGTAGCCCTGCCCGATAATCAGATGTGGTACCTGTTGCCATGCTGCAAAGCAGCCCTGCAGAAAGACAGCTTGCATCAAACATGGAATATATGCTGTGGACAATGATTTCCTAGGAATTTTTGAACCTGAGATTGCTGTGGACCAGAAGATCAAAACATCTGGTTTTCAAGATATATTGGTATTGAGTTCAGGCTCATATTTATTCCATAGTAAGAAATCATTTGAATATGATGTAAGAACCAGGGTAATGCAGTAGGGATTGTGGTTCTGCACTGTGGCAGCATAGCTCTGCTAACCAGAAACTTCTGAGAGCAGCTATAGCCTCTGACTGCTACAGAGGCTGTTCCATGGCTCTGCTGCATTTCCCAGTGCTTCACATTGCAGACGACTCACTGGCAGGAATTATCTAACTCAAATGCATGGTCCTATCTAGAGTCCAGCTTTGTCCCTGATTTCTAACCCTTTTCAGAACACCACACACTTGTGTACATGCCATAGAGACACCTGCCCAAATGGTAGCTTTCGCTTGGCAGGCCAAAGACTTAACTGGAATTAATGAATCAAAGGGTGCTGTATCTTTTCAGTTCAAGAGCAGAACCCCTGAGATGACTCTGCCCCGTATTTCACCTATTCTAGGAACCTGGCATTAGGACACTGAGGCTTTGTCTGCACATTTTCTGGGATTAAGAGTTCAGGAGATTTTTTTGCATAGTGTGTATCTGTATTCATGCAGGCTGCACCTCAACTAATAATCCTGATGGTATATGGCTGTACACATAGCCAGGTCTTTGCCAGACATGTGTCACAATTCATCTGCAAACAGTATAATCCCTTGCCCTCACCCTATGCAGTAAATCAAGCATGCGCTAAATTTTCACTTCCTCAACAATAAAACATACTGTATATATTCTTTTTATTCTCAGAAAGAGGAATGTAATCAGTGTCATTAAAAGTAAGGGCATTTTAACCAGAAATGGCGTTTGGCTGATAAGTTTCTGGTGATTCAAAAAAACTAAGAAGCTGTACCTCTGAATTGTATAAACTGCTGGATGGTGAAGTCATTTCATCTGCATAATGGCTTACAGATGTTCACTAGCTTGCAGTGCTGCAGAGACAGAAGGTGGGAGCACACAGGAAATACTGAATATCGGAGAAAAATGTCAAACTTCTGCAGCCCTTAACTGATTTTTCTTGCCCTGCATTCTACACTTTAGGGGAATTATAGCTTTGATGTTAGTAGTGATTTATAATTTCAGAACAGCAGCTAATGCAGATCACCACATTGAAAAAGACAGCAAGCATATGTATTTAAGTGAGCTTGCCTAAATATTTCCATTATTTAGCAGAAATAGGATTTTATTTCATATTCACGTTTACTAAAGAGATTTGCAATATTTTTCTACAGGATGTTGAATCTGGTTCTGAAAGTGGAGTGGATGTTGCTTCAGTAAACCACATGCAAACAAACTTGTCTTCTAATATCCATGCTCCTGACCCAGCATCTCCCTCTTCAGTAGCCAGCTCTGGAGCTAAACCAAAGGCTGGGGTGAGTACAAAGTTTAAACTTCTCTCATGATTCCAGACTGGAAGTGAAATAAAAAAAATTAATACTACTCATTACTTGGGGTGTACAACAGAAGGTGTGAGACACTGAGGACACAAATGAAAGTGGTCACAAAGGGCCATTTTAGTGGCAAACAGTACTAGAAGTTTCATGTTTAAAAACACACTATTAGCAGCTGATAATTACAATCAGATGAGTTTTAATATGAGAAAATATTTTAAAGGAGCTATGCTATTTAGAAAGGTACATTTTTCTGAAGTGGTATCACTCAGAACATTTCCTAAACCTCATGAAGGATGCTTCCAGAGAAAAATTGTGGCTGATTTATGATATCCAAACTCAGTCATCCTAGTCCTTTTGAAGGTACCTACTACTCTACTGATCTGAGAATGTCATTCTAAGGCAAAATTTGGCAAGTGCTTCCTGATGCTTAGGATCAGAGGGGAACCTCTGAGCAAGCAGACACTTTTCTGCCAGTCCCTGTGCATGGTAGGTGGTGAGGAAGGGCTGCCCTGAGAGCTAAGATATGGCAAGGAACCTCCATCTATATTCATAGATACACAGAACTGTGAGAAGCGTGGTTCTTGCTTTTGCTTGTTTCCCTCATTTGAAGACCTCTTCTTTATAATACTTCAACCATCAACATGTGCAGAAATGCTCAGACGTCCTAGAAACTCCTGACATACTGTTCCCTCTTGAACTTGCTGTTTCCACTGCCTCAAGAAGCACAGAAATCTAGGCTTCTAAGTTTTGCCTATGCTGAAAAGTCTTGGCATAACTCCTACTCCATCTGTTCACTTATTGAAATGCTTCTGGTTACCAGACCAGCAGAAAATCTGGGATAAAATATTAAAATGAAAATTGTAGTTGCCATAAATATATGTTTAAAACAAGTCTATAAAAAGAAAAATAGAGGCCACCTGCCATTTACTGCATGCAATAATAGCAGGTTAACTAATGCCTTTGATTGTGGCTAACAGAAGTTCTAATAAACATTTACATTTGGGATTGTTCACTTGTACAAAAATAAATTCACTTGTAATTTATCATCAGTGCATAACTATAGCAAATAGAGAGCTCTGCACTCTGTCACTGCATCCATAGCAGCACAAATTCTCAAATAAGTACATATGTTATGCTGGAAGGTGATACCCCGTTTTACCAGATCCTGAGAAGCACACAGACACTTTTTCACTTTTTACAGTATTGAACATTCCTTTTAAATTTCGGTTTCTGTGTTAGTATTTAGGGTAGGTCACTTCCTGGGAGTTAGATGATGTGTTAATTCAGCTTCAGCAAGTATTTTTTTGACTTTTGCTGTGATGAATATATCATGCTGAACTTATATGCAAATGTTATTTTACGATATAATTTTGTAATTTTTTAATAAGTGAAATTAAAGTTTCTCCAAACAGCACTCTCTTCTAAAGTTTTGCAGACTGCAACTCCTCATACCCTGTAGCAATCCATGTAGTGATCTCTGAAAATCCAAAATGTGGTGTTCTATCTATAAAGGAGGTGGTAGTTTTGGGGGTTTGTGGAATTTTTTGTTTTGTTTTTGTTTTTCTAGTTTTGATTTAGATTTTTTGGGGGGTATTTTTTTTGTCAGACTAGCTATAGGAATAAAGTTATTTTGCACTTGAAACTCAGTGAGCTACTTTTTAATGGTAATGGACCATTTCAAAGACTACTCCCTTTTTGGAGTTTGTAACTGCAGGTCTCCAAGGATTCCAGATGCTTAGTCTCCAAGGACAACTTCTTTTGTTGCGTTTATTAATAGTATGTAAACAGGAGTGCAAGGGTGATTAGTTATATTATGGAATGATTTGTGGTATTTTTAAACAAACTACAGCAAACAGTTGACTGCATCAAAGTCAGACTGTAAAGTTAAACATCACATCATATGCAGACCTGGGTAGTGGGAATACCAAGGCAGAGCAGGGAGACATGAGTTTGGATCTAGTTTCTGATAAAGAACTTGTAAAAGATATTAATTACACAGGATGTAGCTCATAGATAGAAAAATTGTGTACACAAAACCATGTCCCTTCATGTTCATTCAGCTTTATACGGATTTAAACCAAATAATTTCAAACAGTGTCACAAGGAGTTGGGATATCCATAAGCATAATTTGGTTTGATAGTCCTAGTGGAAATGATTCACTCCTTGGTTTATGGAAAGCAGGATATTTTAAATTTTCATGAGAAGATTTTATAAAATGTTAAACAGGAATTGTATTTAAAATTCAGTGTCAATTAGAATTTTCTCTGCAAATTAATAATAGTTATTATTTTAAATAAAATTAAGATTATGTGTGTATATTTTCATGCACAAGTTATTTAACATTGCATGGAGGTTCACTTCTGGATAGTCAAACCCATTCTTGTCAGTGTGAATGTCTGTGTACAGTACATGTCCCTGTGTATAAGCACCCACCTGCCTGCTGACACACACACAGCTCTCCCTACTGAATACAGGCATGGCAAGGAAGACCAGGATTCTCCACAGAGCATTATGGAAAGGCTTCTCTGTGACTCTTCAGGGTGCAGCAGGAAGGCCTTTGATATGCAGATGTCCTTGGCATTTTTGGCTTACGAGAAGCATACTCCTGAGTAACCTCCACCCTAAATTTAGGATGCCGCTCTTACATCTCATGGTCAGGGTGGAAGAGCATCCTGTGACCAATTGTGTTTGAGCCACAAATTGTACATGTTTCGAATGGTGCTTATATGGACAATCCTTGCAAAAATAGGGATTCATGTGACTGAACAGATACATTTCCTACATAATTTAGGGCAGGATAGTAAAAAATGGTTTTGGCATCCTTATGGTTACTTATGTTTACAGAGTAAAATAGTATTCATGCTTCTATAATTAGCACAACTTTATGTTCTGAAGGTTTATTAATCAGCCTCCAAAATAGACAGAGATTTTTGTATACTAACACTTGAGGATATATGCTTGGCTAGCAGTAATCACATGAGAGTTGAAATCAGGTTAAAAAAATAAGAAATCAACAGTGTTTGCCCCAGTGGCCATGAGAAACACTGGAGAAAGGGAGTGTCTTGTCTGGATTTAGAGAGAAAGGAATGTAAATATTCTATATGTCATTGCCTTTTCCAAACCAATACTATACATCTGGACAATTAAAATATTTTTAACAATAAAGACCAGAATTTAATTATTTATTTTTAAATGTGGTTTCATTATTATAGGAACAGTATGGGACTAGAGTACTTAGCATGTGCTTTAATAACTAAAGGCAAGTTACCATATCCTTCTCCAATACCCAGTTAAAAGCTAACCAGTTAAGGAAAACTTGAATCAATTATCATTGTCCTTTTTTTTTTTTTTTTTTACTTCCTCTGTACAAAATGTTGGCTAAAGGACAACAGCAACTAAGGCCTAAAAGCTGTGGCCAAAATTTTGTCCTTGAACATCTGCTCTGCAAGGCCTGTTTATTTTCTGTTCAGGTGAAAAAAACCCAGCCATGATTATTTTCTACTCGTTGTCTTGGCAGTCTTGCCCCTCCTGCTTTAGCAGCGTCCAAGTTACCTTAGTCACGCTGTACAAAGGTAATCAGGCATCTATTATCACCAGAATAGCTAGGTATTGGTATATGGTACCTAGGAGCAGATTGTTTTTCAGATTAGCTATAATGACTCATTTAAGATGCATGCAGTTCTCAAAGTGATTTAAGACATCAGTTATCCCTGCAAGTATAAAATTAGATTGTCTGGCTGGGCGCTGGAATGGGCTTCAGGCATAGCTGCTGGTATCACTGAAGCCTTGGATGAGCTCAGGAGTCCACTCTCACAAATCTTGTTACCAGATTGGGACAAAAACTTGTATTATCAAGATAACAGATTTGGAAACTTTTAATTTATACGTACTAAATTTAATTTATACGTACTAAAACAATTTAACCAAATGTGCTTTTGATTCGTGTTTTTCTGTTTTAAGTGTCTCTCCCTGTGTTGATCCTAAATGTACTTCTATCATCTCAAATGAAATGACAGAGCTTTTTGTTCTGTGGAGTCTTTTAAGCACTGTAAATCTTAAAGGTGAGCCCTTTTTCTTTTTTTATCCAATGAGCAAGCTACTCGTACATTTTGAAGCAAAATCATTGAATACAGTTGTGCCATCTTTGACAAGTGTCACCTTTTCTTTGATCAGGGACAGTCTCTCTCTCTCCCACTTTTTCTCTCCCCAGTATTGAATCTTGAGTGACCAATGTAAATTCACACTGCAATGAAAGGTTTGCAATTTTATTCAGGTACAGCATGACCAAGGAAATGCATGTATTAGGCTATCTGCTCTCGGTTCCAAGTTCAATCCCAACAAAATATTGGTAAACTAAATAAATACCCAGCTTCTGAAGTGTTAAGCATGAAGACTTCTGAGGCTTGCCAAGATGTCAAGTTGTACATTTACATTTCTGTCTCTTCTTGCAACTTGTTTATAGCAGCTATGTTTATATACTGTTTTTTTTCTCATGTTTTCTGCGTTTTGTAGAGTCGCTGACACTGTCTTCAACACTGTCCCTTCTGGTTGTGTTTGATAATCATTTTTTTATAAACTGAAGAAAACATTTATGACTTCTTCAGCTATAACATCACTAATTGTGCTGTTAGAAATGTGCAATTTTTTTCACTGTATGCTGCCACCTGGTGTCTTTTTCTTTTAGATGAGTGGCACTGCACGGGGAACATCAAGCTCTTGGACATAGGCAGATATATTTTTGCAGAATTAAGGCATTATGCCACAGTTAAAAGATTTCATGAGCAAAATTAATTACCATAGTCTATTTTTAGTTTATATTTAGAAATGACATATTGTAACTTTCATAACAAAATGCTTTGACTGAATAAAAAACTGTAAGTGAAAATTTCTCAGTCAATTATTGACTTACAAGTTGTTCCCAAAGCAATGTTTATATTGGAAAAGTAAAGAAATATTCATACATCAATTTGTAAGTGGGGAGAAAGGGTTTTTTTTAATCTACTATGCATGGATAAAATAACCTGTTTAGTAATTTGCACCCCTTTCAAGCAAATAGATGGTTCTCATGATGACACACATATTGCCAGATATGTCTCCTAGCAGCCTAGTCTCCTTCCAGTGGTTTGTGGATATGCCTAAACTGTCTCATTTAATGGAATTTTTCAGGTCAAAATTATGAGCAAATGATTTCTTCTAAAAGCTATTTCCAAACATTCGGTTAAAGGGTTAACTTAAATATTAGAGTGATTAACAGTGGGTGGATACTAATGTTCCCTTCGTTTAAGAGAAAGAGCCTAAAAAAACTTTCAAAGCTCAGCAAGTAGCAAATTTTAATGCAGGTGGTCCTGCATTAACACTATCTGTTTTATCATACACAGTCTGATTTTGCCGACTAGCAGTGTTGGGGACAGGGATTCAGCCTACTACATTAGATGTAGTTCTCTGTTCCTGAGAAGGAAGGAAGCAAAACTATGCTGTGTATAAACTTAGGTTCATTTGCACTTAGAAAAAAATTTAAAGCTTATTGTTCATCAGTAAATCTTCTCCTCTTGTGAAATCAACAGTAGAAGGCTCAGTTTCTCTAGACAAAGTAGGTTTGATAGAATGTCAGGATATCAGCATTTTTTTTTAGTTAAACAACTCTGATATGAAGCTGGTCAAGCCTAAATTTTTGAGAGTTTGCTGGGCTTTGGTTTCCACATGTTCTGAATGGCAGACACTACATGAAATGTTCCCATTTGTTGTCCAGTTTTAATGCCTGATAAGTTCAGTTCAAGTCTGTCTTCTGTGCTCTTTCATATGGATTGAGTTGAATCCCTACCAAGTTACCCCTTTTTCCTGAAGTTGCTCAAATATATTTAACTATATGTCACTATGAAATTTTAACTCTTTTTCAGCACCTGCCAAGAAAAACTTACATGACATTTATATCACTAAGGTTTTTTTAAAAAAATACTTTGCAAATTTTCCATCAGTATGTAACCTATATAGTGCATTTCTACATTGGAGAATTTCAGTTCTGAGATGGACTATGCCATTCTTGTTGCATGCATGTTGAAAGATGGGAAAAATTCTTAAATCATTTTCAATTAGAAGCCTGTGAGTGCAAAATTGCTGCAACATATGTAAATTGCCTCTTAATGTCAGTGGCATTAAGAATTTGTTTCTCTGAGGAAAAACAAAATCCACTAAACACTGATAAGTTTAATTAATTATTTTATTGTCATTTAAATTGCTGCAGTGCAGAGGAGTATACATCTGTATAGGATTGCATTATTTTTAGAATCAGGCAATACTTGCAAAAATTATCACTGCAGAAGATGGTGATTGGAAAGGTGAGGTTGATTACGCAGCAAGTAACCACTACTTCTTTAAAACAAGGGACAATCTTTTTAAAGGATTAAATCTGTGAAAATTACAAATATTTTGGAATTTAAAAGTAAATTGATCTCAAAATGTGCTTAGGCATTTTTCTGGGAAAAAGTTTATAACCCATCAAACAACAGATGGTGCACGTTATCATCACAGACTTACTGTCAGTTATGCAATGAAGTCCTAGTGCAGGATTTGCATTTTACTCAAAAATCATAGTTTGTCATTGGTATTTCCATGTTTTTGTACACATCCTCTAGTCTACTGCAGGTCTGGGGAGGGGAATGTAGTTTAGATGGATCCCACACAGCCACAGACATGCTCTGAATCACTGACAGCTGTACATGGAAGCCCTTACTTGGCTATTTCTCTTACGTGGAAGCTGCTTCTCTTGCACTGAGTTTTATCTCAACCTATACCTGCTCTGTTTCATGCCTGATAAAGCCTTTCACAGTAAGTAATAAGTGCCAAACATTTCTGGGAAACTGTTGAAAAGAAGGAATCTGAAATTTCCTGTTAAAATTGTACTGATATATATTGCATCAGTTATTACATCTGTACATCTCCCCATTTTTAGAATTCTACCTCTTTGAAAGGAGATAATTGGAGGGTATGATGGGGGATTAATTACACCACATGCAGACTAGCGTAAGGATTTTAATGATGTAATTCCTTAAATCAGCGTTGAAGATCTGTGCCGAAATGAGAAAAAAAATGTTCTGTGTGAAAGCCTTTAATAGACACCATAGAAAAAGAAGTATTTCTACATTTGTGACTGTTTCCATACTGGTCAGTAATAACTCAAGATGCCTTCAAAATCACCCAGAGCAGGCTTTATGAAAGGCTTGGTAGATCCCCTTCCTGAATAGTATGAAGGGATGGAAAGCAAGAGAACTTGGAGACTTGCTGCAGAAAGCTAGGTCACAGTTTTAGTGGGAACTGGGGTAAGAGGCTTAAAAGCTATGAAAAAACTTGAACTTTTTGCCAGCAGGCTAATAGGTGACAAAAGGCTGCAGCTTTATACAGCCCAACACTGTTGCACAAGACTTTCAGCTGGGACAAGCTGTTGTTAGAAGCTGAATTGCTTGTTAACTCGTAACTTCTTTGCCAAGGATACCGTTAGTTTTAGCTCTGTGAAGAAATCCACTTTACCTCTACCAGATTCTGTGAGTACTTATTACGTCTCCAAGGACTTAGATCACTGGGAGAGCAGCAGTCTAAATAGCACGGATTGAATACCATCTTGTGACTGAGAAGCCTTCACCTTGTCCCTCAGCAATTCAGGAGAGCTGAAAGATGAGAGTGCTTTGAAGATGGAAAAAATAGTGTCATTTCAGGAGTTCATTTGTAAGATAATGCTGTTTAGAGGTGCAATTGCTTTCTGTCTCCTCCTTTGTGTGACTCAAGGAGAGGGTTCAAACCGCCCAGGTGGCCCATGCAGTGCTGCCATGTAAAGCAGGTGAGATACGCAGTGATTGCAGGCAATCATATCTGAGCTGCCAAAAAATTACTGCTTTGCGTACCTGCTATGCCAGTCTCCCAAGTGGTAACAACTATTAGTGACCACTTAAACTAATATTAAAAAGTTGTCTTGACAAGATAGGAATTGTTGAATTTATTATAAAGTAGTGTTACTGTAAAACTCCTTTAAAATAATCCTGTTATTCATATCCAAAAGTTTGGTGCTTGATGGGATTTTGGCCCATGTTGAAATGTTATGAAATTGAAATCCCTTTTGGCATAATTGTGTATATAAAAACAGGAAAGATCAGAATTACTGTAAAATGATGATTTACTTTAGCTTAACTATGCTCCTGAATCATTAAAGTAACTTTTTTCCTGTTTCTTCTTCTTTCTTTTCTTTTTTCCCTTTTTCTTTTTTTTTCTTTTTTATTTCCTTCTTCCTTCTTTATTTTCTTTCTTCTTTGCACTTTCATTTTCTCCTGTATTCCTTCTATTTTCTTTGCATTTTCTGACTTTTACTGGCTCTGCATCTTGCCTAAAGTCACTATAGTTACTTATACCAATTTGTACCCACCCTGCTCCAAAGCAGTTTTCCTCCTGCATATTCCATGGCTGTCTTTCACCAGATCACTCCCAATAAGATCACTGGAATGGTTGTGCAGCCACAGTCTTGCTCATTTCTATAAGCACCTGAATTTCTTCTCTTCTAATATACAGCTGGACAACAAGTCTACCTAACAAGTGACTGGAACAGGGTAGAATGTTGGCACTTAGTGCAAGGATAGGTATTTGATGTCTTCCCAGCCATGGACTGAAGACCAGTGCCCCTGGGGGACAAGTACATCACTGATAATTGTTTATGCTGTCAGTCTTGCTAGTATTGAATTCGGACTCCATAAATTCATGTCTCTGCTTGCAGTTGTGGTTATTTTAAGTGTGATTCAGGGGGAGGGAGGAGAGGGGGAGGGGAATAATGTGTATTTAGCTGAAGAGAGAATATGCAAAACCTCAAGCAAGAAAAGCTGTATTAAAGGGGAAGGAAACAATGTAATATGTAAATATGTCTTTTGGTGAGAATTTCCTGTGTTTTATCTAAGAAAGAATTTCAGGCGTGAGTCCAGGACAAATAAAGGCACACAGAACGAGGGAATGAAGACAGAACAGTGACAACAGTTTAATCTTTCTGCCAGTAGATGGAGAGCACAGGAAAGTAGAAGCACGCACATAAAGAAGGGAGGAAAAACCTTGCATCAGCTTCTTTAAGGGAGTGAGAGATGAAAGAAGAAAAAAGCAAGAAGCAGGATGGGGGGATGGAAGAGATTGTAAACCAGGAGGAAATTGGGGAAAAAAATGGATTCTGAAAAGTAAAAAGGAAATGACAATTCCTAAAGTATCAGCTAGGTCAAATCAGTTTGTTGGCAGCAAAAAAGTAATTACCTTCTTTTATGCCTTGTACACAGTACTCTTTACTTCTGGAACATGATTTGAAAACGTGGCATGAATAGTTTGCATTACTGAAATGGAATAAATCCATGTCTGCCTTTTCATGTACTTTTCCAGACACAGACATGCTGTGAGTGACATCATGGAAAACCTTTTCTTTTTGTCCTTTACATATACCTCTCTTGTAAGGAATTTTCTTCCTCCTGAGCTCTCCTTCTTCCCGTCTCTCTCTCACTCTCTTCCATGTCTCACTTCTTGCTTGCTTGCTTTTCTTTTTTTCTTTTTTCTTTTTTTCTTTTTTCTTTTTTTGACTTCAAAGCCAGAGTGGAAGCAAGGAATTTGGTCAGCTCTCTGTTTAATAGTTGAAAGAGCATGGTTTGGGGTTTTTTAATGCACAAAATTCCTCTCAGTGAGACATGCCACACATTCTGATCTCTCCCCTTCAGGCAGTTACACGCTATTAAATATGGGGTTGGAAATGACACGCGTCTGGAAATACAGAAATGAAACAACCTTCCACTTTCTGCACTGCGCTATACAATGAAGGTGTTGTAAATTGTTAATTGAATGGCATGGGCTTCTAGTTAGTGAGGCTTTCTATAAATAGAAACTGTACATTCCAGTGTGTTGCCACTTTTTTTATTTTCTGCAAACTAACTGAAGAACCTTTCTATGTTACATAGAGATTAGGAAAGTATTTAGTCTGGTTTTATTCCCTAACACATAGTTTGTGCTGTGAAAGTTTGTTCTATTTACCTTCTCTTACCGAACTGCCTTTATGACATTTTTGTGCTATCCCTGTTTCAAAACAGAAGTAAAATCCAAACAACCTGTAATGGTACTTGATACTCCCTGTATCCTAACACCCAATAAATGGTGAAATATGATTACTGTATTTTAAATAATACTGCACATATTGCATAGAAAATAATAGTAACGTATTGCCATGAAGAATACAGAAAGGAATGCAGGGTACTGCTTGAGATGGAAAGATGGGAGATCCTTTGGCCTCCCAAAGTTATTCTGAAGCTTTGGATTCCCACTCTGAGAAGACAATATTGGCTGTATGTGAATGGCACTGGACTAGGAAATTTATTCCCCCACAGTAGTTTGATAGGTGACAAAAAAACTGCACATGGGAGACATCTAGTGAGGAATTATAGGCCATTGAGTCTGAAGACTGCAATGTAAAACTAAAATAGGGTTTAATTTCATAGAAGGGAGAGGAGTAGATGATGGAATTAATCACTCAGTAGTGTGTGATCCTTCAGAATGCACTTTCTTTACAAAGCCATCACTCTTAGTCCAGCATATTTTAACTGCAGTGCTGTAGCCCTAGGAGAGTGAACACAGTTTACAAGTATCAATGAGTAAATGTGAGATTATGTGGGATTAAATATACTGTTCCTTTTAAATGGGATGAGTTTCAAAACAGCTCAAAAGACTGACTGAGATAGGTATCCTTGGAAGCCTGATGGAACTTTCAGATAGCAATATTTTAAACTTAAAATATTTAATATTTAAAATGTTTAATGTTTAAAAATCTGAATTTTTTGCTATTAAATTGAACAATTCAGTATCTGGAGAATCCATGGGGTGATAGTGTTAAAGCAGATAGCAAAGCCATGAGAGAAAGTCATAGAGCCAGTTTCATATCCAGCTTTCAGACCATTAAAACAGAACTGTGTTGGTTCATTGTGGAGATTTGTTACATAGTCATATGCAATTTATCTAATTCTTCTTTTGCTACCTTGCCAATATAAAAGCAATTCAAGAAAATCTAGTTTTGCTCTTGCCAGCACTGAGTGATGTTTCAACATGCTTAGGGATTTCAGGATATTTTAAAACCTCTATATTCTTAGAAAAGGAAAAAACCTTTAACAGGTTTCTCAATAGTTCAGTGCATCCTGTGGATAATCTCTTGGAAATACAGAAATTACAGGGGAAAATCAGAGCATATGGATTCCATATAAGGAAAAGATAGACTTTTATTTTTTTTCCTAATTTGGAGAACCTACCTACCTAGAAGCCATTCCATAGTTCAGGAAGACATGTCAAATATTGTGAAATATTGCCAAGAAATAAAGGAATTTGGGGATTTATATGTTCTCTTCCTTGCACTTTTAATAAGAAAGAATTTATAATTTCTTCCAAGAGTTTTGCCTTGAAAGCATAACAAAATTTTCAGAAGTCTCATTAACTTTATGTTAAAATTTCTCTTTTGTATGCAATATAAATGTTTCAGAGTCAATACAATTGTTTATAAGTACTTCAAAAAGTATGTTGCTCCTTTCCTCTTTTTCTTTTCATGTCCCAAAGATATTTGCACTTTTCTGAAGTAGTTGTTCCCTTCATCCATCTGAACACAACACGCAGTACTGAATTCAAAACGTAGAATTTTTATGTTTTTATATTCATGGGCTGAAGTTTGTGCATACATAGCATGCAGGGAGTTTTTCCAAAATGCTACCCAGAGAATCACTGATAATGTTTCCCAGGCCTGCATGATATTTATACCACCTTTTTAATATTTTTATACAAAATTTTGATTTTTTTTTCCTTTTTTTCTTTTTTTTTTCCTGATGGGTCCTTTGACATACTTGTTGGAAAATGTTTAGCTGATAGATGAGAATATTTGCCAAAGTAATTTTGAAGACCAAGAACATTTGAAGAGCAAGACCTTGAGTCACGGAGACAGAACCGGAGACAGAACCGATATGTCTTGTAACTTTATTCAGAATTTCACAATCCTTGCTAAACTGCAAGATAAGGCCAAAGGCAACAAACCAGCAGGAGCCAACTCAGAATGTGCCAAAGTTCATAGAACAGTTGCTTCAGGCTAAAGTGTGTTGACCCTTAATCACTTGGGGTCATCAGTGGCTCTGCTGCAGGGCCCTGCAGAACGTGAGCCTGATCAGATCTCCCGCTGCTCCTGCCCAGGCTGCCCGTAGGGTGGAGTGAAAGCGTAGGGTGGAGTGAAAGCTGGGATACACGAATTCCAAAGCAGCGTTTCATCGGTGTTTGCCTGTAAGAATGCTTTTTTGGGCTGCCATCCTTCCGTAACATATGTGTTTTCTAATTCTAAACTTCCTCAATCTCTTGCAAACAGTGTAGGTGGGGTTAATCACAACACAGGCAAAAGATTCCTTCCAGTTAACATACCTTGTGTGCTTTGGGTACTGTGTTTTGTCATTGATTGATACTAATGTAAGCACATACATACACAGTTTAAGTTTTAAATCATTTTTTGTTAAGTCACAGTGATATCATTGTTGAGAAATACCTTTTTCCTGTTAAGTCTCCTTTGACTATTAGTATTACCTTCAATAACTGTATTATAATGAGTATTACATTGCTGAATAATCCTGTGGAAGGCTGGCATCAAGAGAAACAACTGGCATTTCACACTCTAATCTTGCAACAAATTCAGCATGCAAGCATGCACTGACAAAAAACATGCTTCAGTCTTGTGGTTTGTAACAAGATACCCAGTAGTAGCTACTAATGAGTACTGGTTAATGTAGCAATGATGCCATTCACAATATAGTAAAATCTTTAATGAATATTTTTATGAGCTGTACTATATATTTGGACAGTTCACAAATTTTTGCAAATATATTCTTTATGAAAGTGATAGAACTTTAGAAAATATCGCATTCCTGGAAGGTAAAGGCATTTCAGTATAGTCCCGGAAGAACATAAGTTGCATAAAAAAGTTCTTCAAAAGCTCCAAAATTGTCAGTGTTTCTCATAATCCTTTTAAATATGAAAGAAGAAAAAGAGAAAATAGGTTTAAGGGCATATTGCCCCCTGGAGCAGCAGTGGGCTGAAGGGGCTGAATATTTTGGAAATGGATGTTACTCTCTGCAAGGAAAGTGGAAAGGGGGAAAAGGGAACTCCAGTTCATGTGTCACTAAAAATTAAAGGATGAAACAGTTAATGAAGAAAAATCACCAAAATATTCTAGATCGAAAATACTCTATATTTTGTAATGTTCAGAATTATGAGAGCCTAGATGCTTCAGAAAAATACTTATAGGGTAAGATTCACAAGTGTGAGAAAAGCCAAAACACATGAGGCTGGAATCCTTCACACTTTTCCTCATGAGGGCCATGCCCACATACATCAGCAAAGCTGCCTCAATGGCTGTTCCAAGTGCTTTCAGTACTGCACTCTTTTGCTGGGGTATCTGAAAACCTTTGATATCAGTCAAGATCCCAGTGTTCCCAGAATAATTAGAATGTTTTTATATGACACAAATGATCATTTTCCTTGTACTCCCACATCAGTCTGCATGAGGATTGTTGCTTTATGCTGGTTACATTCCTTCTGGTGTATGGGCAATTCTTCTGCTCCGTTTGTACAGGATCTTGGTCAATGATGTTGTGGTCCAAGTCTGTGGCTTTTCACGGCTTCAGTAACACAAATAATGTTTTTACTGCTTAAAATAGGTTTGTGAAGTGTAATCATGTCTGATCTTGATGAGAACTAAAGCAAAAATATTAGTGGGCTGCCAATATCACCATTTTACTGATTTTTTCAATTGCTGCAAGTATGGTTTTTAGTTTCAGTGACAGTCCTATTTCAAGAAGATTTCAGTCTAAAGGCCAAGGTAAGGCAGTTCACACTAGGAGACAGACCAAAAAAAAAAAAAAATCACAAAATTGTTAATGAGTAAAACATTTTAAAAAACACTCTCTCATTATCTTGTCTTCAATTAACAGTGGGCTAGGGGCAGCATTTGACATGGGAAGAGACACTTATGAGTCTTTGGGGAAATAATTGCTGGATGCAATGACTGACTGTATTTGACAAAATAAGCCAGTGAACAAGACATTTATGAGCAAGTTTTTGATCCAGGAAAGAAAGCATACTGTGAGAAAGAAAGAAATAGGCATGGTCACAGTCTTTGTCAGAGTTCAGATCAGAAGCAGAGAATAAAACAATAGCAATG
This sequence comes from Cyanoderma ruficeps, assembly GCA_008694505.1. Lineage (NCBI taxonomy): Eukaryota > Metazoa > Chordata > Aves > Passeriformes > Timaliidae > Cyanoderma > Cyanoderma ruficeps. The sequence goes on from VZDJ01007747.1 coordinate 19,517,628, forward strand.
AAGGTATGGATATGGACTGCGTGAGATGAAATATGAAGATGATCATTGATAATATTTATCTGAAATTGGTGAGTGTTGACTACCTTCACAAGTGAAAATCAGAACAGTTTTAGACATAAAATACAGTGAATAATTTGTATTTAATGCTATGAAAATGCCATAAATAGTTGCAAAAGCAGCATTTGAGAACATTTGTGATATGTAGCTATGATGAGAAAGTATATATGAAGAATTAAGTAGAAAGTTTAAATACAAGATTATCAATACAGGATGGATTTAGGAATTTATGAAAAAGCAAATATGTCTGCACTTAAGTTTTCCTAGTTTGAAGGGGATTTTTAAAGATTTTCTCTCACAGCTATTAAAGAGAGGATTTTTTCATTAATCTATGTGGATAAATTATATCTTTATCTTCTTCCACATATTATTGTCATCTAGCAGATATTCTTTAAGATTTACTTGAAAAAAGGCACAAATTTGCATTTCCTGCTGTCGGGTGATCTTACAGTAAGATTACTTAATAGTAATTAGCAAATTTTACCCCAAAACCACTATCAATATCACCTTTCAGAATGAGAAATTGACTCAGTTCTTCCCACTGGTAAATCACCATCCTGTGTGAATCCACATGGAATATGCAACTTCTATAAAATGCATGGGAAATTCTTTCTTAATTCCTATTGAGGTCTATGTGGTTATCTGAAGTTCCCACAAAAGCTGTATGAGCAATTAAATCTCTCCATACTGTTTTCACTGAATTCTAATAGTGAGAATCAAAGTAGTAATTACACTGTTGCTATGTTTTTGTCCCATGGGTTGTGATGTGCCAGTACAATGTTCCCACTCTTGCAAGCATTGCTGCAGGTCAGCTATAATGTCCAGCACTGGGAGCTCTGGTGTTTACAAAGCATTTCATTTCCACCTCTTCAAAAAACACATGTGTTCTGTCAGTTTCCAGATACTCTGGAACTGACTCTCTCTCAACTAAATAAGATTTTCTCAAATAGTGCAGTTGTCCTTCCACTAAAAGGCAGTACCTGAGGAAAAATTTATCAATTCTGTCTGTGATTCTACCAAGTCTTGGCCCCATCAGCTGTTCATTAAAACCATACTGATCCCACTCTACTAGAGAGCTGTGTTCCTCACCTACAGGAGGAATTCACCCAAATGAGAGAGACATTGCATTGTAGGATTCCTACTCCACTGCCTATTTTATTTTGGACTAAAGTAATTTTAAAAGATTTTGGTAATTTCATTTATAGGTAATAGGTAAGTTGTTCACACTGAAGATTGTGTAACACATAGAAAATAATACCATGTAATAAGATCCTAAATTAATTTGAGAAAATTACTTTCAAGTAGAATAATAGCATCTTTAAGGCTGATCATCTAAGATTCAACCATGAATCTAACACTGCATTTCTCCCACTACACCATGTCCCCAAACACTGTATCTGTATGTTTTTTGAACACCTACAGGAGTGGTAACTCCACCATTTCCCTGAGCATCTTGTTCCAATGCTTCACCACACTTTCCCTGTGGAATTTTTTTTCCTTATATTCAGTCTAAACCTCCCTTGGTGGAACTTGAGGCCATTTCCTGCCATCCTATTGCTTGTTATTTGGGAGAAGAGGTTGATCCCCACCTTGCTACAGCCTCCTTTCAGGTAGTTTTGGTATCAGAAGTTGTATTATATTACTAGGCATTTTAAAAAGAGGTTCAAAATTGCTTTTAACCTGGTTCCTCTAACTTATCACTGTAAAGGCTAATTAATTGTTTTATGACTCCTTTCTGTAGCTGGCAGTAGGAAATGCACTTCTTTTTTGTTGGATTTGTGACTTAGGTGACAGAAGTCTTCCTGAGCATGAGCTGGCTCAAGAGTTTGCTTCCTTCTCACATGAGGTAGAGAGTGAGAGGCATGTCATGACCCTTCTGTGATGGGATACATTCAATTGGTTCCCAGGCATCAAAATTGGTTCTCAAACTTTATTTCAGTAGCAGCTTGTAAAACTGACAGGGCAAATAAAGCATCTGATGAAAGTGAAATTGAATTGACCAAAGAAACATCAATTTCTTTAGCATTTGAAGTCAGAAAAGATACAGGAAGATAGTTTTCAGTGATCTGGGAAATGATTCAGTGCTTGCCAAAGTTAAGGAAGGCATCCCACTGATTTCTCTTAAGTTTAATTAATAGAATTACTGTGGTAGATGTGTGTTCAGGGTTTTACATGGGATCATGCTCAGTGATAATTCCTGGAAAAGTTCATTTATGCAGTGGTAATTCAAATTAAATAAATACTCACAGATGGAATTGAGGCCAATTTTGTCACTTCAGAAGTAAATGCTTTTATAGTATATCATATCTTTCATTCCTGGCAAGCCCTTGGGAATCAGCCTGAAGTATAACAAGTGGTTTGATAACTGTATGTAAGAATGTGGGAAAGATATCTAAGAGTGACTGGCTTTTAAGTCTTGCCAGGAAAGGCGTAAGAATATTGAGTCATTTGCTACAGAATGCAATTAAAAGTTCAACCTTGTATTACAATGATGGCAAAAGAAGAGTTAATTGTCACACCATTTACAAGAGACAGTTGCAGATTGGAATCCTCTCAAGTCTTTAAAGTAAATTAGATTACTTTCTAAGAAACAAGATTGGACCCATCTTTCCACATCTTTGGAAAGATGTGACATGATTTCAGAAGTCCTCATTCCAACAGTTCCCATCCACAGTAATTCCTTTCTCAGGTTATGAAAAGCGGAGATTTGTTCATGAATCAGTATGTCAGCAACTTCCTTACTTTAGTTTTTCAGGAAAATAAGAACTAAAATAAAAATTCACACTTTATTTCTGAAGACTACTTCTTTAAAATGCATGGTAGATAATTGCCTATATGACAGAGGTCAGACTAGCTGCACTCTTCTACTTTGTTTCATTCGATTTTTGTGAGAGAAAAGCAAAGGAAAGAGAAAAGCTAACTACATTGTTGATATCCTTTAAATTTTACATGAGTATGTAAACTTGCAAAAGAAATAGGAATAACAGGAAGTAATAATTTTTCAGCACTTCCAGTATTTTTTAATCAGTGATGGTCTGAACAGTGTCTAACTGCTTTTAGAACATTTTGATTTTTAATGGAAGCCACAAATCTGTAGCTGCAGCAGCTTTTCTATAGCTTCATATGAGAGAAGAGAGTTGTTGGAGATAGAGGCTATCCTGAAGTGCCCAGCTAGTAATGAGATACTAAATCGATCTTCTGTAACATATTTTCTCCAGTCTCAACTTCCTAATAATTTAACTATGGAATTTTCAGCATAAGAGAAAAAAATATATCAGGAATCTTGCTGCAATGTATTTGTTTATATGCCAGGATTGTTTCTATGTACATATGAACCACTTATGGTTTCTCCAGAACTCAGTGTTTCTAGTGCCAGGATTTCAGGACTGCTCTGTTATGAATATTCAGGTTTCATAACACTCATACCAATCAGGAGAGTGAGTGTTAAAATATGTGGTATTTTATGTGGTGTTTACTAAGTGGAAAGTTGGGATTCTTTAGTCCTGTTCAAATGTAGCTTTGAAGCTATGTAGACTTGTAAATACTGTCACATTCTCACAAACATAAATTGAGTTTCCTCAAATTGCTTGGAAACCCACGAAAATTTTTTACTACTTATGGCAACTCTATCTCCTTCTGCTGCCATTATTTGTTTTCTTGATGTCTGTGGAAAATAATTTAAGACAATCTGTCACATCTGCAGCAATTGTAAGGGTATACTTTGAGCCACCGTCTTTTTCCTTGTTGGATTTCAGGCTTGAATTTATGCATTTCTTTGATGTCTTCACAAGAAATTCTTACGCTTTGTAGATTTCCTTTAGTCTCGCAGGTTAGAATACATTCATTTTCTCTAAACAGTCCCTAGCCTGTTGGGTCCTCACATCTGCATGTTCCTCTCGTTTCTAAATCATGTTAAACCCAGAGATTAGGGAGTAGGATTTGACTAAGAAAAGTTATCAGAGTTGTGCAAATTTTGATTAGACTAGAAGTACAAAACAGTGGAGAAATAGGCATTTAAAAGGCAGACTGAAAAATCTTGATCCAATTTATCTGTGTGTTAGCTTATCACAGCTATCACCACATTACTTAAAAAACAGGCAAATTATATAAATAAAGCTTTCATTTTAAACTGCTACTTTGAGAGACACAGCAAAACTTGCTGCATACACAGCCCATTCCTTCCTGAACTGAGTTCAGGTCGCAAACACTGAGTTTGGAGTCTAAAGTACATGGGTGGTCAAGGGTATTGCATCCTCTCATTTTTTCCAGTGAAAAACAGGCACTCATACAAGAATTGGTACACTGTTGTTGTTTTGTTTGTTGGTTGGTTTATTTTCACAAAGCCATATTTCTGCTTACTTTTCTGCCAAGACACAAGAAAGAAATCAGTTTTTTTAAAAGAGATATCTACCCTTCCTGCAACCAGCCTGTAATTTAAATTTATATGCAACACTAGGGATTAAGAAGGGTGGATACCAAATTTTATATTATCTTACTCATATAAATCTTTCCACAAAATCTTTTTTATATGAAATACAGCCATTTTGTCATAAATCTGCTCCATCAGACAGCAGACTAACTGCTTCTGAAAAATCACCTCTTCTTTTTGTGTGATGAAATGAGATTTGCAGCCTTTAAGAGGTTTTTGCATTACCTTAGTGATCAGGACTTTTAAATGCTTGTGAAAAATTGGTTCTAGAAGAGTCGAGTGTGAACATAAGATTCAGTCAAAAGTGTATTGGCAGAAAATGCTTCATACTTGTAATAGTCCCTCTTAACTAAAATACAGAATAATTCAAACTCCTCAGGGAACTGGTATTGGTTAGAAAGCCAAAAGTGTACTTGGGCTCTTGTGTGCTGTTTCCCTCTGGAAAGTTTTGAAAGCTTAGAAACTGTGAACTACATTTTCGTAATGTGCCACACAAAGTTTGGGAAAGTTGGAACAATTCAGGAAGAAACTGTACTAGTGAGGCATGATCCTGAGGAAATACAGGAAATGCTCAGCACTTCACAGAACTGGACCCTCTTAGTACTCTCAGGATCTGCAGTGCATCTGTCTGCAAGCCTGAGTGAGATTTTCATGGGAATAGCGTGGGAACACAGACATTGATGAGATACTTCTTTGCTCAGAAACCAAAAATAAAATTTAGAACAAAATAAATAAAGCAATCCTGAAAGAATAACAATTTTAGAACTTCTGGAAAAGAAGGAGTTTAAAAGGGCTCTCTTCATAGTAAACGTAGCAATGAGTAAAAGTTTTGATAGAAATCTTGTGTTTTAAGAGTAGATTTTTGTTACCTTTTATATATGCCTATCCATATATGCCTACACAGAACTGTGTCTTTAAAAAGGAAATGGACACAACAGAGAGGAAGATTACGAGCCAGGTTGCCTCAGCTTGAGGCTTCATTTACTGCAGCTCTGCATTGTGCTCTGTATCAGTAACAATTTCATTTTTCCCATGAATTAGAAATGTATCATGTATAGAAAACAAAAATGTTCAGAATTTATGTTAGATAAATGAATGGCAGTATTGAATCATCTCCAACTTTTTAGTGCCCCATAAAAAGTTTATAAAACAAGGATTTTTCAGACAAAGCATATCCTTCACCAGCTCTAGGTGACCATTTTTTGAATACAATATTATTATACCTGTTAAATAAGATAAAAACTGCAGTATCATTTTTATACATCACAGTGATATATGAAGCTGTGTCTACTCTAACTCTCACTGATTCTAACAGCCAAAATCTTATAAACAACTGAACTAAAACATGGAACTTCAAAAACATTTTGATATCCGAATGCAAGATACAGAAATACAAAGCATGCTTGATCATTTATAATAGAAAAGCTTAGTAATTGTAATAAAAAGGTGCATATGTTCAAAAATAAGATTAATTAACTTTTTTCGTGTTAATCTTGCAAAATACTACACTTTTATGCATGAGGCATAGAAAAATCTATCACAACAACCAGAATATTTGCAGAACTGTTTTTTAGGCACTTGAAAGTCCCCAAACATTCTTTTTGATGGTAAAACATTATTATTTGCACCTTAAAGATGAGAAAAATTAGATATTTGTAAGATTTGTAAGCCGCAAAAAAGATAGTCAAGCTACTATTAATGTGTTAGTAGCATACCATGACTATCCCCAGTAGTCTTGCTCTAAGAAAAGCAGTAACTACTCTGCCATCTCACCCGTGGCGTAAGCTCATCCTAACTTTAACCTGCAGCACATATAGCTGATTACTAAAGTGTTGAATGGAATTCAGAATCCCCTGCAGTCAGTTGCAACACTCCTCCTTCCTCCCAGGTTTTTGAAATATGCCAGCAGCATGAGCAAAACTTCACAGATGTATTTCTCTTGCTTCTGCATTTTTATGGCATCAGAGATCCCAGCTTGGCAGATAGTATCTGAGAATAAAATGCAGAGATGGAAGATGTGTAATGTGTGTGTTGTCTGTGCTGGTGTCTTTCTGTGTCAGTGTGTACTAGGAAATGTTAGTTCAGGCATTACTCAGCTTAACAAGGTGTTAAAAGACCCTGAAGACATGTAATGGGAGTTGATCATATCACAGACCTGTAATAGTGATCTTACAGTGGTAAGATCAAAAAGAACCAGGTATTGGGGACTTTGAGCAAAGGGAGTTTGATACTCCGTTTGACCAGAGTTTAGATATTAAAATAGAAGTGGATATATCCACTTGGATATTGGATTCTTTTCTCAAAGAAAGGAAAGAGAATTAGGTTTCCAGAATACAGCAGCTGTGCTGATGAATGTTTTGTTTTCCAAAGAGTTTTTTCAAGGGTTCTGGGTATTTTTAAGAGTTTTCATTTAAAAACTACTTTGCATCCTTTCCACAGGCCCTTTTTGGTGTCAAAGTTCCCATTTCTTTTTCAGAAAAAGAAAGTTCTCATGTTTACTTCTTACATGATTTTGTTTCTTTTTTTCTGTCTTTGGGGTGTTTTCATACAAGTAATATCTTTTTTAATTTTTTTTGGAACTTAACTATATTGAAAGAAACAGAAATTCTTGAATGAACTTAAATGCCAATTTTCTACTTTTCACCCAAAAACTGTGGTTTTGATTTACTGACTCTGTCACCCGAAACCTTGACAAACGTTTAAAGGTTAACAGACTAGGTATGCAAGGAGCAAAAGAACTCGTTTCATTCAATCTCTTTTTCTCTTGAATGGCCTAGAAATATACTGACTTAGTAAGGTCACAGTATTGGTGCTTGGTTATTTTTTAAGCTTATGCTTGTTACATGTGCATGTTGAAGCATGAAGAAGCTGAGATTCCAAAAATATGAAGAAATAAGCAAATGAGGTCCAGGTAGCATATCTGAATTTTTATTCCCCTCCTTTTTACCTCCACGTCCTGCCCAAGATAAAACCACTGTCATCTTGGTGTGTCTAGACCTTGTCATTTTTCTTCTCACTGTAAAAGAAAATAGGGTGGTTTATGTTAATCTGTGTTTCTCTATCTTTTAGTAAACCAAGAATAAATATGATAATTATCACATTTATCAGGGTTGATGATAACTTACTGAAACACATTAGTTTGACTCTCTTATGCTCAGCTCTGCTACCTTGCAAAGTTAGGTGTACTTTTTTCCCCCAATCAAACACGCCCTTGATGTTCCCAAACCCATCACTGTTTCTGTCAGGCATGCTCCTTTTCTCCTGTTTCTATCATCCCATGATTAGCATCACTTTTTTGTGACTGTGCAGCTTTCTGAGCAAAGAACTGTGAGGCTCTGCAAAAAGTAAAGGTTTCATCTTCATAGAAGAAATGTAACTTTTTAGGAATTAATTCTTTTATGCCTGAAATAAAGATCAAAAGCCTCCTGGAGGATCTGCTTTAGATACTTTCCCAGCTGGTTTAACAAATGCAATATCACAGTGACTGAATACCCATGAGACTGTAAGCATCAATGTTCATTCCAAAACATACATGCCATGTTTTAAAAACTAGCTTCTTGGGGTTTACTTTTTTATTTAGTTAGTTAGAGAACTCCAAACAGTTATAATAGCCTGCTGTAGTTAAAAGTGGGAAGGGGCACTGCAGCTGGGATTATCTGCAGAGATTCGAGTGCAAACTCACACAGGATCAATCTTAGTGAATCTCAATAGTTGCTGCTCTCTCAGTAGGTGTCAGGTGCTGATGCTCTACAACTGATTTTCTTTTGCAGAACATAAAGCTGAACACAGTGAGGTCTCTGACCAGCACAAATGCCCATCCTTGCATCCGTGCATAATGTTCTAGAAACTATTGCCGAGTTATGGCCGCTAACCTCAGTGATCTCTGAATCCAGGAGAAAAACATTAGTGGAAGACAAAAATGTAGATAGCAATCAACCACTGGGTTTGGGCTGAGTATCAGAATAATCATTAGAATCAGATTGGTTATTTGCATAGACGATTATTTCTACAGCTAGGCTTTTTTCAATTAGCTCATGAAGATGCAGCATTGGTATTATGATAGTTTGGTGCTTGCAGCCACGAGGTGAGCTTCCTCATTTTCATAACTTCAAAATTAGTAAGAGTGACTTGCTTTTCTCAGGATGAAGGGCAAAGGATTCCTGTTACCTCCACTCAGCTCCCAAGATGCCTTGGGAAGGTGAGGAGCCCATCAGTCCCATTCAATTCCTTTGCTCTCTTTGAGGTGAGTCAGGAAAGACAGGAATGGTAGAATTTTGTTGGGTTTAAATTCCATTTTATTCTGCAAGTAGGTGCTCACAGTTGATTTCTAACTTGGACTCATCATGTAACAGATTTTATTTTCTATCATCACATGATACTATGATTTTTTTGTTTACATGAAACAGGTTCTAAAGGTGTATTATATATAAGGGGATGAGTAGAAACTGAAGTCACCTGGGATTCCTGTCAGCCACATAGAAGCATTCCTCAGGTTCCAGGGCTTTAAGGCAAAATCACATTTGTAGACATTACATGATGTTGAAACTAATGTGAAACATGAAATTCTAATTATCTTTTACTGTTGCCTTATAGAGCTGCATGCCTTCTGGTTCCCAAACTGTTCAGTTTTGCCAGTGTTGCAGGGTTTATTGATATGTTTGTTATTGTAAAAGGTTTTATAAGATAAATATTAGCCAAAAAAAGTTACTTGTGAGCTTGGGAAAAAAGCTCTCTGTGTAAATGAATCTTAATAGAACAACTGGTGATTGATGAAAAGCATGAGCACTCTTGGGGCTGCTCCAGTTCTAGACAGAGTGTGTCACATCTCAGCTTTGGTGTTAACATTCAAGTTATGTTTTTTTAGGGAAGAAATACATATGTTTGTGGGAATGGAAGGAAGCACAGATTTTTGTTATTAACAAAAGCTATATAAATGTTCCTTAACATTGAATTAAATTTTAACTGACCCCATTTTCAGGTCCTGTATGTCCATCCCAGAAAGCAGAGGGCAGTTTAAGAGGAAATCAAATTCCTTCTTTCATGAACTCCTGGGAAATATACACAGAAGTTAAGCCATTGCTTTTATTTCAAATCGAGTCCTTATATATAAAGAAGATGAGGCCTAGTAATTCCTAATTTGAAAAAAAAATTGTTTCTCACAAAATGTGTGACAGTAACTCTTGGGGTATTTAGGAACCCCCAGATGCTGCTGTGAAGTCTTTAGTATCCCTATAAAGGAAGAAATTAATTCTTTATTATGGCTAAACTCTACTTAATGGTCTGGACAAGCTGCAGACAGGCTTTTGTCGTATCTGTCAAATGAACCAGCTTCATGTGGTCCTGGCAGATTTCAGAGCATTGGGAGCTTACTCTGATCTGTGGGAAGTCTGTGATAACACCAGACAAAGCCAAGACAGTCATCCTGCATCTTTGTTTTGTGCTTCCACTCCAACAAGAGCCACACTCTGCCAGCTGAATGATGAAGACAGAGGAAGTTATCAGACCACCCCTAATGAAGGCTCTTGGCAATTGCCTCATGGAGGGAGAACTGCCAACCATCCAGCACTAACCAAAAGAAGTCTCTGTGCATGACCTGGGTGGCATAAAGAGGCTCAAACAAACAGAAATATCTAGGCAGAAAACAAAGTAAGTGTAGAGGGGAATGCAACAGACTGGAGGAGAGCACATGCAGGCAAGCATACAGCTTTGTACTTCCGCTAGAATTACATCCATAGTGTTGTCATAACCTTAGCCAGACACATCTGAATGTGGCATTAATTTCTTTTTAAAAATGAGATAATTGATGCAGCTTTATTATTGGGTGGATTTTAATTGTCTTCTGCTCTACTCTTCAGTAAAATTAAAGCTCACAAAGAAGGAACTTGCTAGATTCCCCTTCTAAAGCTAGTCTGTCCTGAAAGTTGATGGTTTTATTTTTTTCTCTTTCCTAATGCAGATGAAAAAAAAATGTGGGGAACTGAAACCTTAGTTTTAAAAACTACAAGTTTAATAAAATGTTTTGTAAGTAAGTCTGAAAGATAAACTAATAATTATTGAGATTTTTCTATATTATTGCTATGATTTCTGTTCAATGCAAATATTAAAATATTATGACACTTAAAATTAATTAGAATTTTTGAAAGGGTTTTCTACGTGCTTACTCTCTTAATCTGATTCATTAGCATGAAAGGCTTTGTTTTCAAAAGATCAGAATTCACCAGTAGTGATACTTATTCAGTATTTTGGTGTAATGGGGTTGTATTACTGAGGAAAATTACGGACTGCAGTATTTCCCAATTCCAAACCATTTGAATGATCATGGGTTTTTTTCTTTTGTAAAATAGCCCAGTTAATTTTTAATTACTACTTATCTAAATTAAGAAAATTGGCACCTACCTTCTAAATAAAATAAAAATCTATTTAAGGACTCCTGCTTATACATTATTAAACCTACTCTGTTTAATGATAAACTTAATAACGCTTAAAATTCGTTTTCTGTCTGAGCATTTTTGACCTCGGTTTTCAGGTACAAACTACTTCTTGTTTACTGGAATATAGTTCTCTGTCGTTTGGTTCGCTATTCTTCCTTGGTAATTGTACATTGTGTTGATATTACCTCCTTTCTCTCATTTCAGATGCTCAGTACATCATCCATATTTAGAGGATTTAAGGTTTTTGTTTTAATCTGTTGAGTAGAAAGAAGACATCAGAGATATATTTCAATCTACATTGTTGTTTCTGATCTTAAAATTAAAGATCCTCTCTACAACATAAATATAACTTTAATATAATTTCCTATGTTTGCAGTCTTCAGAGGTTGATCTCTGTCCTGCTTCTATTGCAATATAAAACTAGTTTTCTAGATTAGGAAATGGGTTTGGTCTTGAAGCAAGTAATTTCAGTGAAAACCACAGTTTTTACTATCTCTACTTTACTTAACAGAAGCATCCACTAGGGTGAGAATTTAGACCATGATTTTTAGTTGCAGGAATAAGAAGTGAATAACATAAAAGTGATTCCAAAAATAGGGTAAGGTATTTATAACATCTTGGGGTCAGCAATTGTGTGTCACTTGTGAAGGCTGGATTTTCTTTTTCTAGCCAAATCCCCATATGTTAATCTTTGTCCTGGAGTTTTCCCTTCACCCTGGACAGTAAAAGATATTATCTCTTCATTCAAAATTATAGGGAAATGCTTACAAATCAAGATGTATTGAATCAGTTGCAAGGCCAAATCCCAACATTTCTATTCAAATACCTGAAAAAAGCAGAATAGCTGACAGACTGTTACAATGGAAGAACTTCATAGAATATCCATTGTCAGTTGGATGGCAGTAAATGTGATTCGCATAATGCCAAATGCATTTTATCTCCTGTAATAAAAATAATATAAATAAATGTGGATTTATTAACTTTTTAATAGAGATGCTATATCTTTTTTGTAATGTTGAAATATAGAGACATTCCAATGTGTTTATGAGATAATACAGCAATAGATATAACTGGATAGTTATTTCAGAAATAATATAATACATGCTCCTCTGCAATAACTTGCCAGTTTATACAAATATTTGCCATGTAGTGCAGCCCCTTGCAAACCAGTCATTCAAGATAGAGCTTTTTATGTTATGTGAGTGGAAGGAAGCAAAACAAAAGCTAGTTTAATTTTATTCATAGTGGTATCCTTCGCAGGTTTGGAGTCAGTATACAAATAATCCAGCTTTGCCTAAACTTAAGGGAGAGCCAAGCTGTGTTCAGGTCAGACTGGGTGTGCTTCAACTTTTTATAATGGCAGTTTGCAGCCCAGCATGCCCTCACCCTTTCCCCCAAACACGATCTGTCTTCTTTGCAGGTGATGCTTCTTGCTTTCACCACCAAGACACTGCACACATCTATTGACTACACTGCTTCTAATCTGGAAAGCTATGGCTCCAATTTTTTAATGCAAGATCAGAGATGAAATATGTGAAAGTTGACACTGTAATGGAAGGAATCCATTTTGGAGTGTGGGCAGGGATTTTTTTCTTGCCTGATTTCATAGCGAAGAACTGTTGATGGCAAAATGAATGGTTTCTCTATGAAACTGAGGGCTTTTTTTTCATACTTAATACTCTTTCCTGCTAAAATATTCTTCAAAGCTCAGAAAAAAATTTACTTTGGTCAAACAGAACTTTTACTTTGTGCAAAATTTTCATTTTATGTTTTGATTTACTAGAATTTTCACCATTTTTTTCTTGCTGGGGACATCTTTTCCACCAAACATCCAATAAAACTCTCAGGAAGTGGCTATTTAACCCAGTATTACTAGGTAATAATATCTATATGTTCAAGGTAACAGCAATTTTAAATAAAAATGTCCAATATGTGTTCAAAATGTCCAAAACAGCTTCCCCAAGGGCAATTTCCTCCTGAACAACCTAGTTGACTTCTACAATAGAATGACTATGCCAGTGAACAAGGAGAGGGCTACAGACATTATTTATCTGGACTTCTGTAAAACCTTTCACTTGTGTGCCCCCCAGTATCCTTCTCTGTACATTGCTGATAGATGGATTTGATGGTTATACTGTTTGGTGGGTAAGGAATTTGTTGCATCCAGAGGGTAGTGGTCAATGTCCCGGTGGACATCAGTGATAAGTGGTGCCCCTCAGGGGCTCAGATTGGAACCAGCACGGTTTAATGTCCTCATCAACAGCACAGACAGTAGAATCGGGTGCGTCCTAAGCAAGGCTGCAGACAACACCAGGCCAAGTGGTGCTGTTGACACACCTGAGGGATGGGATCCAATCCAGAGGGACCTGGGCAAGCTTGATGACTGGGTCCCTAGGAAACTCATGAGGTTTGTGAACACAGGCTGGGAAATGGACGGATCAAGAGCAGTCCTGCCAAGAAGGACGTAGTCGTGCTGGTGGATGAGAGGCTGGACATAAGCCAACCATACCTGGGTTGCATCCAAAGCAGTGTGGGCAGCAGGGTGAGGAAGGGCATTCTTCCCCTCTGCTCTGGTGAGGCCCCACCTGGAGCACTGTGTCCAGCTCTGTGGTTCCCAGCACAGGAAGCACATGGACATGCCCAGACTAGGACCATGATAATTGTGAGAGGGCTGGAGTACCTCTCCTGTGAGGAAAGGTTTAGGAAAGGCCAGGATTGCTCAGCATGGAGAAGAGAAGGCCTCGTTGTGACCCAAAGTACCTAGAGGACTTATAAGAAAGATGAGGGCACACTTTTTGGCAGGGCAATGGTATTGAAAAGAGGGTTGATTTAAATTAGAAATAAGGAAGAATTTTTTTTTAGAATGAGGATGGTGAAATACTGGAGCAGGTTGCCCGGCAAGGTGGCAGATGCCCCATCTCTGGAAACATTCAAGGTCAGCTTGGACTGGGCTCTGAGCAACCTGATCTAGTTCAAGATGTCCCTGCTCATTGCAGAGGGGTGACCTCTAAATGTCCCTGCTAGCCTGAACTATTCTATGATTCTATAATTCTGTAGCATTTTACATACACTTTATGGTCATATTTGCACACACAATGTATTTTCACATAGTTACAATACAGCAAGGATGCCCACAGATGTTTCATATAACATTTCAGATAAGATTTTCATAATTTAAAAATCCCGTCCTTTAATTTGGAAGAAAAAGCTGAATGTAATTCAGCAATGGTCTAGTTTTTTCCTTTTCTTCTCTCTTTTTTGTTTCCTTTTCTTTCGTGGTTCTGCTAAGAGCACATACTATTAGAAACAGAGAGGAGCCTGACTTTGGGAGATGTTTGTTGAAATATTTGAAGGGTATGTGTCTGTTTTTTTCTACAACACTTATGATCTGATCATACAGAAACTGTTAGTCCAGTTCTTCAGTTCTGTGAGGAGAGTGAGAAATAATGTGAAGTTACAGTGAACCCATCTGGTCAAGCAGGAAAATCCGGTTTAATTGCTCTATTGCCAGAAATGTTAAATCACTTCCTGGGAATGCAATTCATTTGGAACATATGGAACTCATTGGAAGGTCTCCAGTGAATTCAAAACTGTACTGAAGATGAGAGCATTTCTCATAAGTAACAATCATGTTTTCCCACTGGGCAGCATGTAAGCAGCATGTGTAGCTGTATTAACAAAAAACTAAACAATAGAAGGACTGTCTGAGATCTTGTTCAACAACATTTACTCATGGTTTACTTTATTTTAAATTTTCAAGAGATGCCATTTCCATTTAGGCTTCTTTCTTTCAGCATTTGAGCAGCAAAAGAATGTTCTGATCAAACTTTTAGCTCAATTTACATCTTAATTCCAAAGCACTGCACTCTAGAAAACAGATATTTGAAAGCACTGTACCTCACTCTACCTTTCAGTTTTCTGGAACTTTAAGTGCTTCTTCATCCTACTTTATAGAAGTTGAAATTTTGTGACTTCCATATCTGCCCTAAGGCTTGATGATTTTATTTATTTCCTGCAACAGATTTTTACCTGGGTTAAACCCACTAAACCCTAGCAACCTTTAAGATTGCCATCTAACAAATTCACTAAGATGTATATTTCATTGTAAATCACCATGTTTTAATGATCACCAATTAGAAATATTGTATATTTCCAGGAAATAAATTGATGCAACCAGTGGCATTATTAAAAATATCTAAATTGATATGCCAGTATGAACAAAGATCTACATGTTGATGTGAATGACGATGACAGCTTTTTAGGAAGAGTTCATTCAGGCTAAAGGCACTGCCAGTGACTCACAGTGCAATTATAAACATGACCAAAGTCCACTCAAGTCTATCATAAAGCCAACAGAAAATTATCTTCTCTACTCATCATTGTCATTTCCCCATGGAGTCCTGTAAATGCCTCCCCTGAGCTGTTCATCTTGGCTTTGCATTTTGGACCTTCCAGAGGCTGTTCTCATTGAGCTGTTATCCCTTTTCCATGACACAGCTTATTTTTTCAGTGCAGACATTCATGGTTGCCACACCTTCAGCCTTCTCAGTGTTCCCTAAGAATTTCTTTGAGGAAGCCATCAATACCTTTTGTAGCTGACAAAACTCAACATTAAAGTGTGATGTTAACCTGTTCCCATTGATGTTAACCTGTTCCCATCTTTCCTTCTTTTGTCCTAACCCTCCCATTTGATTCACACTAATGTTTTTTCTTTCTTTCTTGTGCTGTTAAGGGGTTTTTGGGGTTTTTTTCCTGTTTCTTTGCTTGTTTCTCACCTTCTCCCCTATACAAAGTTCTGTCTTTACAAATTTCTTTCTTGGACTAATGTGAATAGTTAATCTGAGGTTTTCTTTCTTATTTTCTCACTAATCTTAGCCAGTGCAAGCACTTAAGTCTGGGAAAGAGAAGAAAAATACCTACTCATTTTCAAAATTATATCAACTTTTTAGAGAAATTCATGCATGATACACTTTTTCTTTCTATGAAACTAAGATCTTGATTCACTTTGTGATCTTATTTTTTTTTGGCATGTTAATTTTCCTCCGTCTGTGTTTCCTCCAACTTTGTTGCATTACTTGTCCTTCTTCTGAACTAATATAAGTTTGAAAAATGGAAGGAAAATGCTTTTCCAGCCAGAAGCTATTATTAGTTTGAATAATATTAATCTGATTGTATAATATTTTTGAATGTCAGAATCAAACAACACACATTTTGCCAGACAGAGTAAAGGTGAAACAGAAAGAATCATTAAAGGTATATATTTATGTATAGCATCTAAGACATGTTCTAGTTGAAATTTTGTTGAAATTTTATCCAGAAAATTTTATGAAACACTATTGTACATAACAGGACAAATAAAATGAAATTAAATTTTCGAAGTCTGTTTTGAGAAATTCTATAGCAAGTCTGAAGCTGTTGGTTTATTTTTGTCCATCTCTCCCCTTTTAGTTTTTCTTTGAATCTGCAGCAGGAAAATATGCTGAATAAAGGCTAGACTAACATAAGTGAAAAGGAGGTAAAATTGATACCTTAAATAATGTGTCAGTTCTGTTTATGTTGCATACCCAATCTGATTTCTCATCCAGCCTTTCTTGCCTGTATTCTATATGCACATTTTAAAAATCTTTTTATATGTTTGACATATAAATTTCACTTCACTGTTCATTCAATCTATAACCTCATTTTTTAGGGAAAATACATTCAGAAAGTTCTATGTTAGTCTGAAAGAAAAGCATACTATGAAAAATTTTTGCATCCATTGCAAAAAAAAGAAAAGAAGTCTCATACAATTTTCCAAGTCCAGAAACAATTACAGCTGATATGAAAACTATTCTATTACTTGTCCCTGAAAATTTTTATAAAAAGTAAGGAACTAGTATATTGTAGAACAGCGCATATTTGAGCCTGCAGAAGAAAGCTTTGGCATTTCAGTCTAATCTTCAGCCACACAGATTCTGTCTTTCTCCCTCAAAATTATTAAGTAATTTCCCAGTGGAATTTTGTGATCATATGTTCAAGGATGATTATTTCAAAATGCAATCAGAGGAATATCTTATTAACTCCATCTCCTCCCTTCTCTCCTAGTTCTTTCTAATGGCAATTAGTTTCACAACAGATTATAAGACAGTCAAATGGGAACTGTGGGTTTCTCTTCAGAGTGCTTAACACGGTGAGACCTGCGTTTTTTCCAGATCTTCTAGACACTCACAAAATTTTCCTCAAGATTTCATAATGTTTCCCTAATATTACTGATATCCCCCAATAGTCGCTAATATTTTTTATAGTGCCTTTTTTTTTTTCTTTCAGGCTATGCCAGTTATTTCAGAGAAGGAGAAGGCTGGTGAGTAAATATTTACTCATTTTCTCATTTCCGTGTTGTATTTGTTTTTGGAATACCCTGTTACTGAACTAAGTGATAAAAGACAGGCTTCAGCTGTGGGCTTTCAAACGTATAGGATTACAGACCTGACCAATGTCTACGTAAAGGTTGTCTGTTGTTTCTTGGATAGGGTAATTTCTCTTTCTAAAAAGCAGTCCAGTTTTCTGTGTCACATTAATAAGGATGTTTGAAACTGTCCTACAAAGTTGAATTGCAGCTGCTCCTTACACGTCAGTATTCCTGTCGTTACTAACTTGTTATTTGATGTTAACATGTATTATGCTTTATTAGATGTCTCAATTAACAAACATGGATGCAAATGGGTTTTCTTAAGTCAGTGGAATTTGACTTTTGACTTCGTGTAAACTTTACTGTCTATCTTTAAATATGGCAAGAAATTTCAGTTACCTGGAGTATTTCACTGTTTTGGCTAAGTACTTCTGGAATATTGAAAAATTATTTTTCTGTTATTTTCTCTAATATGTCTCCTCGGAACACTGTATGTGCTTTGGTGTTGGTTTGTGAAATCTATTACTGATTGCCTGCTAGACACTGTCAAACTGGTGTAGGGAACACTCCACTCAGCACTATGACTCTCAAGAATCTCTGTTGGTTGCTTGTCTTTCATTTTAATTGATAATTTGCTACTGTAGTTTGAATATAGCTTGAAAAACACCTCAAAATATTCAAATGCTGCCTGGCATTCAGATTTATGTCTGATTTTTATTGGTGATGTTTTCTTGCATTACCCTGGTTCAGACTGTTTCTTTTCTTTTGCTTCTTAAAGGAGAGGAATAGGTTAAAAAAATCTTTCAGAAAAAATCCACAGTAACAGTCGGTATTGTAAAAGCTATGGAGCTGTCTGCTCAGGATGTTGCTACTTTAGCTCTTGAAGTTCAGAAATAATTCCCAAACTCTGACCCATATTTAATAAGATTTTTCTTTGTAGATTCCGCAGACAGCATAATTTGGCTTTCTTTTTCTGGAGTTGTTCATATTTGGCCACATCTTCTAAATTCTGTCAAAGCATGCAAACTGGTTATAACTGGATGTGGCATTTGCAGCTAACGTCAAATAAAACTCCAAGATCTATGCTTACTCCTTTGGTGTCAAAACTACCTATCACGTCAGTGTTGGTAATGATATAAAATAACTGTATTTTTGATATAAACTTTATAACCTGTATATATGCATATGAGCCTCTCTCTCTTTTCCTTCTTTCTGGTCAGAATTCTGTGCTATGTTTTTCTGTGGACAATATTATATTTAATATTACAAATACTAAGTGGAACTTCATGCCACATGAAGTCAGTTTGTTGACATTTTCATGCACATGAGCACAAGCTAGACTGAGAATGTGTGGTTTCCTTTAATCAAGTTTTGGCTTTCATTTAACTCTACAGCTTAGGAGTTCCTGAGGTTATGATGGGTTATTTTGCAATATTAAGAATGCATGAGGGAGATGATTAATAAGATTAGTCCTAATCATTTAGTTCTAGGAGCAGTAAGTGTTATTTTAGTTAAGTGCAATTGGATCTTGATTCAGACAGTCAGATCCCATGCTTTGCATGGTAACTTGCCAGTGTTTGATCATTGCTGCTTTCACTTCACCAGAATGGCATTACCTGTAGTCATGAATGACAAAGACATACCTAAGGTGTGGAAGCCTTCAAAATATATTTTTTCTTGGCTGCTATAAGAGAACAAAAGAAATACTAATTTTCATATTTATTTGGAAATACCAACAATCTAAAGTTTTCACATTTATATTACCACAAGCAAACTGAAATGTATCACAAAATATTAAGAACAAAAAGAAGTTGTTTATTTTATTGCTGGCAAAGTTAATAACATTATAGGTAAAGAGACTGAATGGCACTGTATTACAATTGGATAGAAATGCACCCAAAATTTCTAGTGAAACGTCTAATATTCTCTTATAAGTCCCTCTTTTCTACTTACTATTATTTGATTCCATCTGGCACTGGAATAAGAAATACAAGAAAGTAGAAAGGCTATTATTCTAATGTTTCTGGTTTAGAAATTTTATATACACAGAAATAAAACCCTGGTTTAACAAGACTTTCTGTTCTGTAGAGTCCAGATACCTTGATGTTGTCAAATGTTTTTCCTATAGGCAACCAAATATTTAGATCCTTAAATGGACTAAGCTGCCTAAGCAGCTTAGAAGTTCACACATTACTGATTATGTTTATAGATTTTTTTTTAATCTTTGAAATTAAGTATTTTTCCAATTTTATATATTTTCCAACATGCAGTAAATTTTGACATCAAACATAAACTCCATAAGATGGATTACTTATTAAAAAAAACTCAAAACACTCACCTACCGTTTTTAGATTTGGAGCAAAGCCAAACATCTGAAAACATAGTTGCTTTTGTCAATTAATAACTCAAGAGTTGCATAACGTATTTATTTTTTTTTAATAGTGGAAAGTGCAGTAAAGCATGCAATTGCAAAGTGCCTTTGGCAGAAAATCTATAAATGATCAGCATATTGAGCAGAACATTGGTCATGCCTAACATGTACGCGATTGCTTCCACTTGTGTGAATTAGGGCATTGCAGATGATGTACTGTGGCATCAGCTATTTCTGAGTAATGCATTTTTAACAAGTCTCAGTGTTGTTGACATTTCTGGCAGTATTGAAAAAAATAAATCTTTCAAAATAGTGTTTTGATGTACAAGTTAAGATCAAGCAGTATGCAGAGTCAGAGAAAATGATGGGTCAAGCCAAGAGATGACTCAGGACTAGTAATGTTGGCACCTACATTAAGAATGCAAGCCAGAAAACAGATTCAAAACACTAATTTTTTAGATTCATTTGTTTTTCTTTTGAGTAAATTTTCTATTTGCATGCCTTTACTTACCTTGCTGACTGTTGTGATTTATATTCTCAAATTCTGTCCAGAAACTATGAAGAAATTTGAAGTCTGGAGAATTTAGCACACCTGTCAATAATAACCCTGTGTCAGAGTTTGTAGTTTTGACTCCATTTGTAGTCTAAAAGTAATCAGCATCTGAACTTTTGATTCACATGGCTGTATATCAGCATTCGTTTTACTGATGTGAATCACATATGAGATTTCATGAATGGTATTGGTTAACTCGCCACTAACTGTAGACTCGAGATTGCTCCTGACACAGATACCAGTATTTGGTACAGTGAATCCACTGTGAGCTTCCTAAGTCAGGGCTAACTTCTGTTTCTGGAGCAGTGTTCCCAAAACAAAGGTGACTTTAAGCCAATATTCGAAATATTGCATAAGACTCTTTGTGTACCTGCTTTGTGCTTTCCCAATTTATCCTCAAATATTTGTAGTGAATAGTAAACTTTGTAACTTAGAAACATTGCTACAGCAGAGCCAGTGGGAGAGGTAGAGCAAATATCCACATCTGGTCACTGACTAGCACAGCTTATTTCTCTTGAGGTGATGGAACTATTTGCTATCAATAAACAGGTCAGAAGGTTTAGTCTAGCCCTAAACAAATTTTAAATAAATATTAACACCATTGGTCCATGATGTTCAGCATGATAATAAATACATTATTCCTGTGCATAAAACAACTGCCTCGTGGTAATTTTTTCTTGAGCATACATTTAGAATAGTTGCTGCTCTAAAAGGGAAGAAGGTTCTTTTAAGTGAGAATAGCAATTGAACATGCTTTTGAGTTTTCATGATTCTGTCAAAATATTCCCTTGTGCTTTATAAATATACTGTGGAAAAAGTGTACAGCTTCTTTGGGTAAATCTTAGTATTCTCTCTAGTAGGTTAGAGAGATCTGCTTCAACACAACTAAACATGTCAGACCATGATATGTAGAAGAAGAGATCTGATAGACCGTTTCTCATCTGTATTTTGATGATCAGCAAGCCAACAAGAGAATAAAACATGAAGTAAAAAAATAGCAGCATCAGTGAATCTCTGGCCAGCATAGAGTGTTTGAAAGCTCCCTGGTGCCAGTATTACAATATGGGCCTAGCAGTGAACAACTCTGGTTTTTTGGGGTGTTTTTTTTCTGTATCTACTCTAGATTTCTGGCAAAGACACTATTTAATAAAGTACAGGTTCTGTTCTCCTTTGGTGTTAATTTTCCTGGTTGTCTTTTGATTCAGAAGAAACACAAATGCAGAGATAATTAAAGAGACCTTAATGGCAGGGTTTTCCTGTCACAGGTTCTAATTGTCAGTGTCAGGCAGAAGAGGACACTTGGTGCTCAGCCCCATGGTGAGATGAGCTGCAGAACAGGAGATGATGGAGTGATGACAAGGTGGCTCAGGCTGTCTGTGAGAACTCACAGCAGGAGGATCTGGAAAATCCAGTACGACAGGTTCACTATCATATAACAAGGCACATAAAAGACCAACTGCTTGGCTCATTAGGTAGAGGCCTTTCCATTCCATATAATTTAACTGCAGCTCTAATCAAAAGAAAAAAAAAATACAGTCTTCACTGGATTTTACAAACATATTCTAGATCTAGAGAAAGCAATTCTTTCTATGAGCAGTATTGACTAGATGCTCTGTTTTCATAGTCATTAAGGGCTCATGCATATATAAGTTGTTTTGAACCTAGAACAAACATTAAAAAATTCAATTTGGCTACAAGATATCAATTTCCACATAAACTGGGGAGAAATACAAGGTAATTGGCACAGTTACTCATTTTCTGGCTGCCTTACAATAACTCTAGCCAGTATTGTAGAATAAACTGGGCAAAATGAATTATTAATTGTTCCATTTAGCAAATGTTTTATCTGGTTTTAGTAGAATAGTCTCACTAGAGTTTTTGTGAGACCTTACTATAAAGTACTGATTTCTAGTTAGGTAATCTTTCTTTATTGTCAGTACTGCAACAATTATAAAATTTGGTGTTTGTTTTCTAAATAACAATGTCAGGTGAGCACTCATACTTTAATCTGTCATACTGAAAAACAAATTAGTAGCTCTGCCAGAAAATGCATGGATGGCTGCCAAACACTAATAGATGTTAATAGATACATTTTTATTCCACTGCTATTCATTTCGTTGCTAGGAAAAATGATGATGCCAATAGATACTGAAAGCTGACCTTTCATGCTAAGATTCCTAATTATTTTGGGTTGTTTAGCTTTCTTTTTTTTTTCTAAATGAAATAAAATAGCTGATATCAGGATTTTTGGTATTTGATTTTTAGTGNCACAGTGGCTTATTAACCACACACCGGTGTAGTTCTTCTGAATACATTACTTCACTTTTAAAAGTCACACCATATTCACTGTAGGTATGTGGACATAAACATACAAACTTCAAAATCCACATAGCACTGTGTGAAACCAAAGGTGTTGTTGTCATTTTCTTTATGTTTTGGATGAAACAGGTGGTCCTAGTACTGCAGCTTTCATATAAAAGTCCCCTTTAAACCTTGCTGAATGGATTAGGAGCAGGATGACACTGAAAACTCCTCATGGTTGCGTCTAGTATATTACTTTTGCTAGTCTTAAAGAGTGTACCCTTGTAGGGCCAGGTAGTGTGAATGTGCTCTGAGAGGAGCCAGTGATAAGAAGGCTGTGTACCGTAGGAGGACACAAAAGTTCACGTACCAGCTGGACAGGAAAATAGGTGTTCCGTGGAAGGCTACAACAATTTCCATTAAAAAGTTTTATAATTATTAAGTACATCTGCAGTATCTGGGAACTAGCAGTATGTGTTGTGCATAATTCCTTAGCCAGCTTCTATTTTCTTTCTCCACCTGCTTTGTGGAAAAGGTATGGGTCATTAGTATGGACCTGCTTTTACATTTTTTGGAAGAGCTTCTTGAATCAAAATATGCAGTTGATAACTTCAAAGTACTTATATTTTGTTCTTATCTTTAATATAATCTCATTCATTCACATCTTTGAATGCTTAGATAAAGAAACCTAACTGAATTGTGTCAGGCTAGTAACAAGGATAGGCCATTATCTTTACATTGTATTATACATACATATGCTTTATCATAGACTTTAGGGTTTTTTTAGATATAATATCTTTCTAAACTCCTCAATGATTTTGTTAATTGTAAAAAGAATTTTAAATATTTCTTTGATAAATATTCAAATATCACTTTTCATTTTAGAGATGAGCTGTGCCCAAGTGCCTTATATTCCTGTAGTGAGCAATAAAATTTTGATTTCTCTGCCAGTTTAATGTCTTTTCTTAAGTAATAAAATTACCTTATTCAAATCAAGATAGTTCCCTGATAGGAATAAACCTTTATATAATACCAGCTGAGTGATTACTGCTCCCAGCCTTCATGCTAAATTTTTCAATCCAATGTGTATCTAAGGCAGTATGTGCTTTCCTGTTTAAGGCAAGTGTTTTTTTATCGCAGAAATTGTTATTATTAAACCCCCCCCCAAGCATTAGCATTGAATTATTTTAAAGATATTTGATACTAATAATATTTCATCGCAGATTGATAAATTGTAAGAACGTATCTCATGACAGACTTCATCACCTATTAGTGAAATACAGTTAAACAAAGAGCAGCTCTCTTCTAAGAGACCTTTGGAGGTCCTTTTTCCAACTTTCTATTCAAGCAGGCCAGCCCTGAGTTCAGACAAGATTGCTCAAGTCTTTGTCCAGTCCAGTTTTGAAAACTTCCAAGAACAGAGCCTGTGCAACCTCTGTAGGCTACATGCTCCACTGGTGTCTCGTCTCCACAGGGGAGACATTTTCCTGATATCCAGCCTGGTCCTTTCTGGTTTCAGCTTATGCCTCTTGTCTCTTGTGTTGTCATTCTCACATGCACAATATGGAGAGGGCAGCTCCATCTGCTTGTTGCCCTACTGTGAAGTCCTGGGGAGCTGCTGATGGCAGCCCAAAAGCCATCCCTGCAGGCTGAACAAGTCCTGCAGCCTCAGCTCACAGGCCAAGTGACCCAGAGCCTGACCCGCTCGGTGGCCATCCCCTGCACGTCCCTTTTGTCAATGTCTTTCTGGTGTTGGGAGAATCCCAAACTGGACTCAGTGTTGCAGATGTGGTTTCACAAGCACTGCATAGAGAGGGATAATCCCTTCCCTCCATCTACAGGCCATGCTTTTATTGATCCATCCCAGGCTGCTCCCAGCTCATTTTACTGCCAGGGCACTCTGCTGGCTCATGCGCAGCTCACTGTCTGCCAACACCCCAGGGCCTTTTCCACAGAGCTGCTCTCCAGCCAGCTTTTGTCATTTATTTATCCACCCTTACAGACTGAAAAATCCCAACTTGTGAGCAAAAATATTATGGAAATTGTGTTCTTTGTTGTCAAAACAGAAAATAGAGCAGGAGACTCATGAATTTGTTACTTTCAGCCAACTCAATCTTGTGTTACATTATAAGTAATTATAATATGTTCAGACTTTAGAACACCACCAAACAGACTGTAAACTGGTACTCATTTATTCTAGCTAGTGTCATATAATTAATTTTAATCAGGTGGCTTCTCAGTATAAAGTTAGATATCAGTTACACAGTGACTCAGTAGCATTTATATTACCCAGGACACATTGTAGTCTCTTTTTGAACTGGACATCAGAAACATTCTAAAAGAGGTAGTCCTTGACTAAAAATAGCTTTTAAATCAAATAAAACACAATCAAGTTGTTCTTTCTTTCCTTTTTTGTCTATAACAAGAGTAACAAAGAACAGTGATAACTAATTAATCAAGTTATTTCTAGGTTAATTTTCTTCAGACTGAGTTCATGGCAAAGACATGTGTTGATTCAAATGAAACACAAACTAGTTCACTTGGTCCTAATTGATACTGACATGCAGTCATTAGGTCGTGGTTTCCAAAGTAATGATGTGACTGTTGATTTGGAAATCAGGTGATGGTCTTTCTTTTTCAGTGTCCAGAAATAGAGGCAGCTTCTGAAAAGCTGAGATGCCTACGGCCAAATTTTAAAATTACCTTTTGGCTATATTTTAATAGTTATTTAGGTACCTGAAAATGAAAAACAAACTCTCTATGACACCTGCTAATTTTGCACCAATTCCCTGTGAAGGTAACTTCTGGGCAGTAAAGTCTGCACATGGCACTAAATTATGATGATACCTCGTCATTTCTGAAAAATTTAAGATGCTCTTCTTTGCTTTTTTGGGTTCCTAGACAACATTGAAAACATCTGGAATATATTATGCTCCTGTGTTCATATTTGAAAATAGGACTTGAACTGCTGAATTGTTTCAGAGTTGTTGAAGATGAACCAAAAAAAACCTTGAACAATTTTAAACCATGTTTAATATGAAGAGCTTAGAGTACTTCAAATTAAGTGTGGCAAGATAACCTCTTATTGCATCCGTTAAAACATAAGGGTAAGAAATTATTCCAGTCGCAAATCACTGGAACATGAGTTTGTTTTTTGCTGCTTATACACTTGAGGTACTTACATGCTCACTTTACTAGAATAAAAAGTTGCTATTCAAAAGTTCTTAGGCAAAAAAGAGAGGTCTCTGATGTTTGATGAGAAGACATGATTATTTATCTGTGATTTTGTGATTCTGTGACATGATTATTTACATATCTCTAAGGACATGCTGAAAACTCAGGTGAGAGACACCCAAAACCACACTTTGGATTAGGCACATCTGGAGGCAAAGTGTCTTCCTGATGCAGAACCATCCTTGGCAGGGCAATGATAGGTCTGGATGTCACTGCAGTGTCACAGGTGGCTCAGACTGGGGGCGGTTTTTTGCCTTGATGGACATATCAACCTGTGCTCGAAATGTCTTCTGCTACAGCAAGTTGTGTTTGAGAGAATTGTGGCTTCTTTCCATAGTGTGTTCAGCCTGAGCAACTAGACCTTTTATTGTCTATAAACTGAAGGATTTTCAGACAACACTGACATTAAGTGTTTTTCATCATCCTGAAGGTTTTAAATAGCTTGTGGTATCTAGTCATCAACTTTAACCACTTTCTCAAATCTTCTCTCCAAATACTCTTATAAAATTAGATTGCTTTTGCATATATCAGGAAATGGCAATCAAACCAAATGCAGTTTCTCTAACCTGTGGTAGATGCCCATGGTCTTTAAAATGCACCAGTGTACAATTCTTATATGCAAAGTCAGTCACTTGCCTCATGCTTTATTACCTCTGTCAATCTCCCTCTGTATTAATTTTGACTGCTAGTGAATTTCCCCTGCATGACATTTTAAGAATGCATCATATAACTACTTGAAATGGTTGCTTAATTTATAAGTTTTACAAATAAAGAAGTAACTGAAAAACGTTTATTGATAGATAAAACTGTCAAATGGTCTCTAAACTATAAATCTGTGAGGAGTTATTCCTGCAGATAGTCATTCTAGTCACATGAGTTTGAACTAAGCTTGGAAGTAGACATTTGCCAAATCCTAGTGAAAACGATTTCTCTTAAAGTTTCTCTGTGTGAATATTCTTTTTAATTCATTTGGTAGGTCACTAATTTAAATACCAGTCTATTCTGGACTGAGTTGCACCTGCTGCTGTACGTTGGCCTAAAAGAAGAGGAAATATTTGGTAACCAATTTCATAGAGTTAGCCAGGTATAGCGTATCTCAGTAGCTGTCTATGAACAGAATTGAAAGGCAAAGAGGTAAGTAACCATGGATTTTAATACATATCAAAATACAGGCTTGAAATGAGAGAAGAGCAGTTGAAATGTCTGTTGAAAGGCAAGGAAAAGAATTAAATAAACCACAACATCCTCTAGGCAGGTGTCTAATTTACAGTGTTATCATGCAATGTGTTTTCACGTTGCAAGGAAGAAAAAGAAAAACTGAGACTTTAGTCCAGAATTCATGAATAGGTTAACATAGAATTCTGTTTACAGAACAACCCATCCATACTCTAGAAAGATTTTTCTCCTGTAGTTACCACGGGAGACTCTGAAAACAGGGATGAAACTACAGAATGCTCAGAGAATGCCAAGGCTTTGTTTTGGTGGTATAGCTCACACTCACTCTTTGAGTGAGATAAGATTTTTTGTGTCAGCACAAGTGTGGCTTCAGCAAGTCTCTGCTACACATTTGTAACTCACATACCTGATCTGGTACAACTTTTAACATGTGTATCAGGTTGATAAATTTTATCAGGTATAAATTAATCACTGTCAGTGGATTTGTGACTGGAAAATGAAAACTGTATAGTTTTCCTAAAATTTATTTCCCCCCTTTAGAAGATCTCTGACTAGTGCTTTTTTATACAGACTGTCCTTAGGACTTAAGTCTGGCCCTGTGTTTTGAGCCATGGATCCAGCCTAGCATTTGTAGGAAAACTGTCTTTTAGCAGCCATTCAATGAGCTGTTGCAGGATCAGACAGTAACAGTGGATGTTATAGAAAACACTGCTCCTGGCAAACTAGTTAGAGTAGTATTTTCTTGTCCTAGCTTGGAAGTGGTACTGGCTCTTTCAGTCACAGTATTAATACCTGCCATTCCTTTCAACAGTTAGTTTTTGTCTCCCAGTACAATAGCTGTTCATGTTTGATCACTCTGTGTTGACAAACATTTGGCTTTTATGTGCAATTGCTTGCCTCTTCCTGTAGAAGAATGACAGGACATCAAAGAGAGGTGGCAGATTCCCAACAAACAAGGGGAGTCAATCTAGAATTGAGCTATGGAACTCCTCACATCAGTAGATTGCAGGTGCTAAAGTTGTACACAGCTTTAGAAAAAGACTAGACAAACTAGTAGCAGAGAAATTAATTAGTATAACCCTTTCTAGAATAAAATTAATAAAAGCTCTTACCAATGACTTTTGCTGGAATTACCCAAATCATAACCCTCTATATACCAAATCAAAACTTACCTAGAAAGCCAAATTAGTAATATTAAGTTCAATTTAAATAGGTCAAAACTGGTATTTTGTAGTAAAAGTATACTGGATATCCAGTCCCAATATGTACACTGAATATACTTTTATTGCATGGGTGTTTATTTTCTTTTGTAAGATGCATGGTTTCCCCCCAGGAAACAGTACCAATTATCCATCATTAACTTAAGAATCTTATGTAACTTATATAGCAACAGCAAAGATGTCCACATGTTAGGAAACTTTCTATCAAAAGCTGGAGGGATCTTAAAATTTGCAGAAAACCAATCAATTATCAGAATAAAGTAAGTAAGTGCAATTCTTCAGATTAATAAATAGCAAAGAGAGAAAATATGAGTGTATCTCATAAGAATATAAAAACACAAGCATAACCAAAGAACATACTAAAAACTGTAAAGGTATAGATAGAGAGATAGATAGAGAGATNTTTTTTGTAATAATCATTATAGCTTAAGTAAGTTAAGCTAATTCTACCGATCCATAGACAAAAATTCCACATCTGGAAAATCTTTGCTGCATCTGTGTGGGGGTTTCATGCTTTTTGGTGCTTTGTACACCAGTTCCCATGACTCTAACTTAAACCTCTCCCTTATTTTCTTAAGAGCATTCCAATTCACCTAAAGTTATAGTGATGATTTAATTTCCTGAGATATATTATTTAAGCTTCTTACCTGTTTCCCTAAACAAAACAAAATAAATCCTCAAAAAAAGCAACTTAAAAAAGAAAGGATGATGTATCTTAGTAGCATGCTGCAGTATGGACTAATTATTTTAATAGAAAGAAGTGAGATCAAGAATTGTAATTGTGAAAGGTAACAGAGAAGTAAATTTTTTGCTATTCTAGACTATTTATTTTGAGTAAATAGAAGCAAGTGTAGACACACTCCAGCACAAAATCCCCTATTTGCCATGAACCATTCACAAGCAGCACTGCTTAAAATCTGAATTAAGTATTGGCCAAATGCACATAGTGCAGACAACCAGAAAATAATTGCCTCCTGTATTCTCCTCTGATTGTTTCCCATATAGTACTACACAATTGCTTACAAGTACTCTTTGCCTCTCTATTTGGAAATCCAGGAGATAGATTTGGAAATGTAATTATGACAGAAACAAAGTTGCATTACCAAAGTACTTCCAAAACAGGGATTTTTTTTCTCTCTTAAAGGAGCTGTGAGCTGAGTCACAAAGGTTTATTTCATATGTATTGTCAGAAGAAGGTATGGGATAAATGACAAAATAATTTGGAGTGCAAACATCCAGCCAGCAATCAGTCACCAAAGTTTGAAGGGCACCTGTTTCGAGAACAGTCACACAGCAGCATCTGAAAAAGTAAATTAAACAAGACAAGGACTCCAGGCATTGAGTTATCCCAGTTCTTTAGTTATTATGCTTCCTGCTCTAGTTTTGGCCCATGTCATCTGGTAGTTTTCTAGGAAAGACTCATGAATGCTTGGAAGATAAGAAGATCCAGGAAGTGTTTGAAACCAGCAACGGTAGGATATTCACATGTACTGTCATTGAGTGGTCTTGATCAAAAAGGTCAAAGAGATTAATTCATTCTGACATCCTTTGTCTACCACAGACTTCTCCAAGTTTAGTCCTTGCTTACAAAATTCAAATAAGAATTTATGAGCAAATCCTCCTCTCATTGGAAATATCATTAGCCTCTTGTAATGCGTGGCAAATACATTTCAGTGAGATTCTAGCAGGAGAATTTGAACCACTGCTTTCACCCGTCTCTTCTCTCCACTTTCCCTCCTTCTGACAAACGTCAAGGTTTTTATGTTTGAACTTCTACTGCAATGGAGATTTAGGAAATTTTTTGTTTGTTTGTTTACAGACAACTGGATCTGATAACTGCACTTTTGCCTTTTAATTGTTTACCTATCATGCATCAGTTATTAGCTCAGGAGGGAAAAAAAAAAGAAAAAAACAGTGAGCCAGAAAATTAGCTATACTGCTGCTCTGTGACAAGTACCTGGAAAGTGGGTCACAAATGATTTTCAGCCACTTCCCCAAGAGGCAAGGCAAGGTAATCCCTGGCATAACTGTAGAGAAAGGTGTGGCTGAGAGTTCGCTGGCAGGCATTAGTAGCTGACCCAGATTATGCTCCCTGTAGAGCAGCTTTTTGAACCAGGGATTGCTGCTCCAACAGCCCCCTGCTCTGAGACAAACCTGTCTGAATGGGAAGAGTCATGCTGAGCCCTGCTTAGCACTCCCTACTCTTCTATCACTCCCAAACCATGCTGAGTTATTAGAAGGGGTAAGTGGAAGTCAGTGTAGCTGTAATTATAGCCTGCATGCAAATTGTTATCTGCATGAATGCTCACTCTAACAGCAACCTAACAACAAATTGATGAAACTAGAGAAAGCCTTACATGTGTGTGACAAAGAATAAAGAAGCTCAGGTGCAAGGCTCCACACTAATTCAGTAGAAAACCGCCCCACTTTTAACATCCTGACCCTCTCAACACTGAGCAAGCACTGCTTTACCAGTGTCTTCACACAGCAGGAGTCAGGATGGAATTTGCTTTTATTCTTAATGGAGCTTTGAACAGCAGATCTCACTGATAAGAAGCAGATTTCATTGATTCAGTCAAGTGACTGTCAAGTGAACTCAAAAGCATATTACTTTCCTGAGCCTGCAGCAATTAGACACTCACCCATTCATAGAAGAGTCCTTAAAGAAACAAGAAGTGTGCTGTGTTCTCTGGTTTATGCTATAAATAGTAAAAATGTTGGAGCAAGTTACCTTGATCAAGAAAAAGCTAATTCATACTCCCAGACATCAGAAATATCCCTGTGTTAACCCAGAGGCCATCAGCTGATTCTATATAACTGCAACTGAGGAATGAAATAATTTCAGAGGAGCCCTTTTCACCAAACTGAAATTTAAAAGCTGCCAAAATATAAATAAGGTTTATTCCTGAAGAGCATCCAAATAGATTATGCTAAGAAAATCAAAGAGGCATATTTCTGCTCTTCAGTGATGTTAGAAAATAGGTATACCATTATGATTAAACTATCCTCATTTCTGTAATATCTGATTATCCTTAACTGACTTTGAAAGTGCAATACAGTATTTTTTCTTTCCTGCTTTGCCTGTGCTGGATCTGTTGAGAGAAACACGGTGCTTAATGTGCAGTCCAAAATCAGTAAATCCTTTCACATCTAATCCTGAAAGGACACACTTCTCTGTAGCTTAGGCTGCAGTGCTTCATATTGAGAGCAGTATTAATTAATGAAAGGATATCCTAAACCTTGTAGGAAACTGATTCATTTCTATTGAGACTTGGTTACATTTCCTGTGCACCCTTCTAATTTATTCTGGACATTTTGTGACTTTTTGGATTTAATGCCCAAATGAATTTCATAAAAAATAGGGACTTTCAACAATCAGGATTGAGCTGGACTCCAGTCCACAGGCCCTTTAACTCTATGCTCCTCTACAAGCCATGCTGTCTTCACTACCTTAGTCCAAACATCTCCTGATGGATTTTCCCAAGGAAGGCCTGTGCTGTTTCCAGCCTCCAGTTGCAAAGCTGACCCCAACTAGCTTGCCAGACCTCTGACTGTGAGCTCATATCTTCATTCTAAGGGACAGTTAATTTCTTCTAGGATAATGAAAGTTTTTGAGTGAACCGACCAGTTTTGCATAGTGTGCCAGGTATTTTTTAATAATATTCTTTTTTGTTAACTCACACAGAAACAAAAATAACAAACCCAGCATTCTTTTTCTTGAATCACTTTCCTTACTTTTGTGATATATACTTCTGGCTTAACTCCAGTCATCTTGAATAGCTTAGGATCTTACTGTAGGTCATGTTGTGTCACTTGAATAGGGGAGTCTTTCCAGCTCATTTTTCAGAGCATTTTCATGTTCACTAGCACAGTCATCAGAAAGCAATGACTCAGTCTATGATAAACTGTCAGACTAAGTTTGTCTCTACCATCTACTGCTAAAGTTATCTTGACACCTATACAACAATTCATTTCATTCATAGTTTCTCTTTGATAAGTTTCCATTCCTTCAAGCCTTTTCCTCACAGCTAGGAAAGAACTCTAGCTCCCCTGGGGCTATTTGTGATAAACTCTCTACCCAGCAAGAGCTGACCAGAAAGCATATTTAGAGTCTGAACCAGAGCCTGGAATGAAACTTCCTCATTCAGTAGCTCCTACAAAGGCTCACAAGCACATTCCTCTGTTAGCAGATACATTGGCCAATAGAGTCAACTCGTGAAGTGTGTCTTATATCCCTTGTCTGCCTTTCCTGTATGCATTTTTTCATGGTTCTTTTAGAGCGTTCATTCAACGTGCAACCAGGTGAGCACGCTTAATTATGTCATATTTCATACGGGATAGCTTACCAACTGGAGAACATGCTGCTCCTCAAGGGGAGTTGAATACTTTTCTCCACATTCTTGCGGTGTCTAGACTTCATTTTTCATCTCAGTGTTACAGCAATCAGCTGTAGTATGTTCAGTCACCTCTAGAAAGTCTGTTTACCTGAAATGTTGACATAGGCACGTGAATTCTTGAAAGTTGTACTAATTACTTAGCTACATATCTCAATGTGGATTTGTGTTCAAATGCATGCTGTCAGTTTTTAAATGGAATTTATAGTCAGGCTTACAGTTCAAGCAATAATTCCTGGCTTTCATTATGCATGAATCTGCTATGTTTGCAGAATATATATATTTATATACTTTGTCATGTATTCCGTGGGCCAGACTGCGATTCACCTTAGCACAAATAGATTGAAAGTTGCAACAGCCTGAAAGAGAGCTTTGTTTTGAAGGTGAGTCACAGTGTTGCATCCCCAACATTATTTCACTGCCTTCTAAATTCAGGAATTCAACCATTTGCTGTAAACTGGATCATTGAAATGATTCATATAAGGTTTATTTTTTACCCTATGTTGTTTTAGTGAGCTGACTTTCAGTGAGCTGTGCAAACAGTTGCCCCAGTACCATATGAGAGGACAGTATGATGCAATAAGGGATGCAGGCAAGAAGACTTTGAAGAATGAAATGTTTCTTGTAGCAGCCTTCTTCTGCTAGTGTCTTGGGAAATAAGTGCCTTCAAGAGGCTGCACAAGCCTTAGAAAGACATGGAGAATTTAGTATAGAAAATGTATTTGAATACTGAAACACACAATTTTAAGTGGCCATGAATTAGGACTATGTGGCTACACAGCCATTCAGATGATACTAAAACAGCCTTGGTTATTTAATAGAAACTATGGGGTCCTTTCAGATATCTGAGACTGTTACAGACTGTCTTTTGCAGACTAAACATCTCCCCTTCTTCCCTCATGTTTGCTGTGCTGGCAAATATGAGCTGCACAGACATCTTCATCTGGACTTTTGGTACATGTGACTTGCCTCTGTTCCACTGCCTTTTGTGATTCTTCAACCTGTACAGTGCCCACTGCATTGGTCTCCTAATCTGTTTCAGCTGAACTGATTTTTCTGTCAATCCTTTAACATTTCCAAAATTACATCACACATTCACAATTAAACCATGTCTTTACACAGACTGTTGATACATTACCATGCCCTAGTCCTTCCTCTTCTTGCTAGGGGCTACCACTCCTAACAGAGGTCCCCACCATTAACATCTTTTATTTCCTTTCAGGCATCTAAAGATCATGTAACCTTGGTGCAGAGAGTGCTCTGCTGGGAACTGTAAGAGCAGTGTGTATTTACAGTAATAGTAGACACTGTTTCAGAAGAAGTCAGCATATTTTGCCCAACAGGAGTCCAGCACATTGGTTCTCAGGCAAGGAGGAGCAGAGTGGACCTAAGGCCAGCATGTGCTTGCTGTTAATGCACAGTTCAGCACCTTGTTTCAAGCTTCAGCCTCACACTTACCCAGCATTTTTTGAGCTTCCTTTCTTGGTAGATGTTAGGAGTTAACAGCTGGTCTTCCCTTATTTTTCTGAGAGCTCCTTTCATGGGCTTGTCACTGAAAAAATATATATAGTAATTGCAAAGTTTTGCATGACCTTTTCTGAGTTCCAGAGATTCATTCATGTCTTTACAAACCATGCACAACCGTGTGATGAAGTCCATTTTTTCCCCATAAAAGGGCATGGAAACATCTAACCTTCAACAGTTATGAAGTAACTAGTATGAAGTTAGATCTGACAGGTGAGCAAGGCATTTATCGAAGAAATTACAATGCTTTAAAAAAATTATACAATCTAGACTTCCTTGGTCAAATAGAAAAAATTTCTTTTGAATATATTTACATTTACTTCCTATTGCCTCTTGGAGAGAATTTATTTTTTAGTAATTTGGTTGTCTAGATGCTGAAATCTTACAGTTCTTACATAGAGGAGGAGGTTTTCAGCATCAAATAACTAGGTTAATTAGGTTGAAATAAGGTTAATTAGTAGCTGAATCTAATCCTATTAATTGAAATTCAGAGCTGTCATGATTTGATAGGGACAGAACTTTTCAAAGTTTAATTTTGAAGGACTTATATTAAAACCTGGGTTTTAGTTGCCTCCTTGATTTTTCGTATGCATTTTGATATACAGTTTAGATTTAAGTCTTGACCTTTTAAAATATATTTGTTTTATTCCTCACTTTTATAGGCAGTTATCCAAGCTCAAATTTTTTATCTGTACACTGATTGCTGCTCACTTCAAATTTCAAACAGCTCAGTCTCTTAAGAAAAGTACATCAAGAGTAGAAGGGTATACTTGTTTGTTGTACAAGAGTATATTTTCTCCTGTAACTTATTGTGGTAGCTCTCATTGAATGTAAAGAAATAATTAATGCCTCCAACCACAATTTTTCTAATACTTGACTGAAGGGTAGTAAGTTTGGATTGAAAAAATTTAGCAACATCTAAGTTTTGACATCTAAACATGCCATCATTTCATTGCATCTCTGAAGAATTTTAATGCTTCTCCTTATTTTGGTTCCTTATGCATAAGTGTTATAGAGCACCAATGACATTCAAAAAATCTCCTGGATATATTTCAAATGTCTTCTAAAGACATACTTATTCTATATGCCTTCAGAAAGTTGCCAGTATCAGAAAACAGGGCTGAGCTGATTTAAACCATGAAAAAAACTTCCAATGGTGTTTTAAATAAACTTTCAGTTATGAGAGAAGTTTTGATATGACAAATTTTATGTCTGAATAGCAGGTCCTTTTTCACAGGGAAGGGGTAGCAGGTTATCCAGGAACTACAAAACTTTCTGGGCAAAGCAAACCTACTTCTAGGAGAAGTTCTTTCTAAAGAAGTTATGTACTGTGATACTGATATAGACTTCCTCTAATACTATATTCTGCTCATTTGTCATATTAAACTTTTTATTTTCAATTTTGATCTTTCTGACTTCTATGTTTAAATATGTAGTTCATCGAGGACTTGCACCACAGCTGATAGATGCATCATTCTGTTTTACATTTGCACAGGGTTTTTTCCTTTGTGCACATATATTTTTTTTGTACATATAAGCTCCACAGATTAATTAGCCTTAGTTTGGAGGAACAACATACACAAACAATACTCTCCCCAATACCAAGTCAGTGTTTTGAAACTTTGTACCACCTTAAAACCTGTCCACACTTTCCTTTATGTGCTCATGCTTCAAATACTTGTTGGCTCTTATCATTACTCTCCCTTGCATTATTAGCTGTCATTTGGCTGAGCAGAAGAGGTTTTCATCTTTTCTTGTAAATCAGACTCTCTAGCCCCTTGATCATTTTTGTTGCTGTTATCTGAATTCCTTCAAAACTTGCTGATGGTACTGAAGAGATTAAAACTATGTACTGCATTTGAGAAGCAATTCATTTGTCCCAAACAGTACATCTGCTTGTTCTTAATGGAAATACTGAGAAAATAAACAATAGTTATTTTTTATAATATAGATGCATGAAAAAATTATGATGAAAACTTCAGAAATATTAAAGAAGAAATTGCATATATTTTACCACACTTTTCAGTCAAACATTTGACATTATCCTTTCACCATTACTACAGTACCTTATATTTAATAAATACATCTTTAAAATATTATTTTAACCTCTCAATCTCAGGTGTAAGCCTTGTTTTCTTGTCAATTTTCTTCCTCCACTTCTTTGGGAGTGTTTTATTCCCTTCTTCCACATACCACATTTTCCCAAGGTATCATCTACTCATAAATATGAAGTAACTTCTCCTATATTTCACCAGGTCGTTCATTGCTTCCCTCCCCCCTTCTGCTATGAAGCACTTAAAGAAACACTAGTACTTAACTTGATTCTGGTGCACATCAAGATTTGTAAGTAGTTTTTCCATGTACGTGTTGCAGCTGCTATTTTAAATACATTTTTTCAAGGCCTTATTTGGATTCTTTCAGAGTCATTAATATCTTCTACTGAACCTGAGTACAAGACTTATTTCTTATTTTATTTAAGAACTGCATGAATTCACTATTGTAAGGATGTCTCTAAAAACTTTAAGTTTACAGAAGGTAGATAGAATTTTAGGTTCTACT
Source organism: Cyanoderma ruficeps (assembly GCA_008694505.1). Classification (NCBI taxonomy): domain Eukaryota; kingdom Metazoa; phylum Chordata; class Aves; order Passeriformes; family Timaliidae; genus Cyanoderma; species Cyanoderma ruficeps. Next base: position 19,554,265 of record VZDJ01007747.1, read on the forward strand.
ATGTAATCCAACTCATCCTCTAGATAACCTTTTTAACAAGAAATGACAAAAGTATGTTCAGACTGAAGAAGAGCAAAGCAGATGATTTTCATCATGTGGGGATGCCACCATATATCTCTATTTTCAAAACTACTTGACAATAGAAAATATTAGGTCAGATAAAGCAAAATGCAGATTGGGCTGCCAGCCCTACAAACACCAGGTACACATTTTCACCTTTCTTTTTAGACTGTGAAGTGTACAGTTTGCTAAACATATACTAATAAAATTACCTACTAAAATAATTTAGGGGAACTTTCCAGCCAGTATCTGGTCTCGGGACATAAAAGTCAAGCTAAATACTGCTGATCCTGTTAACCTCCTTTTCCCCAACTATCAAGTCCAAGCTCATTACTTTTCCACAATCTGGTTTCAAATACAAGTGTTATAACCTGAACTCTACGTGAAGATTTTCCACATGCTGCAGTGGGACTCCAGAGGGCAGATATGTCATGGCTCAAAACAGATGCCAGCAGGAACAGCAAATTTCATGCAGAAGCAATTTTGGATGATTAGCTGTGAAATAAATTAAGTAAAGACACGGAGAAATCCAATTCCTAGAACAGGAAACCAGAGTGCCTTATTAAAACCTCATTTAATGGTGTTGCCAACTTCACAGAGTAAATATGAAACATTAACATCTAATAATAACTTTAGCTAGAATTTTAGATTCTTTTTGTAAGTTTTTATGGTATGTTTTGTACATTCAGTATTCACAAAGACTTTATTATGGAAAACAGAATGTATTCAGTCAAGATGATGATTACTTTAATCTTCCAGACAATTATGTTTGACACAGTCCCCATAAAGCTTCAACTTACATGTGTGATACATTGAACTTACAAAAGGTAAAGCAAAGTATTAGATTCTTTATCTTTTAAAGATTAGGAACTAAAACATGTAGTCAGCAATATTTCAGTTCAAATAACAAACCCTAGAAGAAAGACATCCTACAAAATTGCATGCAACACTTTGAAAAATCATGGGTTTGCTTTCTGATTTTTTTTTTTTTTTTTTTTTTTTTTTTATTTGTTGGGANCAATGTTCTGGGGGAAAAAAATCTGTTCAGGGCAGAGAAGGCAATTGTTTGAAATTATGTTTATTTCATTCCATCAGAGCCAAAGTCAAGGAAAGTTCTCACTAGCTATGTAGTGGCTGAATTTTAATTTTCAATTGAAGCATGCAATTAAAACTACAGTAGATGACAGATACACCTGCACTCTCTTCCCGTTGCCTCTTTCCCTGGGTTTTTGTCTCTCCACAAAGCAGTGTGCACCCCTCTCCTTCTCGACCCTAGCACGACTTTCTCATTCTGCATTATCACTTCATGAGGGACCAACCCTCTTCCACCTTTCTGTGAAATGAAGGTGGGGCAAGTAAAAGCCTGGAAGAGACAAGTTCTATCATTCATCTTGCAGGGCTGGCAGCAGCCTGGAGCTATGTTTGCAAATACTTCCCAGGCTGTACATAACCCAGGAGAGAAAATATCTTCTGAGCTGTTGGTCACTAACGTCCAAGGTTGTAGAACTGCTGTGAGATAGATCTGCTCAGAGGCTTGCCAATGGCTACAACAAATGAAAGGTGAAAATCGAATATGTCTACAGAAGAGCAAATTGCCTTACCAAATCACTATCAAGTATTTAGAGATACCTCCTCAATTGTTGGTATCCAGAGACAAACCCGAGACTCAATATCAGGAAAATAACATATCCTCTCATTCATTTCCAAAAAAATCTGGTTTTAATATGAATACACAAATAAAGCACCTCAAAGAAATCATATCACAAACAACTCCAGGACAAAGAGTTAAAGCATGCTGGATACCTCAAACAGAAACTCAGAGTCTGAGGAAGTTAAGCAGCTTTAAAAATAAATTCCCAATTTAACTATGTTAATGAACATTTGCACAAAAATGACACAAGGAGAAGTTACCATTAACAAAAAGTCCAGCAGTGCCTTAATTAATGAAATCTTGAAATCTATTAAAGATTTGGTCCAATACCTATTCAAAAGTTTAGATTCAGTTTGGATCCTACTTTCTATGAAAATTCCGGCTTTTCTGCTGTTTTCTCTACCAATGAGGCCACAAACCAGCAATTCAGGGATGGTTATTACATCCTGCTTGTCTTCACAGTAACAAGCCTCCTGCAGAGATTGTGTTTCACAGTGCTGCAGTGGCAGCAGCAGGGATGAGAGGGCAGGAGGACAGCTCTGCCTCATTGCATCTCTTAATAAAACACACATTACACAGGGCAGTGATAATTGAAGATGACTTACATGAGACCCCTAAATCTCACTAAATCTTCTCAGGAATAAGCATTTTCCATCTTTCCCTGCAAGCACTGAGACTTTCTCTTTGATTTAAAATTTCTTGCTGCTCTTTGATCTCTCTGTTCAGAATGATCTCTGAATTATCTCCATGCTCACCCTCTGACTTCGATGAGTCCAGCTCACATAACACTCCTCACTCTCCCATTCTGCTCCCCGCTCTGTACACAGACACCAGCCTGCCACCATTAGATTATAGAGAACTCATTGAATCAAATCTGCTCTAGTCACAATCACTGTTCGTGTTGGTCACTGCAGACAAGCTCAAAGGCTTTATTTCTTTGATATCTTATTGTGCCATTTTGTATGAGAGATGAGGAAGACCTGTAATTGAAGAAACTTACCATCCTAGTATGACCAGGAGGGACAGAGAGGGTGGAAAAGAGAAAAAAGAGAAGGAAGGAAAATTTCCAGTTATGAATGAGGATTGCAGAGAAGATTTTGAATAGAGACCAACAATAATGAGTTGGATTTTGTTGTTTTTTTGGGGTTTTTTGGAAGTGTTTGGCTGTTTGTGGTGCTTTGGGGTTTTTTGGGGGGTTTTTTTGTGGATTCTGTACTTTTCTATTACTGCATTTTCACATACAGCCTAATTTGCATTTCCACTGGAAAGAATGAAGTACCTTCTGCCATACATTTTATTCTATGAAATTTTATTCATCCTGCCCTAATTCCAGTGATGGAACCAATGAAGTTGTAATGTATCATTCAGTTAACAAAAAGATCTGTATGGGCAATTTGCCTGTCAGGTCAGAAGGAAGGAGAAACAATGCTGCTTAATACTCTTTTGCTGTGGTGAAGCATAACACATGGCTAATGCTAAAAACTAATCTCAGTTCACAGACTATTGCCATCAGCTTTTTTATAACCAAGAAAGATCTGTTGCTCAAGTTTAGATATTTGGAAGTGTTTGGACACTCCCATGGATTAATACTCCCATAAACTTCTCTAAGCAGGTGCCTCGCATATGGCTAAGCAGAATGGAGTCTTAACACTCCCTTTCTCATTTGAATTTTAAACTATGGCACTAGCACTAATGTCTCTCTCTTTTTGGTTTTTTTCAATATTCAGTATTTCAGAAAGCATTTGGCTGCAGGGCCAGAACTTGTGGGTTTGTTGGTGTTTTTTTTAATAATGTAGGAATAGTTTATAACCAGTTGCATTAAAAACAGGTTAAAATGGAACGATGTGCAAATGAAACTGGAAGCACACCTTCTTTCATGTTATTCAGTTAATTATTATTTTGCATTTATGGCTGTGATTAGGAATGCTTTCTGCGTTCCTGTGTTGGTTTATTTATTATTCTTGGAGCACACAGTGATAGTGAGACAGCAGTTCAGAAACAGCCAGATAAGCTTACACTTTGAAGTGCACAGAACTCTAATTAAGCTGTGGGGCTGTTTGCAAAGCAGGGCCATAATCACACCATGAAGATTGTTAATATTTATTTGAGACAATGTTTAATTTGAGACTTGTGGATGTATATTAGAAGGCTACACTACTCAGTTTATATAAACCTGTTAGTATGTATTTAACTCACAACAAAAGCTAATTAAGGTAGGTATTTTGACTAGAGCTTCTCAGTGCTCCACCAGAAGAATGTTTAGACATTGAAAAGTTCACAAAAGCAACACGAAAATTCTTGAAAACAACAGCTGTAGTTTGCATCACATACTGCTGCTGGGGTGGCTGGAGTTTGAGCATTTTCTTTCTTCAAATTATACACCCTTGTTATTAAAAAATACAGGTGTGGACCATGGCATGAAGGTAAAAAGCACATATATCTTGCAAAAGCAGTATGTACAGAGGCAATTTCAGTCACCTGGAGAGAAAGTGATTGTCCTTGGAGCTTCTCCACACCTCTCCTACCATGGGGAAGGAGAGTGCAGAGATGCCTGGCAGTGTAGTCTTGACATCATGGAGGAGACTTCCGAGACTTTCTCTGTTGGTCTGCTCTCTCATGGCCTACTAGCTCTTCTCCAGACTGCACCCATTTAGCCCCTAGGCTGTTCAAATGTTAACAGCAGGGCGTTGACATGAGTCAAATGGGCACTTTTCTGAATGCAAAATATGGTGGGACTCATAGGGTTAAGTCCATGGACTGATAAATTGCACAAATATTTGCACAGTTACAAAAAGACACCTATGTGCTAAGTGAAACTTCTGGATATTTTTACTTTACCTAATTGAAAAATAGAGATTTAAAAAAATTTTTAAAAAAACAGCAAATCCAAATGAATCAAAATGTGGCTCTGTCATATCAAGGATTTTGTTGAGATTTGTCAAGCTTCTGTGGAAACTTCTGTGTTTTAACAGAATGCATTTTATTTCCCTGTATTTCCATAGGAATTTTTCTAAATCTTTCCAGTCTGCTCTGATTGGTGGCTGACATATGAGATTTCTCAGATGCTGCAGATATTGCAGAACCAGATTTTCTTTTGGAAAACAGCACATGTAAAATTCAAAATTCAAACTGCTTCTTTCGCAGCCTGGTCTCTTAGATAGCATTTAGAGACAACTCCTGAGATATGAAACAATGACACATGCCATGTGCCCAGCAGCCTTTTATGAATACATACGAAATTCTGATTCTGAATCATTCTTTTGTTTTGTGATGCTTTTGGAGAATTATGACATCGCTTTTTCTGCTTCTCTGACAAGGGGAAAGATGTTTACATGCATCAGATCAGCCTGCATAAACCACTCAGTAAAGATACTCTGGATTTGCCACACCATTTGTTGCAGCCTGTAGAGAAGTCACAGCAAAGCTCAAACTGTCTTCATGTTTAAAAAAATTATGTATCTCTGACTGCCTGTGCATATTTTGTATGCATACATCCTTCCAGACCCAAGGGGCCAGAATCACACAGAAAAGCCAGAGACATACATAAGAATTTGCATACGCATGAAGAGTCAGAGGGAAATTCAATGTATTTTAGAGCATGCTTGAAGGGCATGAGGCTTGCACAACTGCTGGTTTATTTCCTGAGGGCTGGACTTAGTTGCCAGAACTAAAAACAGTATCAGTGTTCCTGTCCCTCCTAGTACCCAGTGCATTCTGTCTGGACTAAAACAGATAGGTTTGGCAAGTGTAGGTCCTTCAGGTGGAAGTGCTGAGCAAGGGTAAGGTTATAGGGAATTAACCTCTGCCTCCTGCCCTTGGCTGGTTTGAGAATTATGTGTTTAAGAGTGATGAGCAGCACTTTACAAGTAGATTCAGCCTTGAAAGGAAGATTGGAGAGGCACAGCTTTGCTTATGCTAACAAGAGGTTTCTAAAAATATTTCCAGAACAAGAAGTGGAGAAGTCAGTGGTTGCAGTCCCAAGACAGGCCAGGCTTGGGGGACAGGAAGGGCACTGCCCTCGGAGAGTCAGGAGTGGAGCTGGTCTGGACTAGTGGGAGGGCTGGCAGGGCAGGGAAGGTAGGGTCTGGTCCTTCTAAATATTTGCTTCTGGAATTACACAAAGATTCTTCCTGGCCATGCATGCTGCTCTTCATGCATGGAGTGGGCAGCTGTCTCTCTCCTGAGGGTGTACTCTCACCTCACTCCCCTAACTGCTGCTGCAGTCCCCTCTTGTCAGCAACAGAGCCTTCTCCTTCAGATTCCCCTCATGATATTTTTGATTCAGGACACATCTTTGTTGACTCCTCTTGTTTTTAAGAGTTTACTTTTTTGGGGTTTTCATCTCAGCCATTAAACAGAAAACACTGAATAAATTGAAATTATTCTAGAAGATAGCTGGAGTACTGACTGCACTATCACTGTGGTCAACGCCAAAATTATTCAAATACAAAATTATTCAAATACAAAAACGTGTGTCTGGGGATGATCATTCTTAAGTTTCCAGACACAGAGAAGCCAAAAGACAGAGCTGCATCATAAATTTTACCAAGATGCTGGTTGGTGGTTTAGGACTTTATTATTTTTGCATGCATTTTGCTGTAACATCTGTACACAGCTAATTGAATTGTAGATGTAAGACAAGGAAGGGTGTGTTTTTCCAGTTACAGAAAGGGTGTTTGTTTTCAGGAGATTTCCTAGTACATTCTCAAATAGAGCATCAAAAATTTTGCCGTTTTCTTTAAAAATATATTCTTTGCCAACCCGTAAGTCTCAACATTAAAACCTTTTGTCCTTAATGTCATTTACAGTGCTCCAGTTTAGCTGGATAATATTAACAGATTAATCTAGTATACTCATGCTGATCAACATCAAAGATTCACCTGGTGAGGTCTGTACCACTGGGTACCAATGATCCCTTCTCCCAGTTCAGACTGTAAGCATGAGTTTACCAGAGAAATGCAGGAAGTTCTTCCACATAAACCATCTGCAAGTAACTGCAGGCCTGTGATTCAGGCAGATGTCTCTGTGAAAACAGCTACACCTTCAAAGGGAGATGGAACAAGCCTGAGCTGAAATGGAAAATATCTCCACATAAGCAGACATCATTTGAGCAGCAGCAACTGAGAATGTGGGAGGAGCTTGCCCGAGATTCAGAGCAGGGCTCTCAGCAGGAGTGTCGGATAATGGCACAGCAGTGGTGGCAGCTCAGTGGCTTTCCCCTGAGCACATGGGTGTTTTCCAAAACAGAACTTCTTGTCACTGTCACCCTGGCCCTGCTGCCACCAGCTGCCTCTATACTAGGCTTGTGGATGCCTTTTCAGCATCATTGGGTATTGAGAGGTGCAGACCAAAACTGTCATTGTTCCACAATGGGCGTTTTATAAATAATGTAAGAATGGAGATTGCATCACAGCTCTGCCCCGATACCATCTTTTAACACGACTAAAAAATCCTAAAAAATCATGTGCTTTCATATTGCATGGCAAATTCTTATCTCATTTTGTGACTGTATTGGATGTCATGAATCTCAGATTTCCTTTGTTCATCAAGTACATATGATGTATTTTAACTGTAATCCCCCATTATAGCCTATAAGTCTATACTTTTCTAAAATTAATGTCCTTTATTTTCTATTAGTGTTTCTTGCCTATCTATATCTAATTATTTATCTGCCCATGGCCCATTAAAATTTTTCTGACATTTAATTCTTTACACAATCTTACTTAGATTACCTATTTATTTGTGTTGTAGCATCACACAAACAAGTGCTTTTAGCAGTATTTCTCTGCTTCATTACAGTTTATTCCTTCTTTGCTCTTTGCCATTTTCCAGACCATTTTTTAACTGGTTGAAAGAACTGTTTTAAATATTTTAAATATGTTTATGTTGACATATGTAATATAACCCAAAGAATCTCAAAGAATCTAATTAGAAATATATGTATGTTGCTGATTTTATTTTCAAATTCTTAAAAGTTGTTTTAGCTTCTAAAATTAATAATATTCTGCATGTTTTTATTGACATTGTATCCTGGACTAGGCACATGATTTTGAAAAGGTTCCCCCAACACCACTCCTTGATTTATATTTCCAAGCAGTCTTGGAGCATGTGAATTGGATGGCTTTCAAATGACTCTAAACCAAAAGATGCACCCTGGTAGTGTGCCAATGATCTCCAACCCATTCATGAAACCCCAAGGATTCATTCAATTCACAAGATGCAGGTAGATATAGTTCAAAGTAACTCTACCTTGAGATGTGTCAAAACTTTGGTACCATTTATTTTGCTGTATAAATCTGTTCTTTCTGGGCTATGTTGTTGGTAATGTAGACATGGCCAGTGGTAGTTGAAGCCCTGTTGAGACTGTCTTCATCTTTGTTGCCCTCTAAAATAGAGAAATTCAGCTCCTGACTAAGTTATCACTTACTACATCTTCATTTAAAAATGAATAATGCTCTTCTGAGCAGTTAACTAATGGCAGCAAAAGCAGATCTCATCTGAACAGAGTGTACGTGTTTCAAAACAGACACGTTGTGCTCTGGTCATCATATCAGCATTTGCCTATGTCAGTATTTGTCTGTGCAAGCATTGCACTTGGTCTGCCAGGAATTTTTGCAAGAATAATAATTAAGAAAAAAACCAAAACACACAAAGAAAAGAAAAAAGAAAAAGGGAAAAAAAAGAAGAAAAAACATACCACGCAATAGTGTGTTATCATATTGAATTTCTCTAGAGAGTTGGCTGCTTCTTTCTCCATCTGGCCTCACAAGGAAGGACGGGTATAATGAGGAAAGCAACTGCAAACTACAGAGACCACTCACTGCTGTTTTGTTCAAAGACATAGACAGGACATTAGTGTTTGCAGATGCTCTATAAAGATAAAAGACTAAGGCCTAGATGGGAAGAAATTATGATCTGCATTAAATAGATGGTGAGCCAGTTATTCCCTCAGCTACACTATTGCAAATCCCATAAGTCTATTTTCTTTGTCAGAATGAGATAACTATTTGTCTTAAAGGAAACGAGGACTAGTAAAAATGAAGGGAACTGAGAAGACACCAGAAAAAAAATTACATCAAATAAGAAAGTGTGAAATAAATTATCTAATGTTAATTATGTTAATAATGTTATAATTAATGTTATTATTAATGTTAATACATTATCAAATGAAAACAAAAAATACTTTGTTCTAGGAAGAAATTCAAAGGGAATGAAAATCCCTTTGTTAAGGGTTAAAACTCACAATTCTGTAATTTGGTCTCTATGCCAACCTTGTGAGAAGTTAATCAACCAATTTTAATGATAATACTTCTAAAGAAAATAACGGAGTCTAATATTAACAGCTGTAGTTGTGGTAAAAAAAATTGAGGACTACCTGTAGAATGAACATGAAGACAACTTTGACAGTTTTTGCTTTCCCATATAACAAAGGGCATTGAGTTTTTAAACTGGCATCTCTCATCTCTTCACACATTACCACATAATATTAAAAAGGGACAGAGAGTATCAGGCATTCTTTAATTCCTCCCTTTCTCCCTCAGGGAAGCCACAGGACACAGCAATCAATTAAAAAGGTCAAAATAAGCAAGGTCAAATGGCTTCATTTACTGTGACTATTAATCTCCGTTACGTTTGTAAATATTTTTCATATGGGAACTTATCTTTCCACTCAGCAAAGATGTGGAGGCTTAGTTCCCTCTCCTTTTTTATTATCTGCCTTTTTCCTCTCATTTTTTTATTTCCATCCTTTCATTAGTGCATTGTCATGAAGTACTAAATATAGGGAACTCAGAATCGGGCACTATTCTCTACCTTAACTAGAGTAAAATGCAAAAAAAAAAATGGCAATGAAATAAAATACCTGATCTCTAGATATTTAAAATTACTTTATCTCTCTTCTATTTCTTACCTTTTTCATGTCCAAACATGAAAGATTACCTGAAATATCAGCTAAGCAGGGAAATATTATCCTAATAAATGAGCATGCAAGTATGTGCCTGGTAAGTTATTTGATTAAACAGGAAGCTAGAATCCTATAGATATCCACAAATAAAGCCCCAAATCTAAATGACTGTATCGTTAGCTCATTTGTAAACTGTTCCAGATGTAAGATTTTGGCAGCTTTCCAGTAGGCTGGCTGCAGTCTGAGCTTTCCTGCATCCGCAGTGAGAACTGCAATGCCTGACTCTTCAAGGAAAAGCTCCACAAGGCTGATGACAAATTATATAAAGTAACAACCTGCCTGCCTGGCAAAGAGAAATCCAAACAGATCCCCGGGCAGAGAATGCCCTTTTTCCTGAGGCTAAGCTACAGCCGTTTGACCTGGATGAGTGATCGATCTGCATTATGCATCACCCGGTGAAAGCCCCTCTGAGGAGATCATTTAGTGATCATATCAGGGACTCCACTGCTAGAGCCTTGGATGTTATCTGGAAAAACACGAGGGACAGACGACTGGCAGGTGAGAAGGGGATTATATAAATACATTTTAAAATTCATAAGGGGTCAAAACCTATAAAAGTAATTAGTGGTACCATTTGCATATGTATCCATGTAGCCTCTGAGTGTTTCTCCAGCCTTTTGTTTGTGTGTCATGTTACATCTGTGCTGTGCCTAGGGTGGAACTGTATGTGCTCCCCTAACTAGATGAGACAAACTTTGGTTAAAAGAAAAACTGCAGTGAATTTTGCTCCGGTATTATGGTACAAACTCCTCAGACTGAAGTGTGCTGAAGCATTTTATTTTGCTGTTAGGTCAGAACTTGTGCTTTACTGCTGTGATGTGCTTCAGTGAGTTGCGTTACGGAGCGTTTTGTAGCCAAGGAGTGTGTCAGTTGGAATATTTGGGCTGTGCACTGAGCAATTACTGGTATTTCCTCTGGCAAGGATTTCAGTGCTGTGAGCTCCAAGTGAGTGTCAGGTACGCCAGGGCTAGGCTTCTGAGATATAAATTACCAGCCATCTCTGTAGTTTCAGTCCACATTTTTATTTTGACTTGCAAATATTAAAAAATTCAGGGCAGACCATAATAGAGGGCTGGAGAAGAAGATAATTTCACTCACTTTATTTTTCTCTTCTGTTATTTTCTGTTAGATGAATTCTTCTCATTCACCCTGCTGGGGTTGTTCCTTTTATTTTGCAGCATTTAAAGGTTTAAAAAAAGGCAGCAGAAATGCACAATGGGTGTGACTGCCAGAGGGATCGTTTTGGTTTGTTTGTATACTTACAGTGGGGGTGGTTTATTCCAGGGGGAGGGAAGGAGGGAGGAGAAATGGGAATAATGATAAGATCAAGGATGAGATGACCAAGAGGCAGACTTTATGGCTTACTAATGTAAACTGAACTTTTACATCACTCTCCTGCATTTACGTTTTGGAAGAATAAGTGTAGCTGAGTGCATAACAGACATTTGGTTGAGTACTGATTCCAAAACTGATTACATTGGGTAATCAGGCAGTGAGTGGCCCTTGTCCATAAAGAAACACGTGGGAAAAATCTGCTCCGAATTAGACCTACTCATAAAAACCTTGTTCTGCCCACTTATATAAGTGACTGGATTAATTCTGTGCCTGTTCCCATAGGTGGCAAAGGAAAGTGAGTTTCCTAGACAGAGGAACTCAGCTTTACAGTGTTTTACAGTAAAAGCTCATGGTCACAGGAGATGGGGGCATCATATTTACTTTAGTGCTCTGTAGGTGGCCACAAATATGGCAGTGTCATAAAAGCACTAGACGTTAACTTCTCTTCACAGCAAACAACTGGGCAGACAGTCCTCTTCATCTTTCAAAAGTGTGTTATAAACCTGGGATTCTTTGATACCCTAAACCACTGCAGGACATGGAGCAGCAGTTACAACGCAGGTCCTGATGTTCAGGACATTGCTGAAATGCTCCACTGGAAGAAGCACTGAGAGGAAAGAAATTCTGAGTGAAAAGGCATGGATGTTACACAAATCTATAAAAGGAAAGCCAGTGAGACCAAGTCAGACATTGTTTAATCTGCGTGTTGCCTGGTCAGCTGGACACTTGTTTACCCTGACATTCGCTGCCATTCTACCTGCTGGAGATGTTTATGTGAATGCTTTGAAGTCAGCTTTTTAATTTAAGTTCAGAATGGCATCAACAGAATCCAAGTACCTCTGGCCTGTGTCCACGTACAGCAACTGCTACCAACTGTCTTCTATAAAATTGTTTTCCTCTCATCAGCTGACATAGGAAAGCACATAATGATATGTAATTTATACCTTCAGAATGTGACCTACATATGAAAGTATGCAGATTTTATCAGGATACAAAGAGAACTTGATAAATGTATGTATTTAACCTTGCATATGATTATCAAATATTTGGAGGCTAAACAACTGCTAATTATATTTCTGGAGACTCTGTCACATTCCTAGAAACAGGGAGTGAACGTGAACCCTTTAGCCCCTTTAGCTGCACTGATAAGGGTCGGCATGTTTTTATTCTACTTGGCAGCTGGTTATGAGCCATCATAGTTTTTATCAATACAAGGCTTAGATTTTAGAGGACCCTTGAAAGCAGTGACAGTTCCATTTTCCAGGCTGTGTTGGTGATGTAGACTTGTCAGTCCACTAGCATACTAGGGCTGCTGTCAGTCAGAAAATCTAAAAATCATCGGGCTAAACCCCCGGTAAGAAGTACAGTATGCAGTTGGAGTAGGTATCAGGGTGTATTCCAGAAAATACTTCATACAACAGAGATTCAGGAAGAGAAACAAAACAGTAAGTTGTGTTGCTGTTCTGTTTGTTCTCTGGGATATCAGCAGTTTAAACTGCTGACTACCTGAAACTGGTCAAGAAGGGTCATGACACTGAAAGAAGAAATCCTCTTAGATCAGCAGTTTGTGTTATCAGGACAAGCCTTTGCAAAAACACATTATTTGCAAAAGAAAGAAGAAAATCTGAAATATGCATTCTTCATGGCATATTCAAGACAAAGTAAATGTTTTGCCTTCAAAAAGTCTTTCTAGCCTGCACACAGAAATACCACTTCATGAAATGTAATTTGATATAATCATCAAACAGGGAGTACTATCTACTCCCTAAGTAGGAAATATATAATGGAAAACGTTTTTTCCATTAGATAAGAATGGCTGGAGAAGACTTTGGGAAGACCTTGTAGCAGCCTTCCAGTATCTAAAAGGGGTTTACAAGAAAGCTGGAGAGGAACTTTTCACAAGGGCATGTCGGGAAAGGACAAGGGGTAATGGACTTTAGCTGAAAGACAGGAGGCTTACACTAGATGTTAGGAAGAAATTCTGTACTATCAGGGTAGCGAGGCACTGGCACAGGTTGCCCAGCGAGGCTGTGGACTCCCTGTCCCTGGAGGTGCTTGAAAAAGGGCTGGATGGGCCTCTGAGAATCCTGGTCTAGTGGAAGGTGTCCCTGCCCATGGTAGGGGGCTGGAATTAGATGATCTTTAAGGACCCTTCCAACTTAATCCAGTCTTATCATTCTAGGGTTCTATGATCATGTGGTCTTACTGACACAAAAGAAAGAGAGCTGTACAAAAGGTATCACAAATACTTGAGATGCTGTTAAAATTGTATGGAATTAAATGACTGTAGCTAAAAACACTTTGATTTTGAGTGGGTGCAGTAAGGGAATGCAAATGAATGCAGACTGCCTCCTCAGGTCACTTCTGTGTGCTCTCCTATACTGCACACTGCAGACCAGCAACCTCATGTTGTTTTCAAGCCCCAACACCAGCCCTGAGTTACTGCCTGTGCCATCTTATCACGTGGCAGAACAGCCTGTGGTTCAGCCAGCTGGGGTGGAGCACGCTCATATAAATATGGTATATTATCATACTATATTATGGTGTATTGCTACTGTTGTAAAAATTTGGTATAGCATGTCAAGATGGAATATATTTATAAAATACTTATCCTGAGGAACAGTGAGCTGCTGCTTATCATAGCAGTCCACTCTGTCTTTTTTCGTCCTTGATTTACCTACAAAAAGAACATCTAGACACATGTATATAGTCATATCTGGTGATCTTAAAATGTGGAAAATTATTCACTAGGTAAATCATTAAATATTTTCAATTTCTGAGACATCTAAAAAGCTCATTAGATGTGAGAAAAAATTGGGGTAACAGGTAATGGAGTGAACAGAAAAAAAAATATAAGGAGAGAAGACGACTTAAGTTGACAGAGCCCCTAAATAGGCAGTAAAAAAATTGTAACTTTTCCTGTTACTGCATTCACAAGAAATAGATGTATTTCCTTTGGAGTTCCCAGTTAATTCCCCTTACTAGTGTAGGAAGACCACATCTTCATCTTCTTCAGTGGACAGACCTCCCAAAGAGCCCAGGATTTCATGCACAAGAAGGGCAGCAGCTCAGAATGAGCTTTCACAGAACAGGAAGCATCATTCTCAGTTCTCAAACGCACACACCCTCAAAACATTTTAGACAGATTTCTCCTAGTGCCTTCACTGTTGTGTGAATTTACATCACCCAGTATAGCATTTATCTGCATTGCACTAAGAGCACCATGTGCACCATGTCACATGACTAGAGATCCTGGATTTTTCATTTTCAGCAGCATTTTTGGATCATTCAAATACTACCAAAGCGTTTTTTGGAATGCATGATCAGACACTGAGTACAACTGACTACTATTATGCCTCTCTTTTAAATTAAGGGATTTTTTTAATGGTGCAAAAGTTATATTGTCTTCTGAAATCCTGGTATTATAAACAAATAAAGAAAAAGGAATGTGTAGGTAGTCTGAGGCTGGTGAATTACTGCCAGTTTTGCTGCAGTACCTTAGTCATTGAAAGCCTGAGGTAAAAAAATTCTTATTTGGTATTTTAAAAACATATTTTCAGCTATTCTAGTTGAAATTATTTTATTTACCTACTTACCGTTTCTCATATCCAATTGTCTTTTTTTTCTAATTTAAAGGTCATTAAAATTTCTCAATATTGTATTTACCTCAGGAATAAATTTAATTTGTACCTTTTAGTCTACTTAAGTGGGCTTTTGCCATTGTTTTCCTTGGTTTTGTTTTATGTTCATTACCAAAGAAATGCAAAACTACTCAATTTCCAAGATCTGTTACAAACTGATTTTCATTATGCCTACTTTGCTAGTACTTGAATCATCCAGAAATATTCTATATGTCCTTGTAAATTATTGCTAAAGATATAGCCAGAGGGGGAACTCTGGGGTTGGTGAAAAAGTAATCCCATCAAACAATGCGTTTCCATTTAGATTACTTTTAGAAGACTATCAGCCAACTTCCATCTAATTTTCATGGTTTTAGTTTGTCTGAAAAGTTTTTTCTGCAGGACTGTATGGATAAACCCTTTATTCTTTAATTTATGATGATTAGCTAGAATTATACCATTATTTAAGTTTTTATTTCTAGTGGTCATTATCAATTTGCAGGATTTGTCAAGGAACCCTGTGTGCATCTGCTACATACTCTCTGTTCTTGTTGATGCCTTTGTTCTCCATTAGCAAGATCCCTGTATTTCCAGTGGATTTATAATTGCTGTTTTCTCTTACATTTTCCTCTTACCTCTGATGCCTCAAACCATACCCATGTAGAGATTGTGAAGTCTTGGAGTATATATATCTAATAATCCTTAAATATTTCCCAGATATTGCTTATACTTCAAAGTATGTCTGTAGCTGTCTATAGCAAGTAAAGGAAGGAAAGAAAGGAATTTTTATCCTTTGAAAATTTTTTAAGCCCCAAGTTAAGGTGAAGAATTTTGCACTATATTTCAACTGTCCCCGAAATTTATGCTCATGCAGAAGAGAAATTACTTCTTGAAGTGTTTGCTTTGTTCTGAGACTGGAGAAAGATTTACAGTGTGTGTAAGTGAAATAAGGTCTTAGAAAATGGATATGTTGGAGAACCCAACACTTGATATATAGCTTCAGATATATCACTGTTTGTCTCTATCTGCATTTTTGGGAAATTACTGACCCCCAATCTGGAGGCAATCTCCTACAGGTTTGGTGCTTTACTCAGGCTATGAAATAAATACTAAATATAGCCACCAGCATGATATAGAGCATGATCAGCTATTGATTTGATACAGATTTGTTAATAGACCATAATTTATGAAATTATTAAGAAACATGAAAACAGTAAATAACAATTGTCTGATAACTAAAGCAGCTGTATCTATAATAAAGCAAGTGTAGCATATCCAGTGCAAAACATATGAATAATTTCTTTTGATTGGATGGTTAAATATCATTATCATATATACTGTCCTCCCTTTTAGAGTGGTCATAAGCTTTGCTGTTATCTATATAATTACTAAACAAGCTTATAGTGTAAGCATGTTTTTTGAGAAAACATCAGTTTCATTCTTGTGGTTTATTATTCTTCACGTCTTTCAAATTCAGATATCAAATGCAACCAGAAACAATACATTTCATGAATAGCACATGCTTGTTTAATTTTTGAAGATATTGCCACACTAAATTCCAATAAGATATCTAGAGCATTGCATGCCTTTTTTAGCATTGGCATTTTTATCATGGAATGACTGTAATTCATTTAAGGTAGAGTCCTCAGTCAAAATACTCACTCAAAATGGTGTTGGGAACTAAATGCATCATTGGGTTCTTATTCCATATTCTGTTTCTTAATATCTTACTCTCTATATGAAAATGTAGAGAAGTGCCAGAAAGGTTGCAGGTGCCTGTAGTGTGAAACTGGTGTTTATTTTGAGGTACTGGAATGTCTTGTTTCCGACCCTCTCACACTTCAAATTAGAAGTCTAATACCAAAAGGGATTGGAGCACTCCAAGAGAAGAGAACATGTGCATACACTGTCACCTTGTCTATTTGTAATAGATATTTTCATACAACAGAGCTAAATTGCACTGTTGGGATTGCAATTGAACAATTGGAAAGTTTTATATATGACTTTCCCATTTCCCCCCATTAGTGAAATTTTAACCATTTATCTCATGAAGGTCCACCATCATTTCTGTAATCAGGCAACAACAATGGCACTGTTTAGTCCAAGTTTACAATAAAAAGAACACAGTATACTATGCATATTGTAAAAGTGGTTGCTACAAAATCCTCATGCATTCAAATTACAACAGCTGGAGAGGATTATGGAAATAAACCCTTTTTTCAGTGTTCTGTTTTCACCTGCAGTCATTGTAGTCAATTCTAGGTCTGCAAAATCAGCCAGCAAGCCCATGTCCTGTGCTGCCTGATATTTTAGGGATGTGCACAAGAATCCAGCCCCCGGACACTTCAACAGTTAGGAATTTTTAGAAATAACTTCACTGTCTTCTTGGGGACTCCAAACTGATTCTTTATTAGCATGGGACAAGGAGAAAGGGAGCACACCCAGAGCTGTCCCCAAAACATGTCCAAGAGGAACTGAGCAATCATGTCAGTTCAAATGAGAGTTCACTGCAAATGGAGAATGAGCATCCAAATGAGAAAAATATCACTGTTCCATTGGGCAGCTTGGATAGGAGTGGAAGGAAAAATGCAATACACCTGGCAACCACCTGTTAGGAAACCAGCCTCATCATTTATACTTTTCAGCATGCAAGGTTTGTATGCGGTACCTGTTGTCAAATGGGGATTAAAAATGAGTGAGAAAGACGAAAATTACAGTCTGCTCTCTCCAGGCCCTGTTTTGTAATTCATCATTGTGGATATTGTTAAACTCTAGTCTTAAACACTGGATACCACAAGATAAGCAGCACTGTGTCTCTGCTAGAAGTCCATGCTAATGACAGAGAACCAGGAGGCCTGATCTTCTCCTTTGAACATTCATGTGCACTCACCAAAAGCAGAGGCTCACAATCCCCAGACCCGGCTCCCCAGACTGTATATTCTTTCAGCACTGAGCAGGCCTTTTGCACATCTAAAAGACCACTATATATTTGAAACATTCCTAAAAACTGCTGAAAGTGCTGAACTGCTTTGCATCTGATTGTTTGGAAGGAATCTTGCTCACAAAATATTTCAACTGCTACAGTTCTGTTAACATCTGGACATCTTCCTTACGTCAGAGGTGGATGATGAGCTCCAGATGCTATGACTTGCTGATGTTTTCATTAACTTCTTAGCAGTTTTGTCTTTGGTTTGTTTACCAACTGCAACTTCTTAACTCCAACTCACATATGTGAGTGTTACTGGGGAGAAGGGGGAGAAGAGCTGGAAAGGAGGGGGGCAGCCAAAGAAATTAAATTAGTCTTTGGCCCAGATCCAAAAGAACTGATTTCTCCTATTACAATACTCTGTTCCAGGATATGCAGTCTGTGGGAAGGTCAGCCCCAGATAATAAGAAGCATTTCATCAAGCTGCTATTTTCAGTAAAAATGAGCTGTATGATTTGCTAATTATGTTCTAATTTAAGAGTAAACATGCTAAGCTATGAAGACAACAGGAAATGAGGATGTAAGATAATATTAATGACAACCTTTTGAACTTTGCATTTACAATCATGCCTAAACTTAATTGCCACATAGAGAATATTTTTTAATATAGTAGGTTATGCATTAGGAACTCACTGAAAAATTCTTTGGCAACAAACAGAGGGGAAAAAAACCCACCCCAACATATCCTAGAAGCTGTATCTCTGTGGAAAAAAAAAATGCCTTATATTAGCTAATTATAGAAATTATTGTTCTCTACATATTATAGAATTGCTTTTATAAGAATTTAAACCATTTCCAAATTCTTTTAGCTTTTTATCACTGAAAATAGAGCTAGTGCAGGCAGAACAGCTTTCCTTGCAATGTACATCCTATTAAGAGGTTGAAGTGAATTTTCAAAAACTGACTAAACTTGCATTTGCATTTTATGTAGCCATGCACTTAATTTTTTTGAGGGGGGGTGAAAGAGAGGGAAACATCACAGCGCACTGAATGTTGCAGCTCTGTGAAAGAGATTGAGATCAAGAAAATCCTGTTTTGAAGAGATTATAATCTGCTGAACAATCACTGCTAGTGCTCAGTAGGAGAAGGTAAATTCAGAATCCATATAAGTATGTATTATGTACCCACAAAAAATGCAACAGCCACTCAGTCCAGCACAGACAGAGAATTTACCAATCCACTGAGCTTCCTCCTGCACTGCCATGTTCACCAGCTTGCAGAAATATGTGAAAACAAAAAATGGGCCAAATTATCCCAGTGCAGGAAGCATCTCCCTGTACTGGAGTTTGGTCATTGATATCAGTATTTCCAGACTGTTAGAAGGTCAATTAGCAATATAGTTTATTTTTGGAGTTATGGATGTGTTTGTCTGAGGGTGCACGTATCTGTGTTAATCTTATACAGAGGCAGCTAATAAAAATAATAGGAGAGAAATGTTTAGGCGAATTCTACTTCCAAGTGGTAAATTAAACATTAAAAAAAAAAATTAACACAAGAAACTAATAACAGCTAGCCGGTTAGTCAGTTAGATGGGCAGCAGAAAAAAATACAATAGCACAAGTAGGTAATAGGATATGAGAAGCTATTTTCAAAGCAATATATTAAAAAGTTGTGACCAGATATGCAAAGATGTTACAGGGTAATATGTTTTTTTACTTCATCCTATTTCACACCCATTTCTCTTGTGATTTGACTTCAGATCCATCTTAAATTTCTCGTGTTCTCTTATGTGAAAATAGAATAGAGCCCATCCATGACTGTAGTTTTTGGATTATATTGTATTAGAAATTAGAGTGGTTTATGTTTTGCAGTTTCTCTCAAATAAGGATGAGCGTTTGGCATATTTTTCTGAGAGACCTGAACAAATAGAAATTGATTGCTGAAAAGGCATAAGGAAAAAGTAAATCTGCATTCTCCTTTTCTCTTCTTCTTTCACATTTTGAGGTCTCTCTTGTGTACCAATACAATTACAATCTCATTTGGCAGAGAGATAAGACAGAACCAATGCAAGGCTGTTCAGCTTTAGATTAATTTTTTGTTGATGCTCCAAAGGGCTCTTAGTCTCTCTCAGTATTTTGTGCAAATTTCACAGCATTTTTTCAGAGTTTCTGCAAGAGCTACTTGATGATGAAGTTCTGTTTCGGCAGCCATCGTGCAGTAGCAAAGTCTCTGCCATGTGAGCTGAAGGAACAACTGGCCTGCCCTGATGAGCCATGGGCAACAAGGGTTTGGTGGGTAACAGCCTGTCACTGCCAGTCACTGCCAGCAGAAAATCTCAAGGCTTTAAGCTGATGCTGGTCCATAAGACTGAGAAAAATAGAAACTTTCGTTGCCTCATGTATACTTTATATATCATATAAACTTTATATATATATAAAGTATATATCATATACTTTATCATATATATTATGTACAAGATAGTCATTTTTGCTTTTACTTTGTTCATTAATCTGTCTTTCAGGTAACTATATGTGACATACACAAAAGCATGATTTTGAAAGGCTAAGTAAGCATTTCACTTCCCTCCAAGATTCATGTATAACATCTTCTTGTGCTTTGCAATATCATTTTTCCATCCTTGCAGTCAGTATTCAGAGCTGAGGGACAGAGACATGACTGTGAAGTGCTCCCAGAAGACTGGTGTGAAAGAAGCCTGACCTCAATATTTTCTCTCCATATCTTCTACTTGTCAAGACATCTCTCTTTTTCCTTCTGTGAGGTACACAGCTTCTTTGTGTGTTGTGCTTACCTTGATACACTAGCTCTTACCATGCCTATTTGTCTTCATCCTGAACACATTCATTTAAGGATGGTAAATTAAATCTTCAAGCACGTGAGATTCATCTGCCACGATGTTTCCTCTGATCAGTAGTTCATCAAATATTCCTGGTTTTTGTTCAACCCCACACATAGACAAAAAGCATGAAGTTTTTCAATGCAAGTGAAAACAAATTTACTGAGCAACCTGATTAAGAGAGGGTTTACTTTACTATCAATTAATTTGTTAAGAGTGTGTAATAATTGGGGGGAGATATAAATTTGAGTGATCTTGCCATAAAGCAGTTCAGGTGAAACTGAAAGTTTGGTAGGTTTCAAAATGCTAAGAAACCTTGGATAATAATTTTGAAGAAAATTGAAGTCAAGCAGAACACTTATTTTGTTTCCTTCTGCTTTTAATTGATGACACAGGGAAAGAATTTCATGTAATCGATATGAAGAAGAAAAACTCTTGTCTTTTTCCTAACATGAGCAGGTGATGCCTAAAAATCTCTCACTGTGCAGAACCAAGACAAACAGGATTGCAATCAGATATTTATGTTGATGAATTTGTTTTTCTGCTGCAAGAATTTGCTGAATGGACATATTCACAACTCCAACATCTAATACAGAAGTGCTGACCATATCCTTCTGTACACCACATTTTTTAGAAGCCTGAGAACCTAATGAGACTTAACAGTATTGATAAAAGCCTGACATTCAATCTTTTAGCCAGAATAAGAGTGGGTTTTTTCACAGTTGTATCAACAAAGAAAAGGAAAATGATATTTCCATATGATTTTTTAAATCTAGTAAATATTGTTATATACAGTGCATACATACACACACACACGTGTATACCCACATATGTATATGTGTGTGTGTGTGTGTATATATATATATGTATCCTTCTTGCTATGTTGATTAATCTTCTGGATTTCCACAGTAAAGTGAATGAGATAGGAAGAATCCTTAAGTAAAAATAATCTTATAGTCAGAATTTTTAAGGCTCTCTAGTAAGACTGTTCCTTGGGTTTAAATCTAATGTTGGGGTCAATCCAGAATTCCCTAAGGACTCTCTGCTAGTTGACTGAGAGTTCATCTTTTTGTTTCTCAGATCATATGGAATAGCCACAGTTCCTTTTCTGAGGCAAAAAAGAATACTATGACCAGCAGCTCTAACTTTCTACATTATAAATCCCATAAAATCTCACATAGCAACTTGCACATCTGAGAATTCTATACGTTTTATTTTAATTTATGAGTTCAGATATCTATTTTCTGGATTTTCATACTCTAGGAGTAACCTCTATAATTTGAATTTGAATTTTGTTCACTGGAAAATGAAATTATCTGTGGTCTGTTAGGACCCTCAAGCAAGCACTAAAATACTTCAAGAGAGAGGGAAAATGCACAAATATTTATCACTGGCATCAGCACAAGTATTATAGAAAACACAGATTCCTTGGCTTATTTCCCAGCCATGGCAGCTTTTAAGATCACTTGAAGCCACTTTTCAGTTTGAGTCTGTCCTTTGAAAGTATTTGATAAAATCTATTCCATTTCTTATGGCATTTCTCATGGGCATATGTTGTCATCTATAGGCTTTAAGGGTTTGGTCTGCAACCTCACACAGTAAAATATTACCTATGTTCACTTTGTATCATTTCAAAAGAAGCCTCCTTCTGTACCCCTTAGAAATGTCACGGTGCAGTAAAGTACATGCACATTATGTTCCATGGTATGTCAACCTTACTGCAGCTGACCAGTGTACATCTGTGTTATAATCTTCTGGAGATTCTTCCCTCAACTGAATATGCAGAACAATTAAAACAATGGACACTCAGTGAATGTGGAAAAAAATGAGATATTAGGTTAAAAATGAAACATCTCAATTTGTTGATCAAATAGCAGATATTGCTAATGAATTTAACTTGGGAAATTTCTTAAGGATCTTGTAATAGGCTATTGGATGTGAAGCAATAAAATTAGATGATCTCAAATGAAAATACTTGCTCATTTCAGAAAATTTAAACAGTTTCTGACATACTAAGAGTGAGGAATTTTGCTGATGTGAAAGCAGCAATAACTTCACTGAGGAAAGAATGTAGTCCAACAGAATATCAGTGTATTGAAGATAGGTATTTTGACGAGATTTCAAAGACCTATAAAAAGATAATTCACATTTCTCAATCTTTCCAACCATCATGAGAAGCAGAAATCATTTAGCAAACCTAAGTAGAAATGCTTGTAACATGTACATTACACTTTACTGCCATTGCAACATTTATGAGTGACCATAAAACCTAATTCCTTTCCCACTATCCCACTATCTGAATTCCTATATTGTTCTATCATCCATCAGATCTATGTGTTTAAAAACAGAAATAATGACAATCTTCTTTATTTTTTTTTCAGACTGCAGAAAGCAAAAATTATTGCTAAGAAACTTGTCTTACTTATTTCACGAGTTCATCATCTTCTTCCATGTTTTAATTAGTACTATTTATAACACTTCTTTTGCTCATAAGACATCTTATATTGTAATGTCATTGGGGTTAGCATCCTCACACAGCCTGTTTGAAAGCTGAAACCAGTAGTTTCTGATCCCTGAGAGCCCACCACTGCTTTTAATAAGACCTACTGAAGCTGTTAGGAATTAAAGGTCATTACAGCTTTGTGTATATTTGGGCTATTTGGCAAAATTAGCTTGCCATGGTGGCCTGATGGGTAGCGATGAGCACATCTGGTTCCATTTCTTCAGAGCTACCACAGCAAGATGTAATTTCAAACATGAGGTTTCAGTATTTACCACCTGGGGAAATCCTCACAGGGATTTAACTCTTCTCTGCCCACTCTTTACTCTGGTTCTTCCTTTGTCTTCAGTGCATCAAACCATTTAGTTCCCACCATTTCTGTTTTCTGCCAGGGTTCAGTTCACAATATGAAGTAGAAGATTGTTTGTGACAAGGACAGACAACACCATATGTTCATGCAATGCCTGGAACAGGTGCTGGGCACACTCTAACTTACACATCTCTCCATAGAGAGACAGTGCTGTAGATGAAACTTTACTTTAGGACAGAGGGTTCACAGCAATGAGCAAGCCTGACTTTTTTTCTGAATGGCAGAAAGCTTCCATACTGTATAATGTGTTGCAAGAAAGAGATCAGAATTAGACCACCAGGAAAAAATATCTTTAATAAGTAAGAGTAATTAAGGAAATTATTTTATTAAAAACATGAGAAACTATGATTTTTTAATATATTTCAAGGACAGTTCAGTTAAAATGTAAAGCCCAGTACCACAAAAGGCATAGCAATAAAAGACCCCCCACAGATTACTACAGTACAGTTTCCTAGAATTAGAAATACATGTAATCACCTTAATTATAAAAATGGTGTCAAATTTAAAATATTACTAAAATCTNNNATTAATTATTATTATTATTTATTTTGCTGGTAATAACACATTAAATTAAAAGAACATGAGTGAAAATGAAGAGCAGCACAGATGTTTAGCTGCACTTAGGAGTACACCAGAACTTCCATTGATATTTTCCTGTATTCTTAAAATAGATAAGGTTAGACTATACACCTGTCTGTTTTACCATTAATACTAACCAGAAAGCATGAGAAATAATACAATATTATTCAGAAGTATAACATGAATTTTTAAAAAACAGGAACCGTTCCATGGGACCAAAATTAATTTATGGTTGTTCTTGAAAAGCAGACTGCATTTTATACTCAGAAAGTGTGGGCTTTTTATCTTTTGTTTCAATTATTTGCATGCTTGTGAATTGTCATGAGAGCTCGAGTGTGGAAACCCCTTCTCCTGTACATTTAGCAATATAACTAAAATCTCCAATTCTCTGTTTCTTCCTATTTGTGTGAATGCTGGCATATAATGAAATTAAAGGCAAGACCAAAACAGGCACTTCGTCTTGAAGCAGTAAGCAAGTAGGGTTACCATCAGTCTTATGGGTAATCCCATAAAACCGGATTTGACTTCAGGTTCTTAATTGCCATCAGACATCTGACAACTCCTGGAATGTGGCAAAACCATGATGCTTTTAGCAGAAAGGTGCTCCAGCATAGCTTTTTGAAGAAAGCCAGAACAACAGAAGACTGATAACTTATTAAAAAAGAGGAAATAGAAATAAAATTCCTGTATTGAGACTGAATCCTATCTGCCTAAGACTTGCTCTCCCAATTCTCATGAAACATCTGCAACCTGTCCAAAAAACTAGTCTCAGAGGAATTTGTGTCATCATCCTGAAAATAGTTATTGTACTTATGACTAACACAAATCCAGATACCAGATATACCACAATACCAGAACTAATTTATAATGAGAAAAAAAATCACACTTCCCCCCCTCCCCTGATGTTTAATTTGTTTATTAGATGAAGTCTTTCTACTAAAAAGCCTAATACATGACATAAAAGTACTTATTTTATGGGTACAGAATAATTAGTACTTGGAACTAGTCAGCTGGGGTAAGCAGGAAAAAAACTTTGCCTTTTCATTAGCAAGACACCAATTTTAATCGTATTTGAATTTTCTTCACCATTAAGGGATTTTTAATATGATTCACAGTTTAACTGAGGTTGGGAACATCATATGATCCATTATGTTGCATTGAATATTGCAGGAAAGTTCTACTCCGAAATATTTTTCCTTTTCCCAGAGATTCAGTCTGAAGCATGCTATGCACCATACTGAGGTTGAACTGGTTTTCTTGACAAAGAGAGCGTTGTTAATTTTAATGGAGTTACATCAAATATTCAATAGCAAAGTGATAGTAACACTAGAAGAGACCCAAAATACATTAGCAAGTCTTCCTTTTCTCTTGTCCAGAATTGATACAGAAAGTCCCTTGGTGTTGGAAGCCCCATGTGTGGTTCTGCTGCCATTCCAGTACTCTACATATGTACACAGAAATAATATTTCTAACTCTGAAATGCAATTGTCCAAGGAAAGACAAAGAAGAAAAATCTGCACATTCATCAGCTTTGACCTTTTAAAGCTAACGTAAGCCCACCCTTTCCAAAAGAGTGTTCCTTGCAAATTCCATGCTGTTCAGCAGGACCTCCATTCTTAATGCTTTCCCTGCAATATGCATATGTAGTGAGATCATTCCATAAAAATTCCCCTGGCTCAGTCTGCTCCCAGTGTAGGTGTGCAGGATATGAGTGTGGCCACGGCTCCAGAGAGCTCATCTTCTCACATGAGGGCAGAAGAAATTTTGTAATGCTTATCTATAGCTCTGTCCTTTAGTTATTGTCTGTCACACAAAATAATTCAGAAGCATTTTTGTGTGCATCATGGTAAAAGGATTCAAACTTCTCACTCACACTTGAGCCCTTTTAACAGTTAATACTCTGCTTCTTTGAAGTCCCTTTAAACTCAACAGGTTAATAGAAACAGCACTGAAATTCCATGCAGATTTAGAAACCATCCTTCTCTTTGGCTCAAGGTGAGGATAAGCAGTGGTAGCAGTGGCTGAAACTGCGGCTTTTTATGCAGAGTAACTCTTTTTAAGAAGAGAATAAAACTGCTGAATCTTTATAGCCAGACATGCTCAGCTGGTACCGACTATGCCTCAGTCTTAGCTTATTCTTCCCCCTGTGGGGAAAGACTAATGAAATTCTGATCTCTTGGCCTAAAAGCAGGCAAGCATGAAGGTGGGTTTTCTGCTTTTTTCCCCACAAACTCAGGGTGAGCTGATGGGTTTACCACTGATTTTTTGTATGCAAATGCATATACCCACGCTTCACTGGGTGTGAGAACTTAAAGATGGGAAGAGCCTTGCATACAAAATATACAGTGGGGTTCAAAATCAAATTTTATAGTTAAAATATAATTCCACTGTGTGGCAACAAAATAGACTTCCAGAGGAATCAGTGTCTGTTTTCTGAGTTGTAATTTTCTATATGTTCGTCACTTGTCCCTTAATTTTAACTCAAAGCACATTTTAAAATATTACTGTAGTGTTAAATTATTTGTACTAAATTTGAATGTCACTATAGGTTAAAAAAAAAAAAACCCTCTGCTGAGACATACCTATTAGGCAGTTTTGTTAATTAAGGGTGAAAGAAGACATTCAAGAGCAACGCTCAAAATGACATGCACAACACAACACACAAACAAAAATCATCCAGCATTGACATTCACTGGAGTAAAATGAAAGGAGCTCACTATTTAACTTACTGCTTTCTGTAAAACCTTGTGAAACAGCAATAAAACCAAGAATCTAAATAACCCATCTATTTCAGCAACAGCTACTAAACTAAACAAACAGCAACGTGGATGAATCTTATATTATCTGTCTTTGGCATGACTGTTCCGTTTCTTAGCAGTTGCTACATTAAAAAGCACTCTGGAGAGAATGAGCTTTGAGGTTCTGCAAGTGTCTTTAAAATTCTGAATATTAAAACTGGCAGACTGTCTTCAGAAAGTATTTTGTATGTATATCAGGACTGTCATGAATTTGAGACACAGTGTGTGGTCCTATAGGTCTCATTAGATCCTGTGACTAGGTGAGCTAACTACATGCAATATACTATACTGATAAGTGTAATTAATAGGAGTAAATGGGACGTTCTTGACTTATGCAAATAAGGCATCATTAGTTTATTCAGCCATCTGTTCTGATTTGAGTAGGCATTTCCCAGTATACAAGAAATTACATTAACTTTAGTTTTCTGCAAAAATGATCATGAATAATTCTGACTCATTCTAAAGGATGATTTCTTTCTTCTCCCACATGAGTTCATTCCTTACAGATAAGCAAAGATCAGCTCATCTAACAGGGCATTACCTCTGTCCTCACCATTCACACTCCTTAAATATCATCAAGAAATCATAGCAGCTGTTTACAATGGTATCACACTTACGGCTGTAAGTGACATGAGTGCTTTATAGCTCTGTATTTACAAGATATCAAAGTGGTTTCTTAGAGCGTAGTGCAATTTCCCTTCTGCTCTGGGTGCATAAAATCAGTGAACCCAATAAACTAGAAAAGCCTCATTAATGGAATCAACTGTCCTTTGTAAGTGAGCAGCAGAAGCCAGCAGATCAAAGGTGTCCCACTTCCTTCAGTAGTGCCTGCACATCTGTTTTGGTTAGATGAAATATGTGGTTAAGCTTTCTGCTTGACAACAACAAAGCTTTTTGCTATTACCGTTTTTCTAATATATGCTGACTTCAGTTTTCAGCCCATCTTTTTCTATAAATACTTAAGCATTTTAACATGAAGTTATGGGTCTGATTGATATAAGCTGTGTCTAAGTTCAGCTGTGGTGTTAGAAGATATATGATGCCCCTCGTCTGGCCCATGTAAATAAAAAGATTAGACGGCACCTTGCTGGAGTTAAGTTTCCTTCAAAATAACACCAAATGCTGGTACTTTTTGCATCTATATCCAGCTATAAACAAGCCCTATAAACAGCTATAATCCAGGGCTGGATCTGCTATTCTATCATTAGGAGTGCTCTTACTTTTGAAAAAGAGATAGAAATCATGAAGAATGGTATAACCTCTCCGTAACTTAAGAAAACTAAAATAAAATCATAATTTTGGAAGAGCATATTTAACTGGGACCAAATTTGAAGAGCTGAGTTTTAGTAGACAAAAAACAAGTTGGTTTCCTTTTTTTGATTAATATGAGGGAAGCTGTTTAAATGCTG
The DNA here is from genome assembly GCA_008694505.1 of Cyanoderma ruficeps. Classification (NCBI taxonomy): domain Eukaryota; kingdom Metazoa; phylum Chordata; class Aves; order Passeriformes; family Timaliidae; genus Cyanoderma; species Cyanoderma ruficeps. The sequence goes on from VZDJ01007747.1 coordinate 19,582,330, forward strand.
AATACTAAATTTCAAAATATGTTTTTTTAACAGTAATCTCTCAGAAATGTTTTCTTTTCTACTTTTTATCAAACAGAAAAAACAGAAATTAGAACACTGCCTACCCAACACTGTCCTTACTCTCTTTTGTATATTTTTCTACAGAAGATTTTGCAGTAGGTCATTCTTATTGAATAGCACCTATATCCCATAAACACAGACTACCCTATGGTATTAGATTATTATTAGGTAATTGGAAAATGTACTAGAAGCTACTTTGTGAACAAATGCTTTAGTACTGGAAGTGGTCATCCATATATATGTGGCTAGCAGCCCACTGAAATTGTAAAACACTAATCTGATTGCGATGAACTGTAATTATAATGAACAGGGACAAAAAAAAAGTGAGGGAAAGGCTAATCTAGTAATGCCATTTACAAATTTTTTTTCGAGAGGACAGTACCAGGAGTCCTTTAAATTGTTCCCTCTCCTTCCATCTGGCATGCAGAGCTGAGGAAGTTGATCAAAGAAAACAAAAATGCCACATATTTTTTGTGGTACTGCACATGTGTGATTAAAGGCAGTGCTCAGTGCCTGATGCTGGGGTGACCCAATGCCCATTGGAGTGCAGTTGACTCCTTCCTATCTGCTATAGCAGATAGGTGAAACAGTATTTACAAGATGATGAATACTGCAAACCCTGAGTTAATCCTGCCTCCAGTCCAGAACTTCATGATCAGGGTGATCGCATTACGCACAAAAAACCCCAAAAAACCCACATAACCAAAAAACTCATAAAAAAAAAAACCCCACCCCACAACACCAAAAAACCTGTCCTGTTTATTTGTTAGAATGCAGGAATTATCTGAACAATTTGAAAAAAACAAATCTCATAAAATATGTCAAGAAATCCTCTCTACTCAGGAAGGAAAACAGATAATTTTAATTCTTGTGTTTCTATTTGTAACCTAACATATTTCTTCAGCAAAAGGAGACAAGCAGTGACTTTAAATAGGTCTGCTTGTTTCCTCTTGTTCATATCACTCACCAAAGTGCCTCCACCCTATCCTTTTTTGAGTGATATCCTTATTCATTCTTATTTATGAAAGTTAGGTTATCCAATTCACTTGCAAAGTCAACAAGGCAAGTTAACCAGAGCTTTAGATCAATAGCAAATGTTACATTTCATATGCCCTAAGTACAAACTAGAAATAGCAAAAACATTTATAAACGGGTTCAAGGAAAATGGATGTATGAAGAACATTTATTTGTTTGCTCATTTAGGTTTCCTTTGTTCACAGACCACTTGATATTTGTTTAAAACTATACAGTGGTTTGATTCTTACCAACTTTAGATAAAGCATACATGTTTATATAAAGCTGAATTATCCTTTCCAAAGATGGAAATTACAGCCAAGGATGATCCTAATGGAAAACTGACCTCTTACAAGATTTATTCTTCACACCATGAACCAAGTATGGAAGATAATGAGCATGCAATCCTAAATTTTGCAAGTAATCTTTATAACTGCATTTCATTTTGCATCCTTGTCTCCTAGTGAGTCCAGTAGGGTCTGGGCTTTGTGAATCTGTATATAGAATTTAGAGCAGAATCATAGAATATGTTGAGTTGGAAGGGATTTATCAGGATCATTGAGTCAACTCCTGGCGCTGCACAGGACATCCCAAGAATCAAACCATGTGCCTGAAAGCATTGTCCAAACACTTCTTGAACTCTGCCAGGCTTGGTGCCATGACCACTTCTCTAGGGAGCCTCTTCTAGTGCCCAGCCACCCTCTGGTTGAAGAATCTTTTCCTGGTATCTACCCTAAATTCCAGTTGAGCTTTGGCCACATGAATTTTCTCTGTACAGTGGTGAGTAGTATCTCTTATTCATCCCATGTCACCTGACTTTGTTTCCACTAGGCGCATACACCTTTCTTTTTCTTATTTCCAAGAGAATATCCCTATTCAGCCAAGGTGGCCTTCTGCCTTGTCTGCTTGACTTGAGACATCTGGGAATTGCCTGCTCCTTCGCCTTAGGAGGTGTTTAAAGAGTAAAAAGCACTGAAGGTAGTGCCTTACAAGCACAAAGCCTGCTCTACAAAAAATTTGAGCATGCCCTACACTTATCAAATTGCTCACAAACAGTGCATTTAATTCATCAGCAGAATGAGGCCAGAACCTAAAAGTGTAAGGCAGTAAACTTATTATCGATGTGTTGAAACAACCAATCGTTGAAACAATCACATTTAACAATCTGAATAATCCAGTAAAGAGCATTTATCTTCAGCTATATCATGAGTGTTAATTTAAATCCATAAAATTTCTGTAATGTACTTTTTCATTTCAGAACTGACCGTTCTTATTTATACCGAAGTGATGGTGCTAGTGGATAATTATTCTTATAGCAGACTTAGCAAGACATTATATTCATGAGGCTTTTTACATAATTGTTTTTTACCCAGTTTAGGCTAATCCTCATAACAGATTAGCAGTCTGTCCTGGATAGCAATGTAGTAATATGTCAGAAAGAAAACATGAAAATTTTTGATGCTGCATTGGGGTATTGCTAGAAAGTAGCTTGCATTTCAGTACTGGTACTTAGGACACAACTTGAATACTTCTCTCTTAAGGGTCTTTTTTTTTCTTAGGGTCTTCAGAGAAAAGATTTCCAGTCTTCAGTCTTATACAGGAAATATTATTCCCAAGTAGTCTAGTTCAGGATTTATTTTGTATCTATCAGTTTGGTTTAGCTGCAACCTATTCTCAGCAAGGGAATCTCCATATGTCATCTTCTACTCCACAAATGTGCCAGTCTAGATATTTCCTGACAGCACTGATTTTAGATGCCAAACATTTCTACTCTTTCTCCAATGAAACATTTCATTTTAAACCCTGTTGCATTGAAGAAAGTGGGAATTTTGCCAGGATTTTATCCTATCTGCTTTCTGAGACTACCCATGAAAATGTGCTACATCACGTGACCTTCCCAGCACAGCACTGGGTAGGCTGTATCCTGCAAAACGACATCTTTTGTAAACAAGATTTAGAAATCTTGGAGGGAATTTCCTGCTGCTGGTCAGATTGTTTTGAACACCATTGACCTTGCTGTAGATTTCTATTCTAAGAACAGCTATTCATCTGTGTCCCATCCAATTGCTTTGATGACAGTAGCTGCTGGGGAGGTGGATAAGGAAATCTAGAGACACTCGTTCCAGTTGTGAGCCCTGCTGATAACCAGCCCAGACTGTGCTCTGGCTGCTCTATACCAATTTAAACAGTTTGGAAGGAAATAACTTCACTGAGGAAGGAAGCAAGGGAATGCGGAAAGCAAACCAAAAAAATTCCAAGCACAGTGCTAACCTAGACCACATCATTTGCCATCACACTACCAACATTCCCATCAAAACACAGGCAACCATGCCTCAGACTGCACAAAAAGTATATTTCTAAAATGCACTGGCACTCAAGGCATTCTCAGATGCTCTTCAGATTGCCAGCCCTTATTAAGCAGATAAATCTACACCATTTGTTCCTACTTTGCAAAGAATGTTACACTCCTTAACAAGAAAAAAAAGATTTCATACACTTAGAATTGTAATGACTCGTTCATGGATTTTTTCTGAACACAAGGAGGATGTCAAGGCACAAAAGCCCAACTACAGGGAGCAAAAATCATTTACGTAATTAGCTTCATATCTTCTAAGTCAAAAACTCTTCTAGCTTCTTTATCTATTCTCTATAAAAAATATATTTGTGTAAGACTTATATTTTAATGGACTTAATTTCTGGATAGCATTCTTCTCTTTTGTCTCTTTTGATGGTATGACTTCACAATCCTAAAGTAGTTTTCATGTTTCAAATAATTCAGAGGTCTCACCAACTGAAGCCTCTCCAATAGCAGTACATAATAAATCACAGAAATTTAAAGTAAAAAAGAGACAATCAAAAATTGTGTCTTGATCACACCTCATGAAGAGTATCTACTTAGCAGGGATGGTTTCTCTAGACAGTCTCAACATTTAATAGGAAATCTTCCCATTTTCTGTCTATTTTACTATATAATAAAGAACAGATGTAGTCTGAAACAGCCTGAAATTATTACAAATGTTAAACAATTTCCATAGCCTACAAAATGAGGATCAAAGATTTAGTAAATATTCAGTATCATTATTTGATATTGAAACCATCAAGTGTATCATTTTCAGTACTTTAGATTTTTATGGAAAGAATAAAATTATTTCTATATAGTGACTTACTAATAGCTCTAAAATAAAATAATGGAGACTCAAAGTATCAGTCTATGTAGGTATCTAGAACTGGAGTTCTGAGTCATATAAGCTAAACTTCAGTATGTTTTGTTTTATTATATTTAGTGCATTACTGAATGTAAATACTTCATTAGTTCTTCAGGTTCTTGGTTTCATCAAAATTTTGTAACTTATATCTTCAAATGGTTGTGGTTTTTAGTGGTAAAACTTACAACATCTTCAGAAACCCTCCACCAAGACTTACGCAATGACATCCCAGCCTTAATTTCATGTCATGTAAGATCTGGCTGAAAGAATCACTGAAATCACTGATCATATTTCCACTGACCTACAGTTTAAGACAGTGGCAGAATTATGTTCTAAGTCTGCACATCTAAGCAACTCTGGCTGAAAGAGAACAAGAAGTTCTTACAGAACTGTTTATGATCCCAAATGATGCTCATCTCTGAAATTAAAAGTAATTGATGCAAACAAAACACCTTAGATATAGCTTGAAACTTATAGGGTACAGCATGCAAAAGGTAGGTAAAGAGAAATTACATTTGATATTCATCCTGAAATTAAGTCCAGAAGAATAAGGATTAAATATTACATAGAAGATGAAGGAGAATATTCCTTTATCGAAAATCTGGACTTCTTTTTCTTCTCTCACATATAAGAATACTAGAGAAATACAACAAAATTCAAGATACAAACAAGAATATGATTCAGAGGACAGTGAGGGTGATGCGGTGATAAAGGACAGCGCAAAAGCAAACAGCCTATTCCATTATCTTCTTAACATTTTAGCTAACAGTCAAACATTGAGGTTGTATAATGTTTTCCACCTTTGATTAGGGGAATAAGAACCAAGTTTAAACCTGTATCACAGTTGTCCCAGTTGTTATACAAACAACAGGTCTGAAGAGTTCCTTGTGCATGCAATAGAAATTTTCATCTTAGGTGTGCAGAATAACCAATTTCTAGTGTGACTGAGCTTGCTGTGGCCATGGACAACATGTTTTAAGAAGAGCGCTTAACTTCTTTTTAAACAAGTTAGCGGAACCTAGGCCTGAGGGCATGATTTTGAGCATGACTTTGGTCTGCGTTTTCTAGAATGTCTAGCTACACAGTCAGGTGGGCTCTTTTAAGATACCTGACTAATAACTGGTTTTGGCTTTCTTTCTCACAGACAACTGCACCGTCCTATGGCAGATATGAGATGATTTTTCTGAAATTACTGTTTAGAAAATTTGGTTTTCCAGCAGTTTTGATGCATTTTTTGGAATGGGAGCTGAACCTGATCCAGTCATCCTAGTCATATGTTTAGCTGTCATTGTATTGGGGTTTGTATCTCAGATTGAGGTTGATTTAATCTGAAATAACAGTACACTCCTTGGATGTAACTGCATGAAGCAGGTCCCCACCACACAAACCCTTTTACTTTTTTCCCTTTTTTTCCCCACAACCCTTATACTAAGAGCAAACAGCTTTCTAGATCTTTGTTATAAGGAACCTTTATGTCCCCCATGGTAAGGCTACTGAAAATTTAACCTGTTTTGAAATATCTTGTACTATTAGAGTGCTGCACAAGCAGGACAGAAAAAATCCCAAAAGACACTGTCTACACTTTCCTCTGTGATGTTTCCACACCAACATAAAACTCTCTGTTAGGCTTACATAACAATCAGCTATCACCTTGCCTTGTATCTGTGTTTCATCACTCAGTTTCCCTCTGAGTTTCCCGACACACCTTCCTTGCAGTCACTTGCATGTCAGTCAGCAGCTGCCTCCTCACACATCCCAGCCCTGATGATCTGCTCACAACGTGCTAGCAGATAGTGCTGGGGACGAAATTCAGTAACACAATCTATCAAATGCTGATCATACATTGCACTGCTGTAAATGTTAGTGTTGTCAGGTGCTGAGCTGAAGTAGGAAAACTGAGTTAGCTCAAAATAAGTAGAGAATAATTGGACATGGGGTTGATTTGTTTTCTTTGTTTGTTTGTTGTCAGGTTAACTTTTAGCCGCAGTAATTCCTGATCCAAGTCATTGTGTGGTTTTGTGAACTTTTGTGGTAGAACAAAGGCAGGAATGGGAGTACATAGGTGGGGATGGAAAGCAAAGGAAGGAGGCAACATTTTAATTCTAGCTCTCATTTATATCAGCTATAATTTACTTTGAAACCACAACCACCTTTACAGAGGTAAAAAAAGTCCAGGGAACAACCACCAGTGATGAAACGTTACAACATTTGTCAGAAGTGCAAACCAAATAATCATTCCCATCCCTGGCCTCACCACTACCTAAAGATCAATATCAACATTTGCTACCAGGAGTCAGGATCTCCTGTACTCCATGTCATCCTTGTCGTTCTTCATATTTTCCATATAAATGCATGACTTAAAACAACAATTACACAGGATAAAATCTATGCTGCAAGAGGATCCATAGTTACCCTGCCTTGCAGCTACAGTTTTTGAAGTAGATGTTGCTAGTCCTGTTGCAAATATCTTTGAAATGGATTTTGTGATGTAATGCAATGTATGTGACTTGCCATGAGCCTCGGGTTGGGGGATTTTTGTATGGCTTTCGTTTATAATGTTCCAAATCAAATGAAAAGCCCAAATAATTCCTTTTCTTTTGAAATTATTCATAAGTCATTTTTAAGATAATTTGCCAGGCAAAAAGGGTAATATAAGTAGATAGAAAATAAGATGTTAATCACTGAAATCCCCACCCCCAAAAGTGGTCATTAATCAGTTCTGTGCCACACAGGCATGTTGTCCTTGCATTAGAGAAAATATTGCCAGAGTTCCCCCAATGTGCACCAAAGAGTACAAGGCTCTTCTTCAATTTTAATAAACATGCACACACAAACACACTTGATATGCCAAGACAGGAGGCCTGGAGTATTTGAGACAAGGCGGCAGCACCACCAACAATAGTGCAGTTTGTATTGCTGGCAGTACTGGCATACCACTGGCCAGCACTTCAAAAGTGTCCAAAAGACCAAAGAAACTGCTGCAAACAGAGAGCAACTTTAAATGCCGATGGAGTACTTTGAAGTGATTATTAACAATGCATCCCATAGCCCGAGGCACGCACAAAGTATGTCTGTACACCAGGCTGCTGAATGGAACAGGATTTGTTTATCAGCCCCTCCACCAAGACCACAGAGGTTCCCTCTGAAACAATTTATTCTCATCTCCTGCAGCTGAATGTGCTTACAGGCATTTTCTCTGGGACAGATTCAGCTAATAAATGATTGAGTCACTGGAAGTGGTAGTATGTCCTATCTGGAGAAAGCTGTAAGCCATACTCCACACCAGAGGAAAAAAGGCCCAAAGACAATATTCTGTGCTTGTGTCTGTGTTCCACTCCTGGAAACACTGATTTGAATTTTTGTGGCTAAATGCAATTTCTGTGCAACGGCTGGCTCCCTGGATATGCTAGGTGGGCACAGAAGTACCAGGAGAAATCATCTGACCTGTCACAAAGGGAGTATCAAGAGATTTCCACTAATTCCTCTTAGGACTGGTGCAAACCATTTTCCTTCTGCAGACTTCTGTTTTTCTGCTAAACTTTGGCTGTTTTACTGTTGTCATGCAAGCTCAAATTGTGCCTCCATCATCTGTCTGTATGGGTTTTCTGTCTTTTCCTGGGACCTGGACAAAAGACTTTCTGGGCATGAATGGCTGCTTTGTTCCCCTGCTCTGAAGAGATCTTAGGCAAATGTAGTCAAACTCCAAGTTTGGTAGAAAAAAAGAAAAAAACAAAACTGGCCAGGTTTGTAGCCTTCAAAATCATGCTTGAATACTTTGAAGTTAGGATAGAATTTTTCTTCATGTCTTCGGTTCTCTGTGAAGAAATTCCTTCGTAGCTACTCTTCACTAGAAAGTCATAATCAGGCATGAAATAAGAAAATTACTCTAAAGAGGAGAACTTAGGATCTCATTCAAAGTGAATATATCCTTTAAAGCTCAGTGAAGCAAATAATGAAACTAAGAAACAGGATTTATTGCAAAAGCTGAAGTATAAAAGACTCATTAATGACAATCTCTGCTTTGGTAGGCCTGGCAAATATGTATTTGTAACCCTGTTGCCCTATGGATAGATACTGTATCAAGACTTTTTTGGCTAAAAGGTACAAGCCACAGAGCTGTAGGGCATATTTCAGGAAAAGAGGAATTGGTTGCATTTAGCTTGCAGTGTCCTTTTAGTCTTTAAGACTCTTTTAGCTGCCTAAAAACAGAATAAGTTTTTTTATTAGAAAACTAACTTCAGCTTTTGCCCATTTATTTCAACGTATTTCCAAGAGAAGTCAAAAAAGAATGTTTAAGCTCCCTTTTTCTTTAATAGGTAAAGTTTAATTAAACAAATATCCTGTTCTAATATGTGCTGCTACACTGAGGTCTGAGCACCTGAAAACATTAGCTAAAACAAAATGTCAGCATTTGGTTTTGTTCACTGGTTACTAGCTAACATTCAGGAGTATAAATTGATTTCAGATGGGAATGTCAGCTGCATGCTCTGGCTAGAAATGAAGCTCTGACTCAGAGGGGTAGAAAAGATATTACAATCCAAATTTCTCAACTTAATTTCTTCCAAGTAGGGGAATGACACCAAGGGGGAATTCATCCTGTATCCATTGAAGTATTTTGTTCTACCCCCAAATAACTGCTAACTCTTTCTAAACAGTGCCATAGGCCTTTCTCCCCAGACCACTCTTCTCATGCCTTGCATAAAATCATCCCCCACCATGTTTTTCATGGGTTTCCCACAATCTTGCAGACTGGTATGGTTTTTAACCATCAAAGCAAAGCAGCAGGAGGATGGAGTTTGAATAAAACAAAATAACAGTTTGAGGAGAAATGTCTGGTTTATGCTAAAACAGAAAGACTTCCTTCACTTTGAATCAGAAAATTGTTTGTTTCTAACTATGCTTGTAGAAGTTTCATATGAGGCATCAATCACAAGAAGGAAACAGAAGAGAAGACAGTGGTGACATTAATCCCACATGCTTTTAATCAGTAGCCCAGCACTTATGGTATTTATCTAAGATAGTTAGGACACATGTAGGGCTTCTTGCACTGTCCTGTGTGGTTACAGCAGCTCAGGACAGAACAGCTCACACCTCTGCACTGCTCCCCAGCTGTGCTTCACTGAACTCCTAACCTTCCAAGGAAAGCACAGATGGGTGTCAAATTTTCAGAGCCAACAAGCTCTTAGGTGTTTTGTGCAAGTTTCATCTTCACATGAGCTATGCAGTCCCCAGTGGGAAAACCCAAGCTCTCTGGTATGGTCTGAAAGCTGTGGATCCCAGTCCTGCCAGGTGACAGAGAGAGAGTGAGCCAGCAAACTGACACACAGTCAGGTCACATTCTTTTTAATGCAGAGGGGTGTAGGTGAGCACTGCTGGGTTGAACTCCTTCTATGCACCTCTGTAAAAAATGGATCAAATATCTTTCCTGAGAGGTGGAGGACTGAAACGCAACTAGATATTCTTTTTCTTAAATCAGTAACATCAGAGGGCCTATGACTTATGACTTGGGTTTACAGAGAACCTGCAGTAGCTGCAGACATTGCACTGAATTTGGCTGTTTGGGACTATGTGTAAGGAGCATGTACTTCCTCTGGCCTCCAGTGCCTAGAACAGTGTGCTGTAGTATGGATGTAATACCTGCCATGATAATATTAATACCATTCACTAACCAATAGAATTCCGTGTGGGACTGACTTGACTTTCCTATTTTATGTTGAGGCTGACAATTTTTCCTATGAAAATGGGTATCAGGAAAGTGGCAAGTAACAAACTCTACGTTCAATTTGCAGCTTGAAGACAAGCAAATGTAATATCTAGTTCTGAGCTAAGCTTGATCATCTACTCACCCTTTTCAAAATCTGTTTAAAGAAAGTCTCATCCCAAATTTAGCTCCTAAACTCAAAGCCCCTGTTCCTTTGAGTGGCATACTTTTATTCATGGCTTAAGTGTGACTCTAATTCTGCTAAATGATTAACCACCACAGGATTTAACCATATTAACATAAGTGTGTGGATCCCTTCAAAGGCCTTCCAAATTTTCTTCATCCTCTGGACAAACCCTCAAGGGCCAAGTCACCAAAAGATGTTTTTGTCTTTCCTTCCCCACCCTTTGCCTTTTTTTCCCAGTTCTAAGCAATCATAAAATATGTGCTACACACTTCTGTGATGCAGGGAGAATAATAGGCTGCCCTGGGCCAAGTCACTTACAGAAGAAATAGAAAAGTATTTTAACTGAGCAGGAAGCTATTTATCTCCAAATTACTTATGTTTAAGCTCACTTTAAGAAATCTTCTTCTTTTGACGAAATCAAAACAAACCTCTAAACACAGATGTTCACTAAGTATCCAAACATGAACAAAAAATATTCAGAGAAATTTGTGGGAAAGAACTCAGAACCTAAATCCAAAAGTCCTTGCACAGATTTTATTCAGTCTGAAATTGCCCTTAATTAATTGAGGCTAAGCAATGAGTAAAGCTTTTGGAATTTAACCATCTCCTTACATTACTGCATTTTTTATTTAGGCTTTTTAATCTGATACTTTCATACAGCATTGCACCAGCAAACTCACAAACTATAAACTGTCTCCTAAAAGCCATGAAATTGAAGCCAAGAGCTTTTGACTAACTTGAAATGTGCTGCTGCAAGGGATAAATGTGCCAGATCCTAGTATGTGGGTCACTTGTTTTGCCAGACTATTCAGTGTATGAGCAGATTTGTATTTCTTATCCTGAAGAGGGCAGAGAATAAGTATTTTCAACATTGTTCAGCTTTTTGTGTTTTACTAGTAAATGTGTGGTAATCAAAAACTGGAATATGGAATTAATTTTATTTAGATCATAACAGTGAATTTTGTCATTCTTAATATCTGTGCTGTTATTTCTCATCCTAACACTTCAGTATGCACATTGCAACATCTACCTAGTGTTAGAACAGGCACTAGTTGGCTGAAGAGTATGGATCAGTAAATGGAATTACTGCCAAAGCACATCAAAACAGGGTAAAAGACTATTTGGAGGGCATTTTGAACAAACTTGTATAGCCACTGCCTCTGCTCTTCCTCTCCTGGCAACAAATGCAGAAATTCAAATACAAAAGCTTTCAATAAATTGCACAACTGATAAAAAATCTAATAACCATGTTTTTAGTTACACTTCTCTCTGTGCATCACAATAACACACAGTCCTATCTTTGCAAAAGGAAATTTTCTTAGGATCATGAATTAACAATATAATTTCTTTCTCATGTAATATGAGAGCCTAACACATACCTACATGCTCTGGAAAGTATGAATCTGAATCGAATAATGACTAGGCTAAAATTCTCCATAGCTCAATTTCAATAGCTAGTTATACTTTTTATTTCCCATTTTCCTTAACAATTAACTCTGTTGAGCATTAAGAGTGCACTGTATAAAAATCTTTCTACAATCAGACCTTAAGAAAGAATAAAAAAAAGTTATGGAAGAATCTGGTCAACGTAATGAAAGAATATTTTGTCAAAAAAATGATGAAATTTGGGTTTGTTAAGCGTAATTTGTAGAAGTTCATTTTGTTTTGTTTTTTTGGTTGGGGGCTTTTTGTGCTTTGTTTGACTGAATTAGTCCTTTATTGCCTATCATGCACAGGGCAGCTGTTCAGATTAATAGTTTTGAGGCTGGGTTATTCAGATATGCAGTGGTTTTGTTTTCAACTGCCGTGTTTCTGTGCTTTGTTTTTTGAATGTGTAACATGTGATCTTTGTTAAAACCCTGCTGTGGAATGCTGACACACACACACAGAGGATTATTTTCCCTGCCAGGGGTTCATATAGATTTTTATGAAACCTGAAAAAAATGCAGACTCAACTTTTATTTTCCATTCAGAAAGAAACACAGCTGTCATGTTGGTGACAAATAGCTTTTAATTTTAAACTTTTGGATGAAAGGAACAGCCATCTTTCCTGACCACATTGTGGCAGGATAAAACTCATTACATCCCACGAGTCACAAACCACACATGGTATCTGTAGGTAACTGATTATAACATTTTACCAAAAGCTTCAGACAAGAGCTATTTTAAGGTCAACTTTCCTAAAACCGGGCCATGGACACTGCTTCCTCATATAGTGGGGATCAACTGCTCTTCCAAACCTATGTGACATTTCCACCTATGAGTACAAAGCAAAAAGGAATAAAAATGAAGATTTACACAAAGATTGGGAGTAAGGCATGGCTGTCTTAGTCAGAAGCTAGTAAAAGCAAATGTTTCCTTCGCAAAAAAACTCCAGGCGAAGATACTGTCAGTGGGAACATGTCACAGGATAAATGTTCAAGGGAAGGATTTGCTTTCTCAAACCTTGGATTCATTGCAGGACCAGTCAACAAGCCTTGCAGAAAATGGTCTCAGTGGCAGTGTATACTCTGTCTAAACTAACTGACACAATTTCTGTAGTAATCCCCTAAAATCTTGCCCTTGCTGGAGGGTTTGCACCTGTAGAGTGCCAGATTTCCTTCTTTGTTTCTTCCTTTAAAGCCCCACCCATTCCATTTGCTGAGACAATGCAGTGGCGAGAAGGCCACAATACAGCACTGGGGCGTGGAAGAGAAAACCATGTGTGAGCCATCTGTAGGGCACTGGCCTCCCCAGCATCTGCTACCCACATTCCAGGCTTATATGGCCAGATCATCTCCTCAGGTCTATGAACGGGATGTGCCTTGCAAAAGGAAGGGAGTGCTGCTGCTGCTGCTGCTGCTGGGCTTCCTCTAGCTGGGAGGCTGGATGGAATAATTCCACCCTTCCCACCACAGGGAAATATGGCCTCTGTAGCTTTTGTTGTTTTCCGTTTTGTGGTGTAAAGCCCACTTTGATGTGGTTTTAGGGGTAACCACACAGGCAGTGTCCCTGACTGGGTGGCTCACAGGGGCCCACAGCAAGAGAAGGCATCTGAGCATCAGCCCCATGACTCTACATGGGAAAGCCCCTTGCTGGGTCCTCCTACCCCCAGAAAATCTCTCAATACTGCTATAAGGAATAATTTTCTATCTGTCTGTCTACCCTCACCTGTACTTAAGACTCTCTTGCCACTGAAGGAAATCAAAGAGATTTCCTGGCTCAGAAAGTCAGTCATTATAAATAAATGTGTTTTCTTTTATGATGCTGGCACTTTGCCACTTCACAGCAGCTAAAGTCTCTGCCTACTATTCAAGACAGATATAAATGTATACATAATCTATTCCCAAGCTAAAATTTTAAAATATAAATAAATTTAAGTATTCTGAATATATGAATATATTATCAAGCCTGAGTCCGTGAAAGGAATTGCAGGGTATTTGTCTTGTTTTGGCTGAAGAGATTTCTCTGTAACAGTTGTAAATACTACCTTTGCTATGTGGAGTTAGGGAATTTTCCTGCACAATAGATAACTGTAATGCAATTAATGAAAATGAAATCTAATTCCAGTGCCACCACACCCACATCAGGGGGACCATCCAAGCACAAGACACAGGGAAGTGAAAACAGTTTCTTTGGTGTTTTTAGAAGTGCATTGGCCCCCAACCAATCGAGGTGTAATTTCTATAAAATAATGCAAATTTATTAATTTATATAAATCATCATAGTAGTTTCCTTTACCTCAGAAAAAAAGTACAGTGGACAAATTATCTACCAAAAACTATTCCAGTCTTCTGTGAGACTAATAAATAAGTTAATAATCTCAATGACTGAATGTGGTAAACAAAGCATATCTAATAGCTCTCTAAAAGCTTTCAAATTGTCTGAAATGCCATCTGGCTGAAATTTTATTTTACTCATAAAGTATTCTATCTGTAATGTAATAGGAGCTTCAAATCATTATACTTTTCATGTAATGCATTTCTTTTATTTGTTCTAGAAACTGAGTAGAGTATCTGTAATGAGAGGAAAATATTGCTCTGAACTTACTCTGTCTCTGGCTATATATTTCTAGGTAAAAAGTCAAAGGAAAGGAGTTTGAGCTTTAACCTATCTAAACTTATCTGCAAAATATACTCAGATGTAGTTTGAAAGACAGAGACAAATAGTGTGTTTAACCTTAGGAGGTGCTTGGGTTTTCCCTAATCTTGACCTGCCACATAGCTCAAAGTGGAAGCCTTTGAAATGTTTTTACAAAAATATTTACTTTTTTTTTAAATTAGGAATGGAGAAGATTAACAAGGCTTTTCCTCTCCCTTTCTTTTTAAGCTTGCAAACAGTTTAGTCATGAACCTCTGCAGGCTGGCATGTTCTGTTGTGTTTATCTGATAGTGACAAAACAAACTTAAAATATCTCAAGGGCTCAGTTTAATCCGTTGAGTATAGAACCGCCTTTTATCTAAAGATGTCTAATTAATAGACCAGTCATTCAGCAATGAGTCCTGCATCATGTTTGTTTCTGTAGGAACTTCTTCATTACAATTATCCATTAAAAAAAGAGAAGGGAAGTGTACAAAATGAGTCAAAACTGCAGAATTTTGGCATCCTGGAATGATGTACTGCTAAAGTCTGAATGCTAAATACACTGTGCATCTGCTTCTCTTGCTGATATATTGACTGACCCCATGAGCTACTGATGTTGAATATTTGGGTTCATATACTGGGAGAAGGAGCCAGCCCCCAGCAGTCTTAACCATACAAAACTCTCATTGATCCTAGTGTTGCTGTTCAAGATACTTAGTCTAGAATTGTTGCCAAGTCAAGTAAGGACAGGAAGAATAAAATCCTCAGGACTGAAAAGGGCAGTTACCTTGGTAAAGAATAAATTGGAGGGAGTATGCAGGTATTGTGCAACTGAGAGAAGGGGTAAGAGTTCCAGCACTAGAGCACAACTTAGTAAGAACTGTAGAACTGCTTCTTTATACAAGAAATATCTACAGCTTACTGATTTGTCGTTGTGAGCATGTTTCTAGCAAAAGGTCAGTTCCTATTTAGTATGTTCAATCATGAGTAAAATCTAGAAGTGCCAGAACTAAAAAAGAAAATGCAGGCTGAGAAAAGGAGGAAAATATCTTTTTTCTTTAAAAGAAGAAAAATCTATTGACAGCAAAATTTGGCACCACACTCAGTGCATCTTCATAGGCAACAACCACACTGCAAATCAAAGACACATTGAATATTTTTGGCTATTTCAGTTCTTTTTCATCGCCCCATTGACATTTTCATAACCCTCTTGGCAGCAGAGTCAATTTTTGTGCATTCCAGTTTGCCCCAGTTTAAGAGTGCATTTTCCTGTTTCTAATCATCCATAATCTCCCATAACCCTCACTCATTACATCAATCTCCCAGCTAGCATCAGAAGCTGATGACAGTGCACAATGCCTGACATCTCCATGCTATTCCTAGATGCGAAAGTCATCGTGTGTCCTAGCCAAAACAACAAATACTAAAATGACTGATTGAGAAACGATTAAGAAAATAGAGGATTTGATACCTGAGTAAATGGTAGAACTTCAAAGGTGTGGAGGAAAGCTTGAAATTTCTAAACAACTTCAGTTTATTTTTTTAAACATTCTTTTCCTTCTGCTTTAACTCCAATGGAACCATGATGATACAGTTCTTTGTGAACCAAGGAAAGTACTATATTTGAGGCTTTCTTTCTCACAGAAAAATACCCTTTTCTGTTCAGTGATGAACACGCAGGTGGCTTATGGAATGATTCACTTGGAATCACCATTAAGCTGGCCCACATTTCTCATAGAACCCTTGACCTGAGGGCTCCCTGCTCCAGCAACCTGAGAAGAATGCATTTTCTAGTGCTATTTCCTAGCATTCATTTTGTTGATGTGGCTGTTGAGCTATGTGGAACACAACTTGAACTGCAACTCAGCCATGGAAATACTTGTCTTAAACATGTTAACTCATTTCCACAGTCATGACAAAAGCCCAAGCCAGCTGCTAACACAAATTAAATAAAGACAGGTGGTTGCGTTTTATGTTCAATTTACTTACTAGTTTATTATGTGGCTTAAAAATCTGAGAAGAAATTTTTAAAGGTTTTGTCTCAATTACATGGATTTAAATACCAAATAACATCCCTTTCCACTAATAATAGAAATCATTAAATATTTTGAAGCTTTTTCTACATGCTACTTTTACAAAATATACGTAAGTGTAACTAGTTAGTCTGGACAGATACAGAAACTAACATTAATTGTCCAATAGGTCATAGCAGTAATAGTAGCAGTGAGCTTTAATCAACATCATTTGGGCAGAAGTCTTCGGTTGCCGATGGAAGTATTAAGGGTATACTTTTTCAACACAATTTTCTGAAGAAATGTGGCTTATGGGAGAATATTGGTCCTTGATCCATCCATCCACTGGTACCCATTTCTCCAACTGGATATTAATGTCAGAGCTTACCTGCAATTTGTATATCCATTATTTTCTGTACTTAAAAGTACAATATTTGAATCATACTTTCAGACACAGCTTCTCTCTTTACATAATCCTCTTGCTTCTTGTTGTGTCCCCCAGTGAAAATGACAGCCCATTTTGGTAGGTTATTTCCAAACATTAAGAAATTATTCCTGTTTCAAAGAGAACTGAGTCTTCTGATTCTCTGTACACTTTTTTTTTTCTCTCTCTCTCTCTCTTTTTCTTTTTTTCACGGTCTGGGCNATTTTTTAGTCTGACACACCTTGTTTCAGTCTCCCATCTAGATTTTTCTCCCTTCTCCATTTTCCCTTCCCCTTATGTGGTTTCCACCAAGCAAAGAAGGAAAATACATTTGGCCTCCTTCTGAACAGGATTTCTCTTCAGAGATGGTACAACTCTCCTTGGGTGCTACAATATTACGCAGCTCCTAAGCTGCGCATGCCAGAGCTTGCTGAATTAAAGCTCTCTGAAGACTGTCTACATGAGTCACAGTACCTACAGTGTTAACAGCCATCTGTGTTGACATGTTACATATTTAACTATTATTCTAGCTAGAATCACTCCTAGAATACCAGGGACTCCATATTCCTTTTAGTATATTGAACTCAAGTCTTCCTCATGATGAGGGTGGTGAGGCTCTGGAACAGGTTGCCCAGAGAAGAGTTTAAGGCCAAGTTGGCTTGAGCTGTGAGCAGCCTGGTTTATTGAAAGCCCATGGCAGAGGATTTGGAACTAGATGATCTTTAAGATCACTTCCAACCCAAACCATTCCATGATTCTAACTGGTAATATATTTCATGTCTTTCACAGTGCAAATTTCTGCATTTCATACACTAACATGTCAGATGGGTAGTGATCTTAGAGAATGAGGTATCTCTACCACTTGAGCTGAAATATTTCTTAGGAAGTAACATGGCAAATATTGCATCTAAGGAAACCCCGTAGAAGCTGTTGTTTGCTTTTCTAAAAAGTATAAACTAAAGCTGCATTTTTTTTATTTTCAAAGCAGTAGCATTGAATTATTTTGAATACATAGGGGATTCCTCTCTGCACTTGTGATATTAACTCCTCTGCTTTTTAATTAATTCTGTTTTGCAACATTGGAAAACAGGTAACATCTTGAAGAGCTCAAGATCCTCCACTGGCTTTGAAAGATGGAGAGCTCCATCAGCATATTGGTCTCATCCCCATTGTGACCAATTAAACGGGAGGATACAAGAGGGGGAAAATATAGAGGTTATTTGAGTGGTTTCCTCAATATGTTGGGCAGAGCTCATTTGGCAACACCTCCTCCTGCACCTGGAGTAAATTGCAAAAATTTTTTTTGTCAACCACATGCCAATAAACAAAGAGAATTTTAGTGGTTGCTCCTATTAATGGCTGGCTGTGGAGGAGCAGGTAGCTCAGCATTTTCAAACCACCCTGAAAACAAAACTATCTGCTGGCAATAGTTAGATCTGAACTGTGGAATGGGCTGTGCTTATTTGCACCACACACATAATGCTACCCACTGCTACACACCCTAACAACACAGCTTTCAATGGTTATGCTAACTTGGCTTGTGTTAGTCTACCACAATTTGCACAAATTTCCTTCTGTAGAGACTGGCAGACAATATTTTAAGGTCAGATAACCAAAATGATTTGATTCTCCTTTGTTGTGAAGTTAAAATAAATTCCTCAGTTAAAATTCTCTTTCTGCTATCTATATATTGAAGAATTGTCCAAAAACATGGGTCTAGCCCTGCAAGCCATTACTCACATGAGTTAATTCCTTAACTTTATGGAATTACTCATAGGAATGCTTCTTTTATAGAATGCAGTCCTACTATCGCTAAGAAAATAGAGCTAATTTTAAAAAGGTTAAAAGACTGGTTTTTGCCAAAAAACAAAGAGTTTATTTGTATTTGTAAAAGTAACATTTACTACAGTTTTCGTAAGAAACATTAAAATTTTAGCTAAAGCAAGCAGTGGTTTTACTTTCTTATTGAACATCTTTTGGGAAAAAAGTCTTGAGGTCCTGAAAAATTCCAACAGTGTCTTGTATTAAAAGCATTAAAACCTGAATTAAAGAACATAATTCAGATAGAGTTCTGGTGACTGTGCCAAAGATTACATCGTTGGCTGCTGACTGCATCCAGATTTTTAGAGCAGGTGTGTTGACTCATTCTCTGAGAAGCTGAGGAGAAATGCTGGCCTCACTCCAAACCCTGAACGCAGGGCTAACCAAGCTCCATCGCTGCTTTGGGACAAACCATTGCTGTCAGTGCAATCTTCACAGAAATGCAAAATATGGCTTTAACATGATATTCCAGAGAGATTAGCAATGCTCTGTATGAAAGCTGGAGAATGATTTACACCCTGAGCTTAGTCACTCCACTGCTAACAGCTCTTGTGTATTGGGAGGTTTATTGTGATTGCAAAAGCAGCAGCCCCTCAGATGGCCATTTTTCCTGAGAAAGTTGCTGAATGCTTGGCCTGTGACTCTTAACCGATTTTGAAAAACACATGCCTTTTCCAACACATTTTGATCATTGTTGCCATTTCTATTGGAGGTTGTCCATGCTCACTTTGGTATTTAATGTGGCTTTTGTTACCCGGTGTATTGTCAAAATCACCATATTTGTCATCTTGCTGGTAGTTCCCTGTTTACCTTTTCTTACCCAAATGATGTTTGTTAAAGGAGACACCGAGTTAGTAAGGATTTTATCTTACAAGTTATTTTTGTTTAATTAAAAGATGCCTTTAAAGTAATCTGAGGAGCATATCTGTAGGCTGAAAAAAAGAGTTCAGAGACAATATCTGCCTCCTGTCCCCTTCCCCCTTTCTTTGCAACGTTTGGAAGAACCCAAAGGCCTTATTGAAATACCTCAAAGCAAACAGTAATCAAGGAAAAGGTGCCTTTACAGAAAGCTTTCCCTACAGCTAGCTCCATATGATTAAATACAACTGCTATTAGTGTCACTGCCTTAATTATTTCTAAAAGTAGCAATTGTATCTATCCAAAGTAATGTTTGGGATATCCAGTGTCATTACAATTAAAGCCTCAATAGCTCAACAAGTGAATCCAGTTGCACAGAGAAGTATGGTGGAAACCAGAGAGCCATTTTCTGGACTAGTTGAAGTTCATGGTATACCTTTCTGTCCATTTGGAGTGAAAACAGGAAATGAAGCACCAAAACCCTATATTACAATGTTTTTTACATTTGTGCATAGGCAACAAAAGCATGCATTTGCCGAGTCTCCTGGCACTTGGTAGAATAAAACTGGGAAACTAACCAACAGCTCTCTCACCTTCACTGACAGCCATAGCTGACATTTTTGTTGCCAGTATCACAACATCCAAAGCAGGCTGGGTCTGCTCCATAGTTTCAGTGCAAATACAGACCACTTCTATAAAAGTCAGGAGAATGAGGGCAGTCAGAAAACTACATTTATTTCAAACAGGAGAAGCTATTCTAGCAGCCTCATAATAGCAACTGATTACGACTAGGTTTTCTGGGGAGATTTACACAGCGTTCACACATTTGTCAGGTGAAGAAACAAGACTTTTGCAGAATTTGCAAGCATTCTCCTTTCACCCTTAATCTGAGTATAAAGAATAAAAGCACCTGGACATACATCACTGTTATTTATCCCCAGTCCTTCATTTTAAGAGTTTTGAATTTCATAGTGGAAACTTGCCCTTTGAAACATATTTTTAACTGCTGAATATATGTGATTATTTTATTCAAGGCATCTACTTGTTCAAGTAATGCTTTCTGATGATATTTTGTATTTTTTGTGAAGACTAGTAAATTAAAAAAAACAAAAAAATGTTTAGTAGGCTGGTTCTACACTAGCCTCACCTTAGATGCTTGTTCTGAGTCTCCTCTCCTTTGCTCTCTTTTGCTTCCACAATTCATTTTCCAAAGTCAACAGGGATATTTGAAATGGGAAATCAAGACGTGAGAGAAGATGCTTGGTGTGGTTACTGCATGGCAACCCACATTCCAGCTCACAGCTAATTACAGGCAATGCTGACATCTGAGAGCTGGGAAAAACTGGGATGTTAAATCTGCTTATTTGTACAGTAAAATCTTTTCCACAAAGTATTATTTTACTCCATGTAGCCAAGGGCATTCTGCAACATCAATGCTAACAGCAAGTTAACGTTGTATTAATAGGGGATGGTAAAAGACAACGTAGCTTTAATAACTTAGCATAGAGATAGCCCATGGACCAAAACATTAATCATAAGCATTCCTCTATTGACCTCCTGAAGGGCCAGACTCCTCCAGCTAGGCTTATTAATCCTCATGGGAATAATAATATCCCATTTCAACAGTGAGAACAGAACACTTGTCTTGGTTTCAGTTGACGGATGGCTTAACTATTTTTACTTTTTTTTTTAAGACAAATAACATCCCTCTCCTTTTTTGAGATCAGACAGCATGGTTACAGGCAGAGTCTGAGAATATCTGGTGGATGGGATCATTGGTGATGTACTGAGTACTCCCTCTCATTGATATCAAGTTTTTTTTCGGCTGGGCAGTTTCTTTTCTTGATGCTATTTCCAACATATGGAAAGTTCATTGTCTAGTGCAACAGGGCCAATACTTCCCTCTCCTTATGTTGTATCCAAAAGTGATCTAAACATGGTGAAATAATGACCCCGCATTTAATAATACTGCAAGACTATCAGCCAGCTGCAGCAGATTTTCCAGAGGGTATATTGACATCTTGCATAAGTGGTTGCAAATATACTGTTTTCAGCTTCTCTAAATTATATGCATTCATGATTAAAGCTTGTCAGAGAAAATACTCATAGCCTGCTTATTTTTACCAATGTTTAAAAATGCCTTCCTGGGTTTTCTGGAAATGTAGGAGAATCAGATTCTGTTTCCTCTAAAGCACTTAACTGATATATCAGCAAGGAATGGACTGGCACAACTCTTCGATAAGCCATTTTCTGTTCACTTTTTCCAGCTGTCTCTTTCAAAAGATAAGAGAAGAGAGCTGAGGAAAAAGGATATATGCTGAAGCATTTCCTATCTCACACTTATATTTAAACAGTTTCCTTCTTGCTTTTTCAGGATCATTATTCCAGAGAAATAATTTTTTTCATTCATCTGTTCTTGTTAAACATTTCTGTTTGCCCTAACAAAAACAAAAAAACTGAGCAAAAGGTAGAGAATAATGTTAAGATCACGCTTTCCTATTAGCAAGTGTATTCGGTTCATTGTTTTTGAGGTGTGACATATATAAGCTAGATCCTCTCCCAGGTCAGTGGGACATAATAAGGAGTTTAAATTATTCTTCACTTCTGTACATTATTAGGATTAACCCATGTGCACTTTGGTGTAGCCCTCAGAAGCTCACATTCCTGTGATTCAGGAACAAAAAAAGAGATTTCTTGTCCTTCCCTGACCAATTACCATTCAGTTTCTAACCTGTGGCCATCGCTTGGCCTGTGGCATAGGTTTAATGAACGTGTCCTTTACTTAAAAAATCTCACTTTTAATCTAAATTGTTTTAGGTGTGTAATAGACAATTCAGGGGTTGAACCCAGCATGTTGCCCTGAACAGCAAAATAATATCTGCATGTATTTTATTTACTCTGCTTTTTCCCACTCTTTTATGTATACGTCCTATCCTGTTACATCCAGTTGGAGAACAGACATATTTGCATCAATTTTCATGCATCAGCTGTGCACCAGCCTCAAAAGAGACTCTTAATTTTCTTGTCTCCTCATGCAGAAGGCAGTATTTTAAAAAACATTCAGCTAGGTGCCATGAGATGACTTCATGGAAATCGCGTGGCTTCACTATAACCCTGAGCACACACACAGTAAGGGAGAAAGACATTCCTCCTGCAATCCAAGTTTTGGGAGGGTGGAGAGTGAAGGCTGGAGGTACAGATCCAAGGTCCAAGATCACTAAATCAGTCTGCTGTGCAATATCCCTCCCTCCCTTCTATGCAAGCCTTCTGGCTGAGGGAGCGCCCGGAGCTCTTGGCCAGTTCTGTGGGTGAGAGGACCCTGGGCAAAACTTCAGGCTCCCACAAGGGCTCTGAGGGAATTGCAGGCTGTCAACAAAGTTTGCTTGGAAAAAAAAGCAGAGGATGAATAAGTCACTTCCCTTCTGACAACAGAGAGATCCAGAAACAGAGAAGATTTTTCCAGCAATTAGGCTGTGAGAAGACTCCATGCAAACATGACAGCAAACAGGGCTGGGAAGCAGTCTGGAGGAGGGCCACTTGAGTTTGGAGCAAATCAAAAGCCAGGTTCTTAAGTCCATGGTAGATCATGACAGCAAAAGATGCAGAGCCTGTGGTTCCTTGCATAATTCAAAGTAATTATAAATTCCTATGTCTACTCAGTGCATGTGTCCATCCCCAGAAAATGTTGTGCATGCAATGTGTGTGCCTGCTGCCATGGATGACCCTCATACAGAGTCTCTACAGGCAATGAACTGTGAAATGAATTGTGAAAACCTTTTCCTCTGTTTGTGCTACAGGAAATGCTTTCAGTGTGCTTCCTCGTGTCCTTTAAGCTGTCATCTAAAGTTCTCTCTGTTGTTTCCATCATTTTGTTACCCCTTCTTGCACCCTACAGAGTTTCTGCAGTACTATTTTTTACCCTGTTTTGGTACTGCATCGAACAGCTAATTTCATCTGTTACCACAGGGTGCTCGATGCTTTTGTTTGGATGCACAAGTTCAGTTCTGAGAAAAACCAATTACTTGCACTTTCATGAAAATTTTTGCAAACCTTTTGCAAGTCTTCATTCACTTATTCACATAAAAACAGCCCAACCAAATACTGTAACATTAAAGGAAGTAAAAGTGACTCTATTTGGAAATATTACAGAAAAGTCAAGTAATACACTGACTCTTTGAACAAAATAACAGCTGCAAAAAGGGAATGGCACAGACTTTAAATGTTATCATTGCAAAACCATGAAGAAATTGTAATTTAATTATGTTTAATTATCTTCCATTAGAAGAAAAATATATGTGCTACACAGGGTTTCAAATGTAATTACCTCAGAAAGACTTCTAATTTTTGTGGAAGTGTCAAAATGTCAATTACACATTCGTAGGCCTATGATGAACAACTGATTTATCTATGCTTAATCATTCAAGATAATATACTATACTGTTTTGCAAAGGAGATAAAATCAGTCAAAACACAGGAAATTGTTTTGCTGTCCTACTCTTGCAAAATGGAGCAATTCACATTTTCCTAATACTTGATATCACTGAAGTTGTTACTAAAAAAATCTCTTTTTGCAGCCTGTGCTCTTCCCAGTTGACATGGGTGACTAGTGCGTAACAGGAAGGTTTCCAACACTTTACAGACTACTTAAGCCATGTATCAAATGAAATTCTTTCTTTTCAGTTGTTTTCCTGAGAAATATTATAATCAAGGTAAATTTGAACACCTCAGACAATCCTTATTTTATTTCAAAACAAGTCCTTGGCACCAGAGTCTGCATATAGGTATTGAAAAGAGATGCAGCTCATTATGTAACTAGTCTGGTTTTGAGTTTGAGAAAGCTTAGCCCTAGGAATCCGAGTTCTGGATATTAAGTTTAAACTAAATGGACGTACAAACCTTTTGGAGATTTAGCCATCACTGAATGCCAGAAAATATCAAAGTGATCTATCTCAGAGTACTTTGTGTTCCTGACAGGGAGTTCTGGGGACTCACTGTCTTATTGCATAATATTGAACACTAGTAACCAAACATCTGTTAGCAGAGAATGGAAGCTGCAGATAACTGTGGTATTAAAATGACCAAGAAATAGATATCCTTGGATACTTAAAGTTACTTTGGTAAACTAGCACAGAATAGCTACACTGGCAAGATTCTGTCTTTAATCAAGGATTCCAAATAACATGGTTTAAACACTTAGGTTATCCCTAGACAAGAAAACTATAAATGTTATTGATAAGGTAAAAGAAAACCAGGTGAGATGCATACTTGAATACACACCTTGCACCAGATGCTAGTCCATAAATCAATTTTGTTCTGCATTTTCTCCTTCTCTAAAGCAACACAGAACTTGAATTTTTCATGACATCCTATATAAAACCATTATATTTAATTGTACCCTCATTGCACTGACTTGCATTAGAAACAATGTGCTGTCACGCATGTGAGCTCTCCTCTCTGAGGTAAAGAAGATGCTCCCTTTCCTGAATTCTGGCAGTCCTGGAAGTGTCAGAAACACACTGAGCACAAAAACTTCAAGCAATTTTGGGTCTAGTACTGGAACCAGGAGTTTTCCTTCTTGCTACAATGGTGCAAAAGTAAGGCACCAGCCAGTCTTGTCCTGGAGTGTATGGGATGCTGTGAGTGGTGCCTAAGGGTAAAGTCCAGAAGAGGGGAAAAGACTGGCAGATTTTGTTCACAATTTTTGTTC
This sequence comes from Cyanoderma ruficeps, assembly GCA_008694505.1. Lineage (NCBI taxonomy): Eukaryota > Metazoa > Chordata > Aves > Passeriformes > Timaliidae > Cyanoderma > Cyanoderma ruficeps. The sequence goes on from VZDJ01007747.1 coordinate 19,607,382, forward strand.
ACAATTTTTTCAGTCAGTACCGAATGTGGAAAATGCCCATATCTTCTAGTGTGTTTCAGTCTCTCTAACTGTAGAGTGAGAGCTTATGCATTAAAATTACTTTGAGACTAAAACATTGTTTGCAGCATGCTTTGCAAACCTCAGTTGAAAGTGTCACAGTAGTGCAAATGTGTGTTTTTCCTTCAGTATTGCAGGCACCATCACCCAGGAACAACACAGATAGACATGGATGTTTCCATCATCTTTTGCCTTTAAGTTCCTAATGTGCAATCAAACACAGAACAGCTCAATTTTCTGAACTCAATTTTTTTTTTTGTAAACAAAAAAAAATTTCTTTTTTAATTTTCTTTTCCCTAGGAAAGCTGTAAAATACCTAGGCAATAGCATTTAGGCTGTTAATGATGTCTAAGAAATTACTGTCAGTAATTATGAATTAATGTTTTTCTGTAACATATAATCAGTAATCAGAAACTGCTAGGAAAAACCGTGGTGATGTGAAATCAGTCACCATAATGTGTTTTGACAAGTCTCCTAATTAAGAAAATAATTACCCAAACCATTAAATATGTAGGGGAAAATATATCTTGCAAGTCTGGCAAAAGATGAGCATGATCCTTCTAATTTTCTCATTTCTTTCTATGAAATGGAAGAATCTTCTCTAATATCTGTAACTGGAACTAAACCTCCAAAGGGAGGTTATCCAAGACTGTTATTTCTAGTGCCAGAAGAAAACAGATAGTTGGCAGTCAAAGCACACCCGCCTATAAAGTACATTTTGGTCAAAAGTAGGCAATTCCATTTTGACTCCAGAGCTCACATCCCATCCTTAGCTCATCACAGATGGGCGCCTCATCAGTCACAGCTGTCTGAAACACCCAGATATCTCAGGCCCAACAGGGAATGAGGAGATTGCATTGTTTTTTGGTCAGTATGAACTCGCTTTTTTTTGATATCTGTTTTCTACCTTCATATAACACTGACCTGATTTCCAGCATTGTTCGGGATTTTTCCATTTTAAATCTCTACTTCGAGATAATCCCTAACTTTCACTGTGCAGTCAATCACCAGGCAAGAGAGTCCACATGTTTTAGGATTTTTGTGCCACTCTTTTACCTCTTCCTTCTTCCTATTCCCATGTGATTTTCTGTAGAAGTCATTCTCACATTCTTCACATCTTGGCATAAAAAAAAAAAATCAAAGTTATATCAGACTTGGTTAATCCCATTCTTGAATTGTTTGAGGGATCAGGAATGAGTAGAATAGACATCAGTGTCATCTAATAAAATAGAATTCAGTATTAACTTGGAGCTGCACCTCTTCCAACTGCAGATGCCATCAGTCATCCATATCTACCCTCAGCATGTTTCAGAAGATCTTTCACATGCATCTTTCAGATGTGATGTTTCACCAGGTCTGGCTCTTCTTGTTTTCTTCTGGCAGCACTCAGCCATAAATGCGTACAGCAGCCCTCTCACAAGAAGCATCTCTCTGATATCCCATTCTGGGCAATTTCAGATGGTAGTAAGGAAAAAATATACAACCACAAAAACAAAATAGAAGAAAGTAACAAACTGGAAGGCAATAAAAACTGGTAAGAACAAACAAACAAAAAAGAAACCAACCTGGGATCAAACCCTGATCAGGAAAAAAAAAAAGCTAGCTGTGGCAAGGTTCTGCCTAAGAGCACAAGAAAATTCCAATCCATCAGCTTGCCATTAAGCAGAACTAGATCTTGGAAGAGTTTAGAAACTGAAAATTACTGGGCAAAAAAAGCTGCTTCTAAGAAGATGAAATTTTCACACCCAAATGTTAAGTAAAAACTTTCCACCTAAGGCAAGGATTGATCATGGGTTGAACACATGCAAGACTCAGGAAATGGGATGCACGTTCCTCTGATATGGATGGCCTCTGGCAGTCCTGTGGATATCCTGCTTGTTGTTGTTGAGAGGGTTATAGCAGTACACACACATTTTTCACACAATTTCCTGCTGGTTTTGCAGAGGGCAAGAAGACAAGTTGTAATTACAGCTTGTCACTTGCCTGACTTACATTTTAGATATTTTTGTATTGGCTTTATATAAAGGTGTTGCCAGGTTACAAATTTGCACAATTTAGGATTGAGAGGGCCTACTTCATTGTCATTTCCACTCCACCAGAAATGCAGGACCATCTCTTTTGTTCATTTGCCAGCAACTTATCTCATGTCTTGTTCCCAGCAACTTACCTGGTATTTGTTCAAAAAACTGTTCATCCCACTTTCTTTGTGAGTTTATTCCATACTTGAGTGACTGCCATTGTCAAGAAGTCAAAGTGAACACAAACTGGACAAAAGAAAACCTATTCTTGAGGCTCAAAATAGTTCTTTTGTTTTTCTTCAACATTCATGCATCTCTGACTTGCTGATTATCTCCCAGAAGCAGAAGTTCCAAATTTACTTCTGAGAAGACTTTTTCTCACCCACCAAATGCAGAAGATACAGGAAATTGTATAAGGAATGTCCATGTAGCTGTCACCATGTTTTCCAGGCTGGAAAATGAGAAGAAATTTTGAGAAAATTGAGCTGTTTCTCTGAAGAGATTTTTCTCAGTCTCATCCATGAAAATGATACTCTAAATAGTTTTACATGTGACTTTTGCAGTTTATGTTACAGAGGAGTACTTTGACATTTTTATGATCTGCTTTAATTAAATGAAGCAAAATCTGCTCTTCTGAATGATTCATTTATCCTATCAACCTTTCTATTTTTGTAAGATTAAATCAGGAAGTTCACATTAAGCTTCCTTTCCTGGAATTCCAGTTGAACATTATTACCCTTTGTTTAGACTGTATCACTTATTCAGCTGATAAGAGTACACTATTCCACTGGAGAGAAAGAGATTCAGCAATTTAGATCCTGTAAAGAGCATTCTGTATTTTCCAGTAAATGATTATACTACATGTTTCAGGAAGCTACTGAAAATTATAGCATTTTTTAAATCTTCAGACATGAAATTGTACACTAATGCAATGATGTATCTCAGAAAATCACACATAATCTTTTTTGTCCTTGACATTAGAAGGGATGTTATAGCTTTGCATCATTTAGTTCTCGTTGCAATCCCATCGCTTGATTGTGACACTTATAAAGTATGAAATAAAATTAAATCTGCAGAAAAAAATACTTTTCATCTTTCCCAAATCTGTCACTATCTAGTTCCCTTGCATATTAGGCAAAATCTCCATAAATTGAAGCAAATAATAAAAACTTTACTAAATGTGGTTGTTTGCTGAGGTCAAATAATTCATATTCATATTAACTAAGAGGGGGTTAAACCTGAAAGGGTTCATAAAATAACTTAGTGTCTAACCCTAATTATTGCAAACAAAGATCAAAAGAAAAGCTTATCAAAAGTGGAGACAGTTTATTTCCATCTTGGAACAAAGGACAAAAGACACAGTGTCTTGTCCTTCCTTTGAGGTTTCTCTGTCAGCTCCTTTCCACTCCCTTTCCTGATAGATTGAAATATCTTGATGGCTGTTCTGTTGACTAAAACACAATAATCAATTCTGGGGAACATGTCAGCTACTTATTTTTATAACAGGAACAATGGAAATAGCATCACATTGTTAATAGAGGTAAAAGTGATTAAAAATACCCTTTTGAGTTTTTCTTTCTAGTTCCTATCATCACAATGCACTGGAATTGATCCAGAACAAACTTTGAGTGTAGAGACACACATTTTTACAGGAATCAGAGAACTTCAATTCATCTTTAGTCTACGAAGGAATGCTTGTTTTTTAAAGCTGCTGCTGTATGAACCAAGAATAACTAGTTTGCCTTTTTATGTATATATTAATTTTTTCAGATTACTATTTCAAATCTAAGCAAATAACAGACATTTGTCTTTAAATTAGTCTTAGAGAGCATATTTATTTCTTTACCGTATATGCATACACAGTTGTAGTCGGTTGACCGCTGGCCCTTTTTCCTCCTCACTAAAAATTCAATTAAGGCAAACTGAGGACAACAGCCTATGTTAAACTGCTACAAAGAAAACTGACTAAGGACCTTTATTTGCCAACATTGCAAATTGCAGAGCCACATTCTGTGACATCACATAGAGTTTGCATAGTACCGTGCACTTAAAATGATACTTAGTAATTAAGTACAGAATGAAAAAGACATCATGCTCATCGATAGCATCTTTAAAAGATATATTAAACTTGTGCATAAATTTCATAATATTTGCCTGGCTTAAAAAAGATAGCATAAATTTCTCCAAAATTTTAAACAGGCACAGAAAATTTTGTTCCCTGCCTAACAGAGAAATGCTATTGAGCACACCAATGTAAATATCCCTACTGTGTTTTTATTTCCTTATTAAAAAAATAAATCCCTGTGTTGAAATTGAGGATATCATATCCTGAATAAGCTTCTTGATATAAATATGGCTAAGAAAAAGATCATTCAAATAGGTGAAACCTATTTCAGAGTTACAAAGATCAGATAAGCAGTGCTTGATGCACTCCATTGAGACAAACCACTCATTCAGTGCCAAGTATTATTAAAAATTCATTTTCTTAGCTGACACATGGACTTTTCATGCAGAGACCATTATGAAAAGCCTTGCTGTTCTGATAATCTGTCCTTCGATTTCTGGCATTATCAGTCAGATCAGAAATAGTGGGTACAAGTGGCCAGAGGATAAAGCATCATTTTTCCATTCTTGAGGAGATATGCTTAATGGAACGAGTTTAAGAGTTTCAGATGAAGTGTGGCTGAGAACATAGAAATGGTGTGTTAAAGTTCCTGGAAATCCATCACCAAAAAACTAAGCACATGATCCTGCAAGCAGGATCCAATTTCAATAAACCCTTCAAACCAAATAGAATTGCATACATCAATTTGTACAAATAAGGTTTAAATTTCTTTCCATTGTGAAATAAACAAAGTCCTTTCTAACCAAGGAAGGAGATCTTGTCAGCTGACAAATACTTTGATGTATTTCATGTCAAACAGAGCAACCTATCACAATTATCGGGGCTTTCCATAATGCTCTGCAATACATTTTAGAGTAGCTATGAAGTGTTAGGTAGCTCTCATATTGGTTTAGATTATACTCAGTGTACTCTGATAATGTTTGTTCTAGCAAAACCAATTGCTATATAAAGCAATTCTAGCAGAAATTCATCAGGACACTTGAAGACCTTTCTCTTCCCTCCTTCATTTGGTACGTTTGTTCATATCCAAGGGTTCTGAGTACTGGATATCAACTGGTTCCATGGAAGCATTAAATTAATTGCTAGATTTCTGTTACCACAATTGCAGGTACAGTTTACTTGGTCACAATTCACTCAGACTGGCCCATCTCATCTCTCAGTCTTGCAATATTTACATTTTGAATTCTAGAGTCTCAGTTCCTTCTAGAGAATCTAGAAACTCACCTCTCAGTTCCTCCTTTTGATCTGTATGCTTTTCCCTCATTGGGGATCACTACCCAACAGCTCTGGACCTTATGTTCTGCCTGCTCATTACTTGGGTTGGCCAAAAGAAGAGAAGATAAGGAAAAGATCTAAGGAAGGCACTTCTGCCTCTTGCAACTGCTATTCGTAGAAGCTATCTATAAAAAGGAAAAGAAGACAAAGACAGAAATGGAAGGAAAGGAAATGGTAAAAAAGAGGTGGAGAGGTTGGTAGTACGTGAACTAAATACCCAGCACAGGTGCTACACACATGAAGATGAGACATTCTTATTCAAGGTACAAAGCTTTTTATATGGCTTAGTGGGGGAAAGGGTGTTACCATAAGGCAATGCAGGAAGTTACTTTGCCCTTTATAAACAGAGCACCCAAGAATCCTAGGTTAGCTAAAAGGTTACCTTGGTGGGCAGCAACTCATTACCTCAGAAGCAAATGGAAGAATGAACTGCCCCTGTTCTCATTCTGTATGCTAGCCAGGAAGTTTCCCTCATGGCTCAAATCTCATGAAATCAGCTAGCTTTGTGAAGGGCAACAGAAATAGCAAAGGATATCTTCTTTGCTAATAAACTAATTAGTTTAGTATGTCTCCTAAGCTAATGAACATTTCTGTCCAACATAAAGATGAACACCAGTTTGGGGATTTGGTTCATTTTTTATATATTTGCAATCATATAATCTTCTAATCTTTGATACAAAACCACATTCAAAACAGTGTATGATTTTGAGATATCTGGCTCATAATTTTTTGACAAGTGGGATTCTTGCACCCTAGGCCAGTTAACATGTGGCTTTTATTTCCAAATCTTTCCCAAATACTTCAGTTCACTTAATCAGTTCAGAAATTCCATATTCTAACCTGTTAGCATCTACTTTTGCAGGATATTTTTTAGCGAGTTTTTCTTAGTGTTAACACTGATTTACATTAAGGAGCTAAGAGGCAATCTTAGTTTCTTAGGTTATTAAGTTTGTAAGGTCAATATGACATGCACGACAGATTATAAAAGTCTATTGGTAAATCAGACGGAAAGTTCTGCCTATACACCTTTCAAGTCATTGTTTATATTTCCTGACTAAAAATCAGAGGCCAGGAGCAGTGTTAATCTTGAGATCTGTAGTTGGAAAAATAAAGATTACTCAGCAAAGGAAATTGAGAATATTTATATACTCTAGTGCTGCTCATGAGAGATACAATTCTACTGAGTGATGTAAAGGCTCTTGTTTCAAAGGAGGTTTGAAAGTTTCAGAGTTCTGGTTTGAGCATGAAAGGTTCAGGATCCTATCAGGAAAGGTCCTATCACTGTTAATCACTTGCCCCATTGATCCTAGCACAGTTATGTCCCTGGCTGCCTTGAACTCTCTGAAGCTGTGATCAAACAAAAAGCAGGTTAGCTCAGTGAAATTTTTCCCCATATTACTTTTCCCATAATGGATCCTTATAATTTTAAAGTACAAGACCAGAAATGATCCAAACCCTTGTTAGCACTGCATCCTATAAATAATGTTGTTCAAAGTTTTAACTTCATTTTCCATGAAGAAATAATCAGGTTGTATATCTACTTAAGGCTTGTTATTTTCTAGCACCCATCATATGTATTAATGGATCTTCAGTGAAATCAACGGAAACAAAAGACCCAGAAAATCCAATGGCAAAAACATTTTTAAAACATCAGATTATTTGTTCCACGTATGTAACTTTTCAGATGCCCACAGAGAGCATCATATTACTGGTGCAGCTGGCCACTTGGTGGTCATGAAAAATTAAAGGGGTTCTTCAGAATACATTTGCTGCTATACCAAAAGTGTCATACCGAAATGCAAAACAGTTGCTATAGAATGAAATAAGATAAACTTTCCCTGTTATTAATTTCTTGTGTCTAACCGTAACTCCAGTAGATGCATAGCTTTTGCAAATTACTGTGCAACCACAGGCTTTAAAAAATACCAACTACAACAGGAAAAAATCCATTTCATAGCAAGTTTGATTTAAAATAATAGAAAGCAAGAATAGGGATTACTTTGCTGCTCTAATGACAGAACTGTTTTAAAATTTAATAAAACAGCACAGTAACCTCAGTTTATCAGTATACTGGGAAAACAGATTTAGGTTAAAGCACTCTCCAATCACTCCTATCTGTATTTACATTTTGAAGTTGAACACAAAAAAAAAAAAAAAGACATTTCAGAATATGACAGAACCCTGATTTTTTTTTCTTTAACAAAAATAATGATTTTTCATATATTCTCAGTCATAAAAAATAGGAGTTTGAGGGTTTTAAATTCATAATGTTGGTATTCAAAAACTGCTCTGGGCTAAGATTAGATATAAGGGATATACCTCTCTGAAGAATTAGCTAATTTACCATATCTCTTTGTAAAATGATATGAAGACAAAAGTAAAACCTCAGAAACATGGAGAGTAAAAAAGGTAGCCCTTCATAATGTGACAGTGTTGAAATATGAAAGCACACTAACCACTTTCCATGTTTCTTTTTCTTGTGGTCATGTAACAGAATAGAAGACTTTGTTTTTAAAACACGAAAGCCCCTATTAACATGTCAGTCACTTCTATGCATTGTATCATGTTCACAAATAACATCATGAGATACTTTCACTCTCTAACATACTGGCATAAAAAGAGAATTATAGCAAGAAGGCGCAGGAAGCATTTTCCAGCTAAACTGACCATCCATTTAGAATTCATAATCCTAAATTTTTAGGTGATGAATGAGCACCCCAACAATTCTGTTGCTCCTCCTAATCCTCATCAGGTCCTGAATCTGTTGATGAAGTCCAAACAGCCACTTCTTTCTGCCTGGTCCCCTCTCCTTGCTATTGCTGGCTCTCATTCAAGTCAGGATCACATTTATCTGAGCAATATACACCTAATAAATCTTCTCCAGCTCAGTTTGTTCTTACTGGCACGACAGCTAGCTTCCCCCTCCACTTCTCTTGTCTTTCCTCAGACATCATTATGGGTGTTGACACTCTAGCAAGTTACTTAAGGTGCTCTTAAATAGCTGTCTGCATGTACACATCTCCCAGTAAAAGGCAAGGTAATTACTGCTATAAGCTGGGTTTCAGTTACAATAAGCAATAGCGTGGGCATGGACAATGAAAGAAGCATCCAAACTAGCAATCTGCAAGAGGATTTTTATTAGCTATAAATAAATAAATTAAAAAATTGATACAGTACTCCTCAAATGCTTTGCAAAAAAAGCATGTATTATTCTCCCTAATTTATCTAAGGAAAAATGAAATATGAGAAGGGAAACAGATAGACCAAGGCTGCCTGATAAGTTAAAACAAGACTGCAGATAGGTGTTTTGGGTCTCAGTCTACTGTGCTGCCAAAAACAGGACTAAGGATTATGAATCTATTATGACTTACAGCAGACCTCACTTTGCTCACTGGGCTTATTAACATGTGTTTTCCTTCTTCCCTGTCTCTGTAGCTTCACATGAGGTTAACAATACCTACTCTCCACGGTATAGTACCAAGCTAGTACCTTCCCTGATGAATGCTGATGTGAAATTAGCCATCACAATGTATGTGTTCTAGTTGCCATTGTAACCATGCTTTACTGAGTCATGGGTGTAAAATTATTTCCTGAGTCCTGGAGATTTCCCCAAGGCTAAAACAGCAACAGTCCCTCTCATAATGGGTCGACTGGTCCAGGTGGATGCATGTGCTTATTTCCTCCAGAGGAAATAAGTTTAATGAATATAGGGTTCATTTCGGCAAAAAGCCTTGGATCTCACAAGATGGAAGATGGAAGTAAGAAAAAATTTGCTTTTGAAAAGAAATTTTTCATTGTTCATAATTTTTACTCAATATAATTAAAAATACTCCCAATCAAGCAAAAAAAAAAATCCCAAAAAAACCCCCACCAAAACAAACCACACCCCAAAACCTTTATTTCCTTTCCCTTTACTCCTTTTAACTCCAGCTGGGCACTGCATGGCTGACACAGTCCCAGGGTCTCATGCTGAAAAGTCTAGCATCTCACGTGTAATATAACAACACAGCTGCTTCATAAACCAATTTTTAACCACTGTTTTGACATGTTTAAGGCATCGGTCTTTCAGTATTCATCTACTTTAGTGGGCAACTTACATCTTACGTCTTGTTTAATGAAAAGTTACTGTTGTCTCCCTGTAAAAGCTGACCTTTTTTCTTCATCAGACTGGAGGTCATGCGTGAACAGAGAATGAGGTTTAAAGAAACGCATCTTAACATTGAAATTCCTTGGAAAGTGGTGGTTTTAAAGGTGGAAGGTAAAATCTACTTGCTTTAAAAATGAAGAGTGAAGAGCAGTTTGATTCAGTAATGATATAGCTACTGTCACATGAACACAGAGCGAAAACAAGAGCATTGTTCTGAAAAAAAATTAATTTCCCAGGCAACACAAACTTGAGCTTTATTTCCTGCCACCATTTTATACCATCATCAAGTTGCTCATCTTTTAATCATTTTGTAATATATATTTTGAGTAAAGGCATCCTTTGTGCTGTCTTCCTCTCACACTTGATTGCACACTGTGATTTGTAAGCACACAGGAAGAGAACTGGAGTAAGACTCGGGCACCAATATCACCTTTTAAATGATCCACAAAGAAAGGAGAGGGCTCAGAGATGACTCCTTGTGCCATGGAGCTCTGCTGCCACACAGCCACCAGGCCAATTACCACCATTACACCTAGGCATGGTGCCTGGGCCGAGACAAACCTTCATCACCTTCAGCTTTTTCTAATGCAGTGTAACAGTCAGTCCCCCTTAACTTGCACATCCATTAGTTCTCACACAACCATTTTTACCCTTTTGCACACATGCAGAGGTTTTAATCCTGATAATTTCAGGTTCAGATTCCTTTTTGTGAAGCAGTAATCAATTACGGATGCTGTGTTTATCAGTAATAATACAGTCATTCTGAATTTTTCTAAAAATAAGGGAGAAGGTCTTCTATGTGTCACAAGCCATACACTTATTCTGGATCATCTCTGAGCTCTCATCACAGGTGGGAAATTCTAACTATGCTTCTGTAAGCACTTCTTCTAGGTAAGGTTTAGTTTACCTACTTTCACTACTTTCTTGAATATTAAATTCAGTTGGTTATTTTTGCAAAGGTGAATCAACTTTTTAAGGTTAAAATATAGCTTTTAATTGACGGGAAGGCTGATAGCAGAAAATTCTGCAGTCTTTAAAAATAAACCTTCAACTGTGACAGCATCTTAACCACAATATGGGAAAGTTACCCTACATCTCCACCAATTTCCATAAATCAATAGTATTTCATGTAAGCTAAAGAGCTTATTCTCTCTGTTTAAAATGGAATGAAAATACTGATTTTCTCTCCTATTTTATTTTCCCATATTTATATTCTACCAAATTGTATCTTTGTCAATTTAATTCTATTTTTGTTTCTTATTCTGTTGTGCCTTTATAGAATAGTCTTTCCTAAATACAGTGTGAAGTTGGTTATTCCATTTCCAGCCTGAACTGTTGAACTCACAGTGTTTGATGGCATTCAAAAGTAGGCAGAAGCACAGAGCTTTTACCTCTTGTTTTAAAATAGCTGCTTATAAGGACAAAGAATAAGGCAAGGGTAATTTTCTTTATTGTTTTTACTGTTTAAAACAAGGGGGGAAACACCCAACTGAATGTTGCCTGGGATCAGCTACAAGAGTCTAATATACATGACAAGCTGGTAACATTTCTAATGGTGTTCACTTTTATAGGAAAATTTCTAAAGCAGAGCGCCCATACACGCTGTAGAGCAGCACCTCTGTTTGTGCAAAATAGTGAATTTACCGTATATTTTGTTAATAAGTATTTTGGGTAGATGCTTTCTTTCATTTTGTGATTCTCGAGTAGGTGAAACCATGTCTTTCCTTCTTTGGAATCAAGGCACTGTTAGTATCACTTATCTCTGCAAAGTGATAGTGCAAACACTCTCTGTCAAGAGGCCTGAACAATTACAGACTTCTTTAAGTAATTACTTTCAGTAAAGTCAAGTGCTAGAAAATTCAGGCTTAGTTATTTCACTGACAATGGTTGGAACACGAAAGTCCTTTGGACTGTGGAAATACTACATACAAATATACACCCGTGGATAAGGAATCCAAGCCCAGAACCAGAGGCCTGGAAACTCAGTTTGAAACTGCTCCATAATCTATCATGCTGTTGCTAAGAGGATATTAATACTAGCATTTAGAACTTCAGTCATGTGTCTGACAATCCTGTGTTTGTACCAGCAGGTCAGTTGACTAATTGTGAAATGGACTTCTCTGTGTACTGCACTATTTAGAAGAAAAAGGATGACAGGGGTACAGTTAACCATTAAGGCATTTGGGCCTGGGAGGGAAAGCAGAGGACAATCAAGTCCTTATTATTAGATGCCTTCCTGCAAATCACTCCCTTATGCAGTTACAACAGAAGGAGAATTCACCTTTTAAACTGAGTAATTGTGCCTGTCGGGCAACCCTTCACAATTACTTTACCATCCAGCAAGAGCTCATTGATTGCATTAAGGATAACAGTACTCCACAGAAACAATCCTCTTAGGCAGGCTACTTCCAGAATCCTGGGTCTCTGTCAGGCAGCTGCCTGCTCTTTGAATAGCCAGAGAGATAAAGAAATAAAAATAATAAAGGCCAAAGCTCTCCGGATTTCACAACACTCTTTAAAGCCGGATCAGTGATTAGGGTGGTTGTAGCCTGTTAAACACCCATGCCTCAGGTGGAATGCTCCTCTGAGCACGTTTTACAGCAAATGTGAGTCTGGTGCCTTGCTTCAGCTCCAAAAATATGCCTGCTTAAGCAGCCCTACAGAATTCCAAGTTAAAATGCAAGCCCCAGTGACTGTGTGTCTTCAGCAGTTGATAACAAACTACAATCAAAGCCTTTCTCTCTTAGATTACCAGCAAGAATCTAATCCAGGTCAGTGATAATCCTCCAGCATCTATTTAGCAATGATCTCAAAAGACAGACTGCTCCATCACAAAAGTCACTGGTTCTGACACGGCTGCAGAGACTGAATGAGGATGGATATTCCTCCTTTATCGTAGCAGCTAATTAGATTTGCAAGTAGAACAGGAGTGCTGACCTAAAACACTAACGCAGCGTTTCATTGTCAGCATCATCATTAAATAGCATTTATTTGCTATTTAACAGAGTGGTAGAGCGGTGAATGATAACCCTTGATTTAATTACTGAGAGTTTCCCATCTTCTGTGTCTGGGATACATTTGTCAAGTATTCACCAATCTTGTCACTCACCCCTCTCAGAATCCTCAAATGAAACTCTTGACTTCAAATTCTTGATTTGCAACTATCACACAACCCTCGCAATGTGGATTTTACTTCACGATTGTACGTCTCCTCTCATATTTAGATTTTTTGAGTTCCCTTTCACAATACCGAGTTCTCCCAACCTTTCCCATTTTTTCTGTGAAGTCCATTCTCTCCTCTTTCAAAAGCTTCCTGTGGGTTCTATACAAAAGCTTTCTATACAAAATGAAGGCTTGGTCCAGGAAGCAGCCTAAGCAGTTTGTGTTTACAGGAACAAACCCTGATTTTTACATACAAAGGGTATTAACTTGACACTTGGTGGTCTCCTGGTTCCAGCATTATTAATGTGATAGAAATGCCTTTGGGCCAGCATGTTTCCCTACATGTTCCTGGTAATTCTGGTAATTATTTTTCCTTTTTTTTCCTGCCCTCCCTTTTGAGGATACTTATTGATTGGAGANCCCCCCCCGGAATTCAGACTGAAAATCACACACAATATGCAAGCAGTATATTTCATCTAGTCAGGACTAGTCTGACACTTACTAGTCTACCAACTGCATAAAACGAAAGACAATACTCACAGAAAGCCAATTAGATTGGGATTACTTTGTCTGTTCAGCAGCTGGGGCATAGCATATGTCTGTCCTCCCCATGCTAGAGTTAGGAATTAACATTTTAAGTGCCTGACCTATCTAATAAGCATATATCCTGACTTTACAAGAAACATTCAAAATGAAGGTAAATATGGCTATGCTAAAAAGTGCACGAGCCAGGTTAGATACGAAGAGGTAATTGATTAAGCAGGTAATTTATCTAAAGTTAAACTCGAAGATATAGTACATTTCCATCCTCTTCTGGGCTATTAAAGTAAATTAATGACCTAGAGCTGTGTAGGGGTTTCCAGAAACAACACTATAATGGCCAACTGGCCACAGTTTGCAGCCTCTAGAAGGGGGAGATATTTATTCTTCAGGAAATTGCCAGCTCAAGCATCTCATTATGTATACTTTGTATCTGTATTCATAGTGCAGAAATGACAACTGAACATTAGAATAACACCAGTGAGTATAAAATATGATGTTGGCTTGGAAGAAAACGAACCAATCATAATCTTTGACAGGGTCCAGATATTTTCAAAATTTCACAATACTTTTTTCCATGCTTATAGTTTGGCAGCTGCTCAAAAGTACCTGCTTTGTGCCGTTTTACAGTCCGGAATGTGTCAACCAAGCAACAAGCATTCAAAAAAACTTTGCAAAATATGAAGTGGTGTAGTGGTGTAGGGAGCAACTCCCAGACACAGAGCTATGAACCAGGCTTTGCTACACTATCTCCAAGATTTGCCTATCACTGTGCCGTGGTCCCCACAGGAAAAACGCTTGGTTTTCATCCAGATTCAGACTGAGCCTTTGATGGTGCTCAAGAATTCTAAAATTTCACAGCACTCTTCAGCACGATGTCTGGAGAGGGAGGGACTGGCATGCCCTGGCCATCCTACATGACTTGCTTCTGGCTGAAGGCTCAGCATCCCCCATGCCACCTTGGGCTGCTCAGGCCATTCCAAGGCTCTCCAATTTATAACACGAGGAGCCACGATGCCTTTTCAGTCAACTCTCCTCTCTGTGTTTCCTGGAAAAAGTATTGAGAGCTTTGCTGACTGCTTTTTATGAACCTGGCCCACCACAAGAGCTGACAGCTATTAAAAACCAAAGGAACAAAAGGCACAGAAGTCGTCTTTGACCGCATTACCTTTGGTTTGTTTGCGTGATTCCCCTGGACTCCTCAGACGTGCAGTGGAGGGACAGGGGAGAGGGGTGCGTTATGTGCATGTGCATCTTCATGTGAGTGTGTGCACGGCTGCGTGCGCCATGTGTCCGCGTGTGCCACCGCCGTGTGCCCCCGCCGTGTGCCCTCGCGTGTCACCGTCGTGTGCCCTCGCGTGTCACTGCTCTCGCGTTCAGCGCCCCTGACCAGGCAGGGCCGGCTCGTGCCGCGTGCCCGCGCTCGGGGGTCTCTCCGGTCTCGGGGGCGCGGACGGGAGCGGGCCGGGGCCGAGGGCGGGGCGGCCCCGGGGGCGGGGGCGCTGAAGGGGCCGGGCGGGCGCTGCGCTGCTCCGCGGCCGGTGTCACTTGCGAGGCGCCGCCGCCGCGCAGGCAGGCGGGCAGGCAGGCAGGGACGCAGCCAGGCGGCCCCGCAGGCAGTCCCGCGGAGCCACCGCGGCCGGCGGAGACCATGATCCTCACACGTAAGCTCGGGGATCCCCTCTCGGCCCGTTTTGGGGGGTGGCGGCTGCGCGCCGGAGGGCGCAGGCTCTGCGCATCGCGGCCGGCGTTGCGGGAAAGTGCCGTGGGAGCAGAGCGTGGGGCAGTCGAGGGCGGGATCCCGCCCGTGTTATTCCGCGGCACCCGGGAAGGCAGCGCTGGCGGCCGGGCGGCTGCCCCGTCCCGCCGTGCGGTGCGTCCCCAGCCGCGGGGTTTGGCCCCGTCGCCCGTCCGTGTGCGCGGGTGAGAAGCGTCGTCGGGGTGGCAGCAGCCCCAGGTGAGACGGGAGCGCTGCCGGAGTCCGGCATTACTTCTGCCCGCCGGGAGCGCCCGCGGCGGCTGTGCTCGGGTGCTCGGACGCGCGGCCGAAAGGGTTAACACCGCAGGCAGGAGCTGAGGCGCGGGGTGCCGCGGAGCGCCGCTCGGGATGCGGCCGCTCCCTGAAGATCACCGTGGCGCATCTTTCTTTTTCGGTA
>VZDJ01007747.1:19622967-19770004 GCA_008694505.1 Cyanoderma ruficeps
AGGAGCAGCACCTCCTGCCAGACGCGCTCACCCTACCCCCCCTCTTCCTTTTTCCCTTCTCGAGGAAAACAGCCGTTGCTGTTTTCCAGTCGGTCAGTTTTACGTCCCGTGTCACCCTCCCTTTTTTTGTAAACCACAGCGAGGACTTAGTTCCACCGAAACTGTGAAGTTGTTGAGCGATGTGTTGCCATTTACCTAATGAGTTCTGTTGCCAGTCAAGGCACTTACTATTGGTATAACAGGTTTCTTTCGGGCTTTTTTGCCCCCTCATATTCTCTTTGGGAAAATCTGAAAAAATAACCACATTTAAACAATGTATTTAACTAAGTCAGAAGGTTCTGCCTGATGTGTCACAGTACTTAACACATCTGATTGAAAAGATTGAGGAATGCAATTTTATCTTAGCCATCCATTTCAGATGCTTTTATTGCTTTTTTACAGGAGTAAGTGTGATCTGTTTGAATTGCCCTGCCCTGATCAAGAAATTCCTAGCAGCAGTTCAGTAACAATTCTCTGAGTCAAGTTATGTTTTAAGGCTGTTTGTAGTGAACTTAAGGATGATAATAGGCAGATTTCTTATAAGCCTCTGCGTATGAATCTGTCAACAG
This sequence comes from Cyanoderma ruficeps, assembly GCA_008694505.1. Taxonomy (NCBI): domain Eukaryota; kingdom Metazoa; phylum Chordata; class Aves; order Passeriformes; family Timaliidae; genus Cyanoderma; species Cyanoderma ruficeps. The sequence continues at coordinate 19,623,576 of VZDJ01007747.1, forward strand.
CTCAGTGCCACACTGATTCAGCATCTGTCTGGCAAGCGGGCCATTGCTGGCTGACAGCACATGGAGTTGGTATTAGGTGTGTCTGTTGATTCCACAGCCGTAGCCTGCTATCTTGTCTTTGCAGGTATTACTGCTGTCCTCTAGGCATCCTGCTCTGCATCTCCAGTAGAAGCAACAAAAACAAAAAGGAAAAGGCTGAGATGGCCAGGAAGTGGGATGGATGTCTCTCAAATTAATGAGTTTGGGTTGCTACGTCAGTTTGCTGATGGATCATAATTAGGACTGAGATTCTTTGATTATAGAATACAGTATATGCAAGAGAAGATGTAGATATTGTTTTGATGAGATTCTTTTCACCTACAAGTCCATAGAAATCAGAACATTTGGAGCTACCTTTTGTGGCCTCTAGGACTTCTTGATCCCATCTTCTTTTAAAATATCTTGGGTAGTTAATTGACACTTTTTTAATCAAAAGGAAGTGATGATACATAGTTTTAAACCCATAAAGGCTTAAACTTCCTATATGTCATAAAATGTCATGTCTAAGTGGTATTTAACAGCAAGAACACATCTGGTGGTTTTATTTGATTTTATTTCTCAGTAATCTAGCAGTCTGAATCACCTAGAATCAGTCTAGGATTTTTAATTCTTGAGTCAAAGTCTTCCCAGCCACTTCTGCAGCTGCCCTTGCTGGGCCAGAGAGGAATACTGATGCTACTCATGAAAACTCACAAGTGCCCAGTGTATTTTTCCTCTGGTAGAAAAAATGTACTGTAGTTGTACTCATGCACTAATCTCAAATGTTTATATTAAGATTCCTAGAAAAAGGAGATGAGGTGGCTTGGTTTTACTTTTCTGGTTCTTCTGATTCATTACATTCTAGGCAGTGGTTTGTTTGAGGCATGTGAATTTACGAGTTCCACAAATATTTGGAGATGCAGTTTGCACTATAAAGTGGTTGGGTTTTTTTCTAGGCAGAATACCACAGTATGTTATGTTTGGGCTTCTTGAGAGATTCAGACTTTTCTTCCAATTCTCCTCTGATGGGACTTGTGCTACTGGCTTGAGCATAAACACAATGCACCCTTGGCTGGTTAAAAGGAGACAGAGGAAGAGAGCTCATGTGCTTAACAGGATGGTCCTGTACTGTAAACAAGCACTTTTCATGCTTAACTATCCTTCCTAGCGACAGGAAGAAGGAAATGAGGCTATGCAAAAGGACCCTGACACATTTCAGACAATGCCGGACCCACCCTAGCATTCATATAGTATAGCCAGAAGATTTGGAAATAAAAATAACTTCAGATGTTTCCCCTTCCTTCTTGTGCATGTTATAGAACTACAGCAATCAAATCATATGCAGTTCACAGAAAATTTGCTGGTTTGATCTTCACTGAATAAAGAGATGATGCCCTGTATAATTGATATGTATTCTTTGGGTATCACTGTTCTGCTTACAATTTGAATCTCAGTGTTTCAAGATGAATTAATTACGAAATTCTGTATTCTCTTACAGTAGTGTAGTGAGTGTAGATATACAGTAATATTGGTAATTTCAGCAATTCCAGATATATTTCTTGCTTGTACCTAAGCAATCAGTAATTCTGCATGGTGCAGGGTATCAGGACTGTCTTGTATGTTTTTTGATTTCCAAAGTTTTTGCAAAGTCTTTTTTCTTGGGTTTTTTTTTGGTGGGTTTTTGTTGTTGTTTTGTTTCATTTAATTTTCTCATCTACTTTCCCTTCTTCTCCTGTTCGCAGGAAAAAACAAATTCTGTCTTCAATGATGAGCAATTCTCATGAAAGAGGCACAAGTCTGGGCTGTGATTGGAACTTTCTGGTTCTTTTTATTGGACACTTACTCTGCCATTCTTGCTGATGGTGCTACCCTATCCCACTCAGCATCTTTGAAATCAGTAGATCAGCTGGTACAGTGTACCATTGGCAAAACTGGCAGAACCAAAAGAGAGTTGAGAATGACTTAGCCAGATAGCTGTAATTCACTGAGTTTCATTATCTGAAAGTTACAGGTAGTACTACAGAGCATTCTCAACTACTTTGGTGCCTTTAGAAGAGCATGACAAGAATTATTTCTTAGGATGAATATTCTTTCAAATATTGTCTAGTAATTGTTTCTCTTGGGAAGGACTGGGAGGTGAAACGCCATCAGGAAAAATTTTTATCTGGTCTCTCTCCTAATAAAGACACAACAGGATGGCTCACTTATTTCTTATGGGGCATTTTTTTAAAGTCTAAAAGGGCGCAGAGTTCTGCAGATTTGAGTTTAAATGTATTTACTTTACAGTTATCTAAATCTTTCTATTCAAATTCAGTAGTCTGTACTAAGAATGAGTCCTGAGGAGGTGCATGAAAGACATTTGTTGAAGCCAGTGATGGATACAGTGTGACCTTCCCAGACCTGTTCTTGTAATTTACTGAAATTTCAGGGTTAACAAAAATACATGCCCCGCCCCCCAATCGCAGTTTTGCATTTGGGGGATGTTCTCTCTGTGACCCTGTGAACCCATAGAATTGGATGCTCTGCTGCCCACCCTTCCCTCTGTTCTCCGTGAGTTCTAAGAACAGATTTCCTGTGCACGTAAGATAAAAGAAACTTTCCAGAGTAAAGCTTTGTGATCTGTTTTAACTTTCCTCCCTCTACCATCCTTACAAAATGTGACCATTAGATCTTGTACTGAGAGAAGCATTTTCAAGTGTGCAGTATCACAGACAATACTGTAACTGTCTCTAATATCTGAAAACAGGACATTCATAGCAAATATTCAATATTTGCTTTGGGAAAATCCATGTTTACGTCTTTAATTCTGCATCAGGGAAGAAGGCATTTGTCTGTGATGCAATTAGCTTTATGCTGGGCTATATATATACCACTGCCACTGGTATTTTGTATCTAGTGTTGTATCATCCACATAGGATGTAGTTTGGGACTGGATCATCAATGGAGTTGGCTGTAAATGGTTATGATGTAAAGGAAGACATTCTTCCATACAGTTCTTCCTACATGCATGGATAGTTTTCAGGTTGAGGCTTAACAAGCTCAAAGAAGTAGCTGTCTAGAGAATCTATTTTCTTTTGTAAGAGCCATTGAGCCAGCTCAGATCAGTTCTTACAGCATTGTCATTTTCTAGATCTGAACAGGTAGCCCACATTTTGTGCCTATTTTGGGTGAAGTATCCGTCATGCTGGGCCTTCTCACTTTTGCCTCCCTCTGGAGCTGAATGAACCTTGGGGGCTGAGCTCTGCACGCCATGAGCTTGCAGGCAGGGGCCAATTGGAGGATATTAATGCTGGCCTTGGGAGTAGCAATGGTTAATGTTTGCCCTTCACTATGTTCTCTAAGGTCATGCTAACCAAGTAACTTCTGAGAGGAGAGAAGGTTAAAGTCATCTTCTGTTTCCCACTCTTTGGAGGAGGATTTGTTTCTCACTGGAATCTGTCAACATGACCTCCATCAGAGGATTTGACTAACAGCTTTCTCTGCCCCAAATAATCCTCCTCCAAGACCACCCTGTGTTAAGCAGGCCAGATAAATAACCCACGTGCCCAATTATTTCTTGAGGGTTTTTTAAGTCACTTGACATCTTGTTCCTCTTCATCTGTGAACCTTCTTAAAAACAAGATGAGAGAAGACCATCTTTAACTTACAAAAATAGTTGTTATTTGACAGGAAAACTGCCACATCAAGCTGTAGTTTTCCTATTAAACAAAGTTAGTTTCTATCTTCAGATCACATTGGTTTTTAAATTTCTTTCCTAATTCTCCTGTACATGCTCAAAATGCAAAAAAAAAAAAGGGACCCAAAACATCAACAAAACAAAAACCTATTTAGGAATAAATTATTAACCTGGACTGTAAACCAGGAGTTAGGATGATTCTTTTGTGTCGTAGCACATGCTTTCTCAAAGTCTTCTAGAAGTTAGGAAGTAAAGCAGCTAACTTGGGCAGCTGGAAGCATATTAATGGTGTGAAAATAAGCAGTAATTGCAATCTGTTACAGAACGTATCGGGAAAGGGCTTGACAGACACATGGGGAATATCCTGTATTTCAGTAGCCCTTTATTAGATCCCAAAATTATGTTGATTTGGTGCTTTTCAGAGCTAATCGGTTGTGCTTGGTCCTCTTGACAGAGGGAAAGACCTCTTCTTGCCAGCCAGGGCAAGCTCTAGAAGTGGTGGTTGTGCCCTCTCTGACCTCCTGCCCTTGAGCACTGTCCTTCCTTGTGCTCTGATAAAAACCTGAGTTTCTCCCCATGCTAAAAATAGTGAAACTGACCCCATTCATTCCTGCAAAAGTTTTGTTGGGTTTTAGAGACCCGCAGATCCACGCTGGGAAAGTCCTAGTTGAGTCCTCTGATATTTGTGGATGATCCTGTTGATTTTAACAAGTGTTGGCTCAATCTCTAAGCATTTGAAATATTTTCAACAAATGTTGTTTCTCTTTTTATGTTTTGAGCTGAGAAAGTTCTAAAGTGATTTTGATATGCTGACTGTGAAAAAGAGGTCCAAGTTTAATAATTACATTTTGATCCACAAAGGCAGTATTGTGCTTGCTGTGCTAGCAAGAGTATTAGTGAGCAATTAAAAGTGCCATATTCTGTAATTTGGTATAGTTGGGAAGGAGGGAAAGTACGCACAGCCAACATACACCTCTATAGCCTCTGTAGACATTTTCCTTTTGGAAACTAGTCACATTCTTTTTTTTTTTTTTTTTTTTTTTTTTTTTTTTTANTTTTTAATTTAGCTTTCATCAATAAGGAAATAAACAAACTTAAATCCTGCCAGTGGAAGTAAACCATTTGCTTTTTTCAAAAGTTCTGCTGACCAAAAAAAAGGGTGTTCAAGCTTCCTGCTGTTTTTTTTCAGAGAAAACATCAATATATGATCTTAAACATCTGTTTCCTTACTTCTTCATCTGTTCCCACACAAATTCCAAACATACTCTGTTTCTTCTCCCAGTGTCCTGTGGTTTATACATAACATCAACTGCATAGTTACTGTCTTGCTTCAAGGCTCCGTAACTTGAAAAAGCCAGTCAGTCCCTTGTTTAACCCAAAACCAGCAGGAGACAACATAAAGAGTATTTTTTTAATCGTCATCGTATAGTTGTGGAATATCTGAGTAACATTCATCACAGTTTCTAGGGCTTTTATGACTACAAAGCTGTGTATGTATTTGGTGTCATGGATGGTTTTCCTCAAGAATTTGTGAGTTCCCCTCTCCCCATTCCTCTGAAAGTTTTTAATAAGAGGTATTTTCTTAAAATTGCACATGCATCCATACTGGCTTAAATTGATTGCTGAGGCAGACAGCAGTAAGTGGAGGTCACAGCATGTATCATTTGACTGTAGAAGGTAAATGGAAGCACAGTGAAATACAGGAGCACATCAAAAAAGGCAGCTGCAATTGCAAAATGCAACTTGCACTTTGAAGGTGAAAGGAGAAAAGTTACTCTCTTGGGAAGGTTGTTAGCTTTCACTTCAAAACCTGCAAGCTCATAATCAGTTCAAAAGCTGTGCTTTATGTGCTGTTGATCTCACTGGTTCTTCTAGAAATGCATCCTTCATGGGCTGAATGTGTTGGACTGTTATCCTAGAACAGTTGTATAGGATTAGATGGTTCTCTTAGAAGAAGAAGAAATTCCAAATGTGTTAGAAATTTGGTGAGAGCTTTTAATGGGATTTTCAGAATGCTGTAGTTTTTAGTGGTTGAACATTTATTGACAAACTTCACAAGTTTGGGTTTGAGAGCATTATCCTTATAAAATGCTGTTCTTCACTATTTTTGCTTTCTATAGTCCCTGCTATGTGCTGCCTTCTTGAAAGGTGTGGAGCACTAAGTTAATGATACTGCCTAAGGAATATTTAACAATACAAGTTTGAGAAAAAACAGACTTAGGAGAAGGAATTTAATTATTTCCAAGCATATCTTCAAAGTGAAAACCATCTGAGGCCGTGGACACATAACAGGCTTACTCTTAGGAAGTCAGTCATACTGTCCCAACTTTAAAGGGCTGCAGGCGTATGACATTACACAGAACTGATTTATCATTTTCAATGCCTAGACGGCTCATTTGTAGACAGCTGCCACAGTGCACTTATTTCCCCGGTTTGTCTCAGATTTCACATCTGTGTTCATGTGTCTACGGACTGAGTGGTTGGATAGTGTGATCAGGTCTAATGCTGGGACCACTATTCACATGTCAGGGATACAATTCAAGCGCTGGGAAAAATGATTGCATGTACTTGGGCTGTGGAATTCTATCCAAACAAGAATATTTCTCACATACACCACAGCTGGTCTGAAAAAATATGATCCTGAATGATCTCAAGTTTCTTAATAGCTCAGTACAGTGGTTTTGAGTTGGAAAAAAATTTTGCAAAGCACCAGAAGTTTCAGAGGGACGTGACATGTAGGGAGAGGTAATTTCTGACCTAGATGGAGAAAGAGTATGCCGGCCGTTTGCAGCCATTAAACTGGACCCTCGGTCCTGGATGGGGAGGAATCCTTTGTGGTCTATTCTTCATGTGCTCCTCTGTGCCTTTGCAAACAAGCAGATAGTTTATGGAGTTTTAGGCATTAAAGTAAGGAGATAGTGTGTTCATCTCCAGCTTACAAGAAAATCTGGAATCATTCTCTACACTACATGAGAGACCCTCTCCCGCAAGCTAATTCAGGAAGATGATTTTGTATTCAATTTCTACAAGTTTTTTTTTTTTTCTAAGAGAAAAGTCAAAGAATGAATTTCAACTAGAATAACTTACTTAAAAATTAAGACCAAGATGCAGCTAAGAAGCTCAAAAAAACCAGTTGTTATGTATGACATTGAAGTGAACCTTCAGAAGTGAAGCCCATTTTTTTCTGAAATTTGATTTTGACAATGCTGATTTCACCAGTCTCACTACGGATTTTTACAAGCTGCTCTCTTAACAGAGCCAAAAGGTGAGATGAGTAGAACTAATGTGTAGAGGTGCTAATATGATTGTAAAGGTGTCTGAATTGAGGCAAGAGGAAACCATCTGCTTAGAAAAACTGTTCATAAGATGTTTAGCACTTAGGTGAAAATTGGGACTGTACAAAGATACATATGCTTTGCACTTTGTCCTGAAGACCCTGGAAGAGCTAGTGTTTAAATTGCATGTTATTTCATGGAAGCAAAAAAGAAGAATGGAAGTAAATGTTGTTGCTGCCTTAACTAGACTGCTATGATGATTTTTTTTCTGAAAGAATGTTACTGCAGCATTCACTGTGTGGTTTTTCTTTTCTATGGGAGAGAAGGTATCATTAAACAAAAAAACTATAGGCATCTTATAGTTCTCCCTTCTGCAACTGCAGTTTCAAACAGTTGAGATATTTTTACTCTGAAGGTCCAAACTTGGAAACGTACAAGACCAGGAACCAAGATTAACCAGTTTAACAAAAAAGGAAGTTAGGCTTTCCCATTTTCATTTACTACTCTGAGGAAGAATTGAGTTCTCCTAATCCCTTTGGAAGTGGGTAAATAAGGACTAATGGTTCCCAATCATACACAAAAGGAACTCCTACCCTTGATTTGAGCATGGAGGACTGCTTTGTAAAACAGACTAACAAATGAAGCTGTTTCCAATAAAAATTTCCTGTTTCCTCTTTAACACATTTGCCTGTTGTTTGCTTACAGGACACCAAGAATAAAGACTTCATTGTACTTCTTTTTGGGGTTTTGGGGGATTTGGGTGGGGGTTTTTAAATTTGTTTTGTTTTACTTTCTAAGAGGTTTGGGGGGGGATGTGTGTATCAAGACATTTAAAAATAATAACACAATTTCTTTCTTGCCATCAGTTTTTCATACAAGAACCTCCTGCTGCTGGGGGAGGGCACAGGATGCACGTCTGAAAAGCTGCACATACATTTCTTGCTTGGAATGATACTGAATGGTAGTTTATTGTAAAGGTTTTAACTAGCAAGGGTGTTTGATTCAGAAAGGAAGTGTCACTGCAGGGATGGAGTGGGAAGGGGGGAGTGAGACCAGTCCTTTACCTGCAGTAACTTACCAGTTCAGCTGCCAGGACTTCATCAGAAATTGCTTTGCAAATTGTGGCTGAAGTAGGACTTTCCTAAAATAGGTTGGAAAGCACTGTAGAGTTCCTCTGCAAGTTTCCTCTCCTCCCTGTCGCTATCAGCTGGCCCCAGCCAAGCGAATGCTATGCTTGACAGTGAGTTCCTAGCTCCGATAATTACCTGTAACCTATGTCCCCTGAGATACTGAACAAAGGCTATGGAATGCTCTGTCCCTTCTAAATGTTTTTAGAAGTGGTTGGAAAATTTGATTCTGGAAGATCTGTTCTTCTTTTTTTTTTGTCTCTTATTACCTTGATTGCGATTGAGCAGGATGACAAGGACTTGCACACAAATATTCTTATGTCCCCTTGGACATGAAACTGGCAGCTAGCAAACCAAGAGTCCCAGGACTAATGCTGCTGAGCTGGAAGCTGGAATTTGGAAATTGTGGGAATGAGCTTCATCCTCTAGGGCAGTTTAAATGATTTGACCAGAACTTCAGGTTTAACCAAGGTGTTTTATTCTCAAACACAGATTCTAGTTAAGCTGCGGTAATGAGCCTTTTGCCTAAACAAGCTCTCAGCTGTTTAAATTTGTATCTCTTGGTGTGAGGAAGCTTGTTCGGTATACTCGGCTTCCTGTGCAGCTTACTCAGTGTAGCTTGGGCTGGACTCTCCCTCTGACTATACTTTGATCTGCATGAATTTCACACACATACAGTTTTGTTCATACTCTGGCTCATCAGTAACCAACAAGGTTGAGACAGGGAAGCTGGGTTGAAAAATTACCTTTTATTTTGTCTGGTCACGCTGGACAGGGGAACAGTCTAGGAGGAATCCTGAGTTTGCCAACTGGAGTTGAACAAAAGGAGCTACTCTTTTAGGTCCCACCTCCACTCTGTCACCAGTACCATCATGTCCCTCTCTTACCAGTGCTTTGTGTCGTGGAGATGACAGGGAGAGAGCCCTGGCCTCAGGGGGCTCCCTGCCCCCCTGTTCAAGACAGTACTCCAAACCCTTCACCCTTTCAAGGGAATACAACAGAACTTGCAACCCTTTGCCCTCCCAGGGCTTGCAACAGGACTTGCAACTTGCCCTATGAAAATGGGGCAAATATGGCTTTTAAACACTTAGCACTGTCTTGTACCCAACCCCAGGCATTTACATAGTCTAATCAATGGACAAGTGCATTGTGTTTTATTGTTTTGTTGTTCTCTGCAATTCTTGTGGGCAGATGGGAAAAACTCAGGTGTTTCATTGCCTAAACTTCTTGGGGATTCATGAAGGTATTTTGAAAGCAAATATGCTCTGGAAATCCCAAAGGCGGGTGAGAGCTGGGTGCCCATAAAATGTAACTTCCATGTAACTGGCATATACATTTGCAGAAAAGATACACCAAGCCTCTATAGAGAATGGTGAAAAAAGTTCAGTGAATGCATATTCATAATTTCCTAACTCTAGAAATAATTTACAGGTTCATACACCTGGGGTACTCAGTAAAGGACCTGTGAACAAATATTTAAACACATTGAAGAGTGCCTGTAGCAGTAAGGAATCTGGCACTTTTTTCAATTGCACTGCAAGCATCCCCTTGCATTTTTTGGCAAATGCTTGTTATCGAGGATAATTTTTTCCCTGGCTTTAAATCAAGTAAAATTCTCATTCAATCCAGACAATTCTTCAGAATGAGACCTATAAGATACTGCATTTTATTTTAAAACTCTTAAAAATTAGTTAAATTTAGTTAAAACTCTTAAAAAATAGTTGCAGATTTTTTGCTTTGCTATTTTAATCACTTCTGAAGTATTAATCTATCACCTTGTTTGTTCTTGCTTTAGCCATACAAGTTTCAAATCTATTTTATATTTTTTTTCTTCTTTGTTAAATTTCCTACGTATTTCCTTAGCATACTGAAATTGAAATACTGCTTAAGCAAAACTTTGTAATCGTTTGCAATTGGAATTGAAGAGTGCCTTTTCTTAATCAGTAGCTAAGTCAATATGTCTGTACGTGCTTGTTCTCATGTGGTCCCATAACCCAAAGGTGAAGCAAACACAAGTTGCACAAATGCCTGCTTGTCCTGACTTCAACAGGAGTGGATTTTTAGATGTTTATTTATCTGGAATGTTGTGTTTTGGCTCACCTTAACCCCTTGGTTTGGATATGTGTCTTAGCAAAGTAGTCTGGCAAAGCACAAATATTTTAAAACTATTGCAGCAATTTGGAAAATGAGAGGGGGGGATTGCCATCATTTTGGAGACATTAAAATGTCCCTGCCATTTAATCCAATTTTGTGTACTTGTATCTCACTGGCAATACTTCATAGTGTGACAGAATCTTGTGATACTTTACTTACATTGTGTTTGGCTTTTCAATGCCCTATATGCAGTAACCTGTATTTGGAGCAATTCTGAGGAGGCCCTTTTGTGCGTGGTTTCTGCAGCAGGTAGCCATAGTCTCCTCTCCAAGTAGGTGGCAAAATTGTGTACTGAGTTGTGTATAATGAAGCTTTTGTTTCCTGGTCCGTCAGGAACAGTGAATATAACCAAAGCCAGACAAACTTAAATAGTTTCTGATTTCTCATTGTTTGTTTGATCAGTTCTAAGCAGGGAGCTGAATTCCCAGTAGCACTTTATTGATTTGAAGAACATAATTACCTCAATCCATATCTTCAACACTTGGAGAATACCCTAAGTATCTTTTATATTTTCTAGTTTGAGCTAATAGGATAACATATTCTTCATGTCTACTTGTATTAAGTAAAAAATGCATTTATATGTGGTTTATTCACTAACATTCCTTTCTTTCAGTGTAACATATATGAGTGTGAATAATTTCATTCTGTGGCATGCTGTTTTGGGCAGTGTGAAGGAAACCTTCCTGTAATACACCAAGTAACTCATAAATACCTTGTAGATTTCCAATGAAGCTAGGTTCTTGTTGGGTAGAAATATGTGCTTGAGTGAGCTGCAGTACAGTGTGTCAGTTGTTCTTGGGCTTCAGTCTGTCAGTACTATCTACAAGGTGTTAAAGTGCACAGTAATGCGAGCTCTACAAGGAATTGCTGTCAAGACAAAGTGGTTGTGCCAAGAAGACCATAAGATTTGCTGGACAAACACTTCTCATGTTGATTGCAGATTGTTTTTTCTGTACAGGATTATCCATATCTGCTGCAGTTTTCATTTGTGCCAGTTTCTCTTACAATTAAAATGATGCGCTGTTGATAAATAGCAGCTGGGCGTTAGTGACTTTCCAGAATCTAAGATATGTTTGATAGTGAGAAGAAAAGCAAACCGGGAGAAGCAAATGTGTGTCTCAGTTCAAAGTTTTTGGAAACCTTTGGGCTTATTTTGCAGTGGGGATAGTAGAAGCGGTGGAGAGGAGGTTTTTTCTCTGCAGATTACTAATCAGAGGGTGATTTGTTTCTGTTCTCTTTCAGAAATCGAGGCCAAGGAAGCTTGTGACTGGCTGCGGGCTGCTGGGTTCCCGCAGTATGCGCAGCTTTATGAAGGTAGGCATGTGAACTCGATCCTTCCCCTGCAACTTTTGGACAATAAGATGTAATGTTCACCAATCAATGAGATTCAGGGGCACCACTGAAGTTCCAGTGCATAAGATGACATTTAGGGACTGGCTACTCTCTGCTATGCACCGCACACATAAATGTACCAAACCCAATGAGACCCTGAACCACACAGGAGTTTTGAATTTGTTTCAGGTTTCTGTTTTAGTCTGAATCTTCCAAACATCATCATAGAACAAATGTAATGGTTAGTACTGTGGTACCTTCCCTTTGGTTGAAACAGAAAGGGACATAATCAGCCACTGCTAGAAGCCAGATCTTGGAGAAATACAAAAGCTGTGTACAGCTCCACTGGCCAACTCTGCCAATGGAACAGTAGTAGGAAATTCTGCATATGCATGGGTACCTCTGTATGCCTCATGGTTCTCAAGTCCCGTGTGTTTTTTCAGGATGATTTGGGTTGGAGTGAGACACAGGCTTACTATGAAGGGAAAAAGAGCATACAGGCTGTTGTGCTCCTCAGAGGAGTGGCTGCCTCCTGCAGTCCCTGGTCCTTCTCTGCAATGAATTCATTCTGTGCGTCTGCTTTAACAAGGTTTTGCTCAATTAGAACTGTTCTCTTCATTGCCTCTCCAACCTACTAGAAACCTGTGGGTTTGGCCTACAGTTCTTACACTCTGATGCAGAGTAGCATATAGTTTGTTTTAAAGCGGGACATCCTTTTTATATATCTATATTATTTTTCAGAATTTGCCCCCACACCACTTGAAATTACTTTCATTGTAGCAAAATTATTATGCACTCTTAACTGCCTCATCATTTTTACAAAGCAAACTCCAGCTGCTGCTTGTAAGAAAGAGCATAAAAAGTTCATTATTTATAGTGAATAACTGCTGAAAATTACAGCAAATGCTGAGCTGACCTCCTTGAAAAATGATCTTGTTTAGCTTTGATTTGCAGCTGCATTGGCAATATGAGATGATAATAGCACTTTCGAAAGCTGCACTTGGCAAAACTTTTGTTTGCCTGTTCAGAAATTGAATTTCCTTTTGTTTTTTCTTTTTTCTTTCCTTCTTTTTTTTTCTGTGCTAATGGAGATGCCAAGATTTTCTTGGGATATGGAGCTGGCACTGTACTTCCAGTCTGTGTTATAACTGAGACAAAACTCTCAGCTGAATATGCGGGTTTATGGGTTTCTTATGATGCTGAGTCGTAAAGCCCCTAATAAATTACTTGCAACCAGAAGACATGTCCTACCTGTGTTACCATAGCCCTACCTAGATATTCTAAATTTACATGAAGTTTCTATTGTAGCAGCATGTCCTGTCTAACATCAAAAGAACCACAGAGGTGAGGGAGAAGCAATGAGAGCAAGGCCAGCCACACCTCTTGAAAGGACGGCTGTCCTTACTGAAAAACAATATACCATTGTCCTTTGCAAACCCCCTTGGCAGCAACAACAACAAAGCCAGCAGTAGCATAGATTAAGCATTAAAAAATGGTCTTTTGCAGACTATCAACTTCTTTCAAGTCACCTCTCAAGTTCTCACACGTTCTCTTGTGCACATTGTAAGATACGACTTTCCCAGTGGAAGATCTTGCATCAGCACTGCTGAAAAATACATGTTGTATGTGCTCACCCTCTTTACTTGCACTTTCTACTTAAAATGGTGAGGGGGAGACCTGTGAATCAATTGGATATAGTACAGGAGTTCGGAGGAGTCGCCTATATGGAGCATTCCTATGCAGTGCATGTCAAATATGGGAGATTAATCAGTGAACCTTTGCCAGTTGCTTTGCTAAAACTGCAGTTTTCTGTAGAAAATACAGAATTTCTAGCATTTTGCAGAATATCTCATAATTTGTGTTCCTGAGGCAATTGCAGAAGCTGTGGATAACCCATCCCTGGAAGTGTTCAAGGTCAGGCTGGATCGGTCTTAGAGAAACGAGGTCTAGTGGAGGGTGTCCCTGTCCATAGCAGAGGGCTTGGGACTAGATGAACTTTAAGGTCCTTCCAACCCAAACCATCCTATGATGATATGAAAATGAGGACATAGAATTCATTTCTGTTGTTACAGGAAATGAACTAATTTCATAGAATTCATAGAGTTAATTTTTTGTTAGTATAGAAAATACATTTCTGGAAATTAATATAAGTACTAATTCTTTTCCTCATTTCAGCTCATTCTTCCCAGTCTATAGAAATTTTAAAACTCATAGACAACTACTTGGATGAGGAAAATTGTGTGCAATTGTAGCAGTCTGTTCGTGGATTGACCTTGTCTTTCTGTGTGTCCTGAAGAACCAGCAGCTTTGGGTGGGAGTTTCAGCTGTGCAAGGAATGCCAGATCAGGACCTGTATGACAGTCAGGAATCTGTGGAGTACAGTAAATAATATATATGTGTTTGCTGCTTCAGAGCTGTAGTAAATTTTCAGCTCTCTGCCAACATTGTTTCCTCCCCCTGACTCTCTCAGTTGTTTACCTAATTAATCTCCTAAGGAAAGGAGGCAGTATGGTCTCCACACATCTTGGCTTGCTTTCATTTCAAGCCATATCTCATTAATGAAACAGTGTCAAACTTTTAAATAGCTTAATTAACAGCTAAGGAGATTCAAGGCTTTTTTTTTTCATTCTTTCACAGAGTTTTGGCATTTGCTGGCCTTTTTTCTTTAATGTGAGATATTATAACATTGATGGAGATTGCATATTTATTTTAAATAAAGCTAGCTTGAATGAGTTTACACTTCTGATGTCTGATGGGGAAGCTTGCATTTGCCTTTTTCTGTCTCCCATTGTTTCATCTCTGCTTTAATCATTTTTCCTCTATTCTGTGTAGGAGCTTTCAGTTATCAAGGCTGCATGTCAAAAATTTGTAGATGAAAAGGAAGCACCTCTAGCATTTGAAGTGATAGCATGTGTTTACCTGAGTACCAATTGCTGGCATCTTGATGAGCTCACCTGCAGGCAGCTGATTGTTTCAAACAATGCATCACTGGGAATAAGCTAACTTTGATTCCATCTTTCTTTCCATGCAGATCTCCTTTTTCCAATTGACATTGCTCTAGTCAAGCGGGAGCATGACTTTCTGGACAGAGATGCTATTGAGGCATTATGCAGGTAGGTGAATAAAAATCACACTGCATTTTGAAACAAAACCTTTCCTATGCAATAGAAAGTACCTGGAAAAAGCAGAACAGAAAAAGCACACAAAAGTATGTGGTTTTCATTAAAATACTTTATTGGGCTGAGTAATGTTTGGGGATCTTATTTAAAAGAAAGTTGGGAGGAGAGTGGCAGGAATCTTTGTGAAAGGGATTTCATAGGCATATTTTTTATTATTCTTCTTTGTTTGCTTTCTTTCCTAATTCCCAAATTAGTTAGGCATGTGAAAGCAGAACTGTGCTGGCCATAGTCATCTGCATGTACAACTGCAGCACCAGTTCCCACACAGGAATTGAGTTTTGGAAGCAGTATCAGCAAAGCAATGCTGGTGTGCTCCATCACTCTCCTTTCTTACCTTGGTGGGCAGCTGTGTACACAAACAAAATGCTGTGTATAAACAAAGTGCTCTATATGCAAACCCTCATGCTGGCCTCAGTGCATTGCCCTGTGTACCGGGGGTAGGGCTGAAAGGGATAATGTAAAGGAATCTGATCGTTTATCACTATTCCAAAGACGGGTCTGCCTTCCGCCACATGCTCATGTTAGCTCAAATTGTGCTCCTTCCACAAACCAGTCCAACTGGCTCACCCCAAAAAAGGGTCTTGCTAGTCCTTTTCTGGGTTAGTAAATTAAATCAGTGGAAAAACATAATGAAGTTAACAGTAGGTGTGAAAAATGGGGCAGGACCCCACAGCCCAGCTGCAGAAGCAGGAGAAGGGATAGGTAGAGAAAAAGAGGGAGCAAGACTTGCTGGTGTGTGGCAGGATGTTTTGTACAGAACTACAGCCTCAGCATTACCAGTTTGGTCATAAAAGCAATCACAATGGCCCCATCTGGCATCATCTAACATTAATCCATCTGTCAGTTACCTTCTTTAGTGCAAGTCCACAATCTTAAATGGCAAAAGAAAAAAAGCTTTAATTTCTCATATCTCCTCTTACCTCGAAATAAGTGCAGTTTTATGGCTCTGTCCTTCAATATGGCAGCTTTCCAAACTGCCTGCAAAATGAATGCTTTTGGATACTGCATGCATGGTGTCTGCAAGTCTAAATGTCAGTAATTCTAATGAATTACAAAACCCTTTTAAGAACAGCTTTAAGTTTATAGTGTTCTCATGCCATCACTGCCATACTTGGAAGGGAAAGAGAGGGACTGGAATTTAAAGTTCTTCAAAAATACTTACAGGATTTTCAAACTAAGAAAACAGATTAGTTGTCCAGTCATTAGAAGGGGAAAAATCTCATTAACGTTAAATTCATGCAAGATGTGCCTTACTCTAGTGTGGAACACCTATTTCATTGATATTTAAATATGATGCATTGTTCTACTTATCTCTGTGCCCTGGAACTCGTGAAGTCATTGAACAGAAAGTACAGCAATGCAAATAAATGCTGATTCCCAGAAACATGGTCTTCCAGTCCCCAGGAAAACAATATACAGTCAGGCCTGCATATTTTGCTTTTGGTGCTCTCCTTCAAGAATATTTTTTAACCTGGGATTAATTAATTAGACACGGGGAAAAAAAGGTAGCAGATTGTTTCTTACTGATGAAAATAGCAATGTGTGCTCCATATCTTTATGAGACAAAGATTTTAAAGGTTGAACTCTATCATTCTGAACCTGTGGCTTATATATCAGAGTTATCTTTTACAAAATAACTTTAAAACTGACACTGAAGTGTCTCCAGAAACATTCAGATCCCACCTCAAAATAAAATTGAAGCAATTGAGTTAACCAACTCAGATGTCTTAATTCGGCCTTTTACCATGTGTGTTAGACAAAAGCAGCACATTATCACAACATTTCCACCTTTAGATTTTTTTTCCACACCTCCGTGTTTAATTTTGCAAAGCTCATTAAAAACTGTGGAGAAGTACGTAGTTTGGAATGCTGCCTTTCTGCCTGCAGCCTGGGTTTATTTTGACTCATGCCAGGGTCAGTGTGTAAACAGTAAAGGGGTTTACTCAGTAAAGGCTTTGAACAGTTTCACAACTGTAAGTCTGTCACTGTTTCTTGACTGAAAATCAGAATAGTTTCAGAGCTATTTGCACTTTGAGCACAGAGCTAAGTGAACATTGTACACAGTGGATGTTAACAAAATGGTAAGAGCTCTGTGCTGAGAATCTGCTTTTCTATGTAAACAGTCAGTGTTACCCAGAAGTTCTAACTACCTTGTTCTGATAACTGTATGTGAAAGAATTGTTTTAAAAAGACTGTAGAAATCACAGTGACAGGGATATCTTCTTTAAGTTTGAAGCATTTTAAATGGTAGCTTACATTTAAACAGTATTGTCAATTGTTGTTTAATAATCTTATTAATGTAAGCAGGAAAATTAAGTTAACTTCAGCCCAGCCCATTATGTTTTTTAAGGAAAATTTTCAAGTGAAAAGTGGGTTGAAACTTGAACTATAGATAGCATATGGCATTCAGTAAGAGATGGTTAAGAAATGTCATTTAGTGATCTTACCATGAAATGTAGGGTTAAAAATGTAAGAGTGATGACTGTATTTTAATTTTCTGGCATGCTTTTTTTGATGACTGTGCAAACCAGTGCTGGCCTTGGTTTCATAAAACTTTATGTAGATTATTGACTGGGAATTTATCTCCAGGGGATAACTGGATGCATCATGTGCTGATGAAACTAAGTGCTGAAACATGCTTATCCTAGAGGTTGTTGCTAAATACAAAAATACGCAGCAAGCCATGATGGAAATTATTTTAAATCTCCTTGCCTGCATATACACTATATATGCAAGAGGTTTCTTAAATCTTTTATCATCAGGACTTGTGATCCAAGAAATTGGTTGTAATGTGTTCACTGTTTGTATCATTTGGTCTGTGGAGAGCTGACCTCTTTTGCAGAAGAACATGCAGACAAACCCCAGGAGACAAATTAGAGGCTGTCCACTGAGACAAGAAGGTCCTTGTGTGACAGTTAGTTACATGTGAAATCAGCAGGACTTTGCTCTATAAGCAGAATTATGAATTTAAGTTCATCAAGAAACTATTTTAAAGTTCAAAGTTAGACCACACAGTTCCTCAAATTCAAAATTGTAATTTAAAATGTATAAATCTAGTATTCTGCATTCCTACTACTTTATTAGGTTGCATGGGATGAGAACTTCTGTTAATGATAACAAAATTAATTACCTGGTGTTATACCCAACATAGAACTGATTAGTACCTAGTTTAAAAAAGACTTCACATCATAAATCCACATTTTAATTTAGAAGTTACCCGTTCACACTGCAGTTTTTCATAGTGAATGTCTTGTTCAGGCTGCCTCTCTTAAAAGAAGTTCAGGCTAAACTTGTTTGGTCATTTCTGAGAGGACTAATAAAAATGCATCATTTGCTCATTTCTGGGAGAAGCTCCAGTGCCTCATGTTTTGGGTGCAGCAGGTTCAGGCTGTGTAATGGCCACTCAGGGCTGATATGGGCTGACTTGGGGCCTAGGACAGAGAGGCAGGTCCTGCTGCCTTGGTCACTCTCAGGAGGAAGGGGTTTGCAGAGCTGGGCTGAAGGAGAATGAGAGCCAAGGTAAGAGTCCATGGAGAGTGAGGAAAAGTGATGTCTTAGAGATAGAATGCTCCAATGGGAGTAAGATAACATCTGGATGTGAAGATGTATAGAGAGGGTTGACTCAAAGACATTTCTCTAAATGATGGGAAAGAATATTATCTTGTCATGCAGTCATCTAGGCAGTGGCCAGGGTAGGAGGCATAGTGGAGATTGAGGGTGAGACAGGGAGGTGGTGAAAGTGACTGTGACTGCTGTCTGCAGCAATCCTGCCCTGTCCCTCACTCTCCCATCTTGTCTTCAGGAAGGTGTCACTGGGACAGGTTTGGGCAGAGTAAGATGGACCTAAAGAATGAGGCAGGTCTGCTGACTGTCAGTAAGGAAATGATAAGCGAAATTATACCTAGGAGTGGAGTTAACAGAGAAGGTCCAGACCCAGAAGAGAAAATTGTGGTTTATTAACTAGCATCAATTTGATGAGAAGATCTGTAGAAAATGAATGTGTGCTTATAGACTTAAAAAAGTATTGCAAAGCATATGTGAAGGTTAATGACAGTTGTATAGGTAAATGTCATCCTGACAAACCAAACTGTAAGCTTAGATATTAAGACACACTAATGTGTTTGGAAGGTAGTTTTGCATTCTGTACTGTATTTTCAGTGGTGTGTTGTTCAAGGACCTTGGCACTCCTGAATTTGAGCAGAGGTTGAAGCAGGATGTGTGATGTGTGTAATGGAAGGTGCAGACCTGATACAATTGCTGCAGAGCATTTAGATTTGAAAAGGGAAACTGGTCTTCAGATGCATCCATGTCAAATATGTATCAGAGACTTCATTTGCCTCACTGCTATTGAATTTAATCTCACTCATTGGGGGTTACCTTATCTTGCCTTTGTACTAATTTTTGTGAGATGTGTGCCAGGAGGGTTTTTTTTTAATAATACCCTCTGTGAAAATAAAGGTCTTTGCTCTACCCTTTTCCACCTATTTCAGGCATTTTAATTGAGTAGGAGAGAAGTCTGGGGATGTAATCTTTGTGAAATCGGAGATTGTCTTTATTAGTGGTCAGACAGGCTGGAGCTAGATAAAGCCTGATCCAGGGATTCAGTGGTAACTTCTCTCTGCATAAGTCAGAGGTTGCAACACTGTGAAATTTGTAAATTATTACACAATATAGAACTGAAACCAGTTTAATGTTTCCTGGTCTTGAGATCCAGGACTTTGAGAGGAGAATGTGTTTATAGCAGAAAGGGAGGCAGCTTTCTGATACTTGTGTGGCCTCTTGAAAAAAAACCAAACAGTTTTGTGTGTAGCCTGTAGATGGGACATTCACCCTTCACCTGCACCATAAATACAATTCCTCTGAATTCACTGGACTTACGCATGTACCCACCAGCTGCAGCCAGCAGGACTGAGCCTTTTGCCTTCTAAATTCAAAGTAAAGATGAAATCTGGATAAAAAAGAGAGATCTGGATAACTTTTTTAACCTGCCACTGCCCTGCTATTTGACCCATGGCAATTCTTCCTGTTTCTCTTCTTCTCTGCTGTGTTGTGGCTGGGTCTAATTATAGATCAAACTGCCTTTTCTTTTTTACTTCATGACTTGCAGAAAAAGCATCAGTAGCAGCTTTCCCATTTTCTTTGATGGCTTCAGGATCAAGCCCTGTGTAAATACCATCTGCAGCCAATCCTGTGCTTAAAAGGCAAGGGAAAAGAGAAGAAACTAGTACTTCTCCCTGTGCACACATTTTCTACATTCAAGTTTCATGAATCTCAGAAAATACATTTGAAGCAATAGGGCATGTCAGCATTTCTTTTCCTTTTTAGTTTTTCAAAACGGCAGATACAGGCTCTTCTTTGCATTTCCATTAAATGAATTTTTATGTGAAAATTACATAACTTCCTTTGGAATGAATTAGGCTTTTTAAAACTCAGCTTTGCTTCTGTTGAATTTTGGGCTGTGCTCCAGTTAAAGGAAAGGGGCGGCCCCACTCGCTGCACACACAACTCTTCACACAGCTCCGGGTACTGACCCAGGGAAAATTCAACTCCAAGAAATATTGAAAGATTGGTTTTCAGCTCAGTTAGTCACCTCATCCAACCCACAGTACAGTCTCATGAGCGGAAGTATTGGCACAGGACTAAACTATCACTTCTTGAAGCTGCTGCTTCAGTTTTTCTGCCTTCTGCATCGTGCCCAGTCTGTTTCTTCCTTTTGTCTTGCCCTAGCACCGGCAGTTCCCTAACCACACTTTACCAGTACAGATTTTAGTTGAACCAAGTCCTTGGAGCAATTCCTGGGAAGGCAAGGACATGGAGAAGGGCAGGAGACCATGGCAACCTGCACTTAGCTGAGCCTCACCTGCCTTGGAGCTCTATCACGAATAGCACCGACTTCTGCTGTGTTTTAAGTTGCTTGTGCTCAGCCCTGCACACTGAGTGACTGGGGAAGAGAGGAGAAGAAATATTTTTTTGCTTGTTTTAGGGATACCTACCAGATGACCAGATCAGCTCACTGAGGAATAGAGGAATGCTCATATGTATTCATACAGTACTTCAAGATATGTATCCGGACTGCTGTCACATTTCACAAAGAGGCTGGTTAGCTATTGCTGCTGCAGTGATCTATTTTTGTTTAAATTTTAGTCCTTCAGAAAAATATTTTTATATATGAAAGAAACTTTCAGTTTAGGAAGCAGAAATTGTGTCTGTGTTCTGGTTGGGTTTTATTTTAAACTGCTAAGTGGTCTTGTCCCAGGACTGTATAGAAAATAGTCATTGTTCAAAAACAAAATAGGCATCTAGTAAGTGTAAAATCAGTTTTCCTCTGGGAAGTTTCAGCTTATAAAGTACAATTTTACAGCAGTATGCTTTTTTTAATATAGTCACATGTTTACAGTGTCAAATTGGAAGACTTTTCTTTTATTTTTAGTCTGTCAAGGTTGAGTGTTTCAGGGTTCGGATGTCTGCTATTTAGAACAAATGTAATTATTACAATTTGTAGGATGTGATGTACTTCTCAGTTTAGTCCAAGTTTCCATTAACTTCTCTTTACTTTGGTTCAGGTAATTGTGACAAGTAGTCCTCTATGCTCCCTCTGAAGTCAAGAGTACAGCCAAATGTAATGGGTTAATAGTTAAGTAAATTAGGGCTCTAATTGAAACTCTGCTTGTAGCTATTTATATGCAGAGCAGTTTGGGGACAGCCTTCACAAAAGCTTTGAACTGGGATAGCCTATGTCAAAACACTGGAGTATTCTCTTAATATGGTTTCCTTTGCTCTTTGCAGGCGCTTAAATACTTTAAACAAATGTGCAGTGATGAAGCTAGAAATCAGTCCCCACAGGAAAAGGGTAAGTTCATTTAATTCTTCTGTTACAGCATTATGTGTTAATAAAACTGAAAAAAACCCCATCTAGCAGATTGTTTAGCTTCAGTTTAGGATTACACATGAGTAGAACCTGGCAAGGACACAGTGAAAAAGTAAAAAATCTGCTTACATTTCTTTTTGTGTTCTCACTGAGTGAAAAGTGCAAGGCTTGGCAGTGGGTAAAGGTTGTCTAGCAAACTTTTCCCTGGGACGCTGCTTCCAATGTGAAAGGCACTGGACTTCTCTGCCAGTGAGGTTGTTGGTGTTGTAGCCTATTGCCTGCACTCAGGCATGATTTTATAGAGTAGGCTTGATGGCCACAGTGAGCTGACCTTAATGTCAGACCACTGTCTTTGACGTCATCTTCAGATTCGGTTCTCTGCCATCACGTTAGAGTTGTATTATTTTTTTATGATGTACACAGGATCAGTTAGACTGTGCTTGGCCTGCAAAGGAAAGGATTAGCCACATTGCTTCCTTTCCAGTGTATTTTCAGAATGGAACAGCTACCTTTTCAGAAAGTTTACATGTTTCCAGGGAGCTCAGCAGGAATTAAAAGTGTTTCCTGAGTCTTCAGGATTCCTGTGGAGCAGGGTGAGAAATAAGAGAGCATCTACTGTAATTTCAGTAAGGTAGTACCGACTTGCTAATAAGGTACCACTCAATAGCTGTCTTAAAACTATGTGTGTGTCCTAGGAGGGATCAGTAATTGATACCATCCCCTGGGATATGACAACTGCAGATAAAGATGACTGAGTTAAGGCAATACAATGCTGCCCTACCCCTAACAAGAATGCATACAAATGCTCTGAGGTTGTTTACCAGGAATTAATCCCCTCTTTCCCTATCTGATTGGGGTATGTTGGAAAGAGCATCCAAGCTCCAGAAGATAACACTCTGAAGCAGCATATGTAGGAACTCCTTAAAAGTAGGGGTGGACAGCTGGATTGCCATTTATGACCACCAGAAGATTTCTCATCCTTTTTCCTGAACCTTGTTAACAGTGGAATGGTCAGTGTTGATATTAGAGGTCAGACCAGACCTGACTTTAGGTCCAAACCTCAGATCTTCCAGAGTCTGGATGTTACCTTTTGTTTCAGTCCTTCCTGAATTTCATTTATCACCCATGTTTGGGCAGATGGACTTGGAGCCTATTCCCTTTCATTTTTTATGTCAATAAAATCAAAATACTTAGCTTTTAAAGCTTTTTAACACTAGGGAAAAATTCTGCTGACAGAAATGTGTTCCGTTATGTTTCCACTGACTTGTATACAAATTAAAATCACTTTACTGCTTCATTTTTTTTCTTCCAATCAGTCTCATTCACCCCCACACCATCATTATTATCCACTGGCAGTTTCAGATTACTTTTTTCCTGCTGAAGACTTTAATAAGCAAGCCAGAATTGTTGGGTTTATATCTGAGTAATGGACAAAAGTGGCATGCAGTAGTTGGGAGACAAAACGATGCTTACTCTGTGTCTCGTGTATTTGGTCGTAAGAAATAAATTATAATTCACTTATTTTCTTGAGCTGATGAAATGTCCTATAAAAAGAAAAACTAGGAGATGATCAGAATCTGAAGTATGCATACATAAACTACTTGAAATATGAATAATTTACTTGTTTTTCAAAGAATAAATGTTTATATTCTTGGCACACAAATAGTTACAGTTGGGGCATGCATATGTGTTTGTTTTTAAATTAAAGCAAATTAAACAAATGAAGTGAAATTCATGGAGCTGGGTGGCAATTAGTGTTTCTTACTCTAAACACCAAAGATTATTTTTTGGTTTCATGGTGTCATATTAAAATATCTTCATTGGTTTTATTCCTCCATATATTATAGCCTGAAACTTTCCATAAATTTAGAAGACCAAATATGTCAAGATCATTCCCTTTCGGTATTTAGATGAAAAGATTGTAGGCGTAATTGATGTATGTGTAATTGTACTCTAAGCATTACTCATACATCAAACATGTTATTTACAATTTACTCTACGTGCTACACTGTCAGTGAGCTCTTGCTGCTCACTATCTATGAGTGTTAAAGTTTGCCTGAAGCTAGACTGAAGTAGAGAATTCACAGAACATTCTTAAAAGGTTAGCTGCTAGCCTGTGGGAGGAAGAGTGGACCAGGTAAGAGCCTGGAGCCATCACACTCTAGCAGTGCAAGAGCTTCTTTTGCTGTCTTATTAGTCAAGTGAGGAGTCTGTTTGGAGTTCCCTAATGGGTAAGGAATTAAGCCACTAAAATTCAGAATGTATGAGAAACATCTCATAATTGCAAAGAGGAGTATAAACATATAGCCACTATCAACAAAGTGTAGCTTTGGATAGAGTCCAGAGGGACCCCAACCCCTGACTGACTCCAGTTTAAAATGTTATGCATGCCAGGAATTTCCATTGATGTGAGGGCTATCCACTGTGACCAATTAATTAAAAGTCCATGGATACTAGGGTTTTTAAAATAGAACAATTCAAAGTAGATTGTATTGTTTGTTTCTTTTATGAACAGTATATCTTTTGTATTTAAAAACAGTTAAAATATATTGCCTGTACCATGTTATCTTTTCCCGTGACAGGCTTTATGGCCTAATCTTCCTCTCCTTGAAGTAAAAGACTGTTTTCACTTTAAATTCAGTGAGGACAAGGTTGTGCTTAAAGCTGTTTAGTGGACATTGTATTTAAATGTAATTGCCTTTGCTGTTTGAACAGTTCGCAAGCAATACTTTCAGGGTTCTTCTTTGCAGAGTGAAGATTCAGATGAAGATGAACCTTGTGCAATAAGTGGTAAATGGACTTTTCAGAGGGACAGCAAGAGGTGGTCACGGCTTGAAGAGTTTGATGTCTTCCCTCCAAAACCAGACTTGAGTATCCCGTCCCCAGAAGCTCCTCACCTGACAAACGCAGCGAGCCGGGAGAGTGTGCTCACAGACCTCAGCGAGCGCCAGGAGGTGGCTTCTATTCTGAGCATCAGCAGCACCAGCAGCCACCAACCCACCCTGCAGAGCGAGGCCTCTACCACCAGGACAAACTCGGTAGTGAGCGTTTGTTCATCGAGCAATTTTGTAGCCAACGATGACTCATTCAGCAGCCTGCCCTCGCCCAGGGAGCTGAATAGCTTCAGCTTCAACACAAAAGCCAACGAGAAGAACGCCAAGTCCAAAACAAAGAGCCTGCTCAAGAGAATGGAGAGTCTTAAAATAAAGAGTTCTCACCATGGCAAGAGCAAAGCTCCTTCAAAGCTTGGCCTGATTATTAGCGGGCCAATCCTGCAGGAGGGCATGGATGAAGATAAACTGAAACAACTTAACTGCGTGGAGATTTCCACCCTCAACGGCAATCACATCAACTTCCCTATGGTACGAAAGAGGAGCGTCTCCAATTCCACCCAGACCAGCAGCAGCAGTAGTCAGTCTGAGACGAGCAGTGCTGTCAGCACACCCAGTCCTGTCACACGAACACGCAGCCTCAGTGCCTACAATAAAAGGGTGGGCATGTACCTGGAAGGCTTTGACCCCTTCAATCAGTCAACGTTCAGCGATGTGATGGAGCAGAACTTCAAGAACCGGGGCAGTTTTGCGGAAGACACAGTGTTTTTTATCCCTGAGGATCATAAGCCTGGCACTTTTCCCAAAGCACTCTCCAATGGCAACTTCTCCCCTACAGAAAGTAACACCTCTGTGAACTGGAGGACAGGGAGTTTCCATGGACACGGCCACCTCACCCTCCAGAGGGAGAACAGTGGCGACAGCTCCAAAGAGCTAGGCATGGGAAAAAGGCGCAACTCCTCCAGTTCAATGAGCAGCCGCCTGAGTATTTATGACAATGTGCCAGGTTCAATCCTGTATTCCAGTACAAGTGACCTGGCTGACCTTGAAAATGAAGACATATTCCCAGAACTAGACGACATCCTATACCATGTCAAAGGGATGCAGAGAATAGTAAACCAGTGGTCAGAGAAGTTCTCAGATGAAGGGGACTCTGACTCAGCACTCGATTCCATCTCCCCGTGTCCTTCCTCTCCAAAGCAGATTCACCTTGATGTAGATAATGATCGAAGAACACCGAGTGACCTTGACAGTACAGGGAATTCGCTGAATGAAACGGAAGAGCCCACAGAGATCCAGGACCGGAGAGACTCTGGGGTTGGTGCATCGCTGACACGTTCCAGCAGGTGAGACCACAAGCGTTAGGACTTGGGGTGGCCTGGGGATGTCACCTCCGGCCCAAGCACCTCTATAGTAGCTGCACCACACCTAGTTAAAGTGCAGTAGAAGCTGTGGCCATTCAAGCACATGTGTGCTGTTCCATTGCTTCCCAAAACCATTATGGGCAAAAGAAGTATTTGGGCAGGACTTTGTGATTCCTACAATTCATAGCTGTATGTTTGGATGTTCAGCCTGAGTCATCATTGAAAAAGAAAGTTAATGCAGTTTTGGGGCACAATAATTCTTCAAACTGAAATGATGCACGGGAGGGGTTGGCCATCGAGTAGGATTAATCACTTTTCAAGTTGGCTAGGAGAACCAAGAATAAGTACGTTCTGGTTTGTGTCAGTCTGTAGTAAAAACCTTGACTTTTAGACTGTTTCAAAAAACTGCATTTTTCAGTAGCAGGCTGTTTCTAATAGCATGCTGGGGCACTAAATTTGTGGGAGAAATGAGGCTTGATTACTTTGTCTTGATCACTGTAGCACAGTGGGAGACTGGGGGAGTTCCAGTGGCCTCCAGATTCTGCTGGGAGTTTTACCATGACTGTGTTTTGTCTTTTGAGTAGAGCAAGGATTTTAATTCTTTCTAGCTTTGTTTCCATTTTTCCTTTAACTGTGGTGCAAATCATTTAGTTATCTACAGCTGCTTCTATAAACTTAATGAGGTTTTTAGAAGTGCAGAGTTCCTATTTGATATGTCCTAAAAATTCATGCCCTTTTTTCTTTATGGAGTTTTTTGATTCCCACTGCCATAATACTGAAAGGACTTTGGGAGAAGGGCATTGGAGCCCTTAGAGGATATCTGATAGGGCAAGGTTGTGTAGGTAGCACTGAGCTATGGGTCAGCTCAGAGTGCACATTCCCATGTGAAGCACCTGCCCGTGCTGCATCGCACCAGGTGAGGCAGGGGCACTGCTGGCTGATGCCTGTGAAATCTCAGACGAATGCAGCCTCCAAGGGCAGGGATCTCAGCAGTACATTTGCAGTAATTCCTGCACATGTCTTGCAGAGACATTTTAGTAATCTGCCCTTTCTCTGTCTCCCATCTTCTCCACAGGCACAAGCTACGGTGGCACAGCTTCCAGAGTTCCCACCGGCCCAGCCTCAGCTCGGCATCACTGCAGATCAACTGCCAGTCTGTGGCACAGATGAACCTGCTGCAGAAGTACTCTCTCCTGAAGCTGACTGCCCTCCTGGAGAAGTACACACCTTCCAACAAGCATGGTTTCAGCTGGTAAGGACACAGCATTGTGTATAGAGAGCCCAGCTATGTGAGCATGACAGTTGTGCTTGTCCCAGGCAACATTTGGAAAGATGCAATGCATCCATCCAATCCCTCTTTTTCCATATTTGCACTTCTTCCTCCAGCCTGTGCTGACAGTGATTTGTAGTTTCCTAAGACAGGGATAAAATCGCTAATCCTTTATGTTAAGTGTAATCCTGTTAGGCTTCAGAGATGTGTTTATGTGAGGGAACCAAAGCAATGAAGTACAGACAAGATTTCTGAAGAGGAAGATGTTCAGCATCTATAGCAAAAGAAGGACCACTTGTTTATTGAGGCAGTTAGCAAGCAGTGGCACAAATTGCAGTCAGTCTTATAGGCTTATTTTTCTTCAGTTATTCTTAAATATTTGCATTATTTCCTTTATAGAATTATGTAATTAAATAATGTAAATTTCTCTTCATTCTAGTATCTCGCTTGCCAAATTTTTATTTTCCCTTTTTAAGGCACTATAAATCAGTTAGTTTGCAAAAGAGATGTAGAGAAGACGAAAGGTTGGGAGAACCATGGAGTTTTTTGTAGGCAGCAGTTTCTGCTGTGGCCAGGTGTTTGTAACCCAGTTGAATATTTTTTGTCAGAAGAATGAAATAGAAAGCTCTTTTATTATTGTATCTGCAGTACAGCCTGTGTAACCTTCGGGATGCAAAGGACGCAAATAAAATTTTTCTTGTCCCTACCACAGGCCAGCCTCCTCCCTTCCCCAGGAGTCATAGAGAGTATTTAGCTTCAGCATCAAAGTACCTCCTGTTCAAAGGCTGTTATTATGTCAGTCTTTCTAAATACAGAAGTTGTTTGTTCTGAAAGACAGAAATAAGTATTGACCAGTTATCCCTGCATGCTTCAGATTCTCAGTGGAGATCGCAATGTGTTTTTTCACATTCCATTGGCATGGTTTTTGACAAAGCAAGTATTATTCATACATGTATCAATAATGCCCTAAACTTAACTATACGGCAATACAAACTGGTTCTGTTTTACTGTGTAACAGGTTAGTCAGCTGTAAATCCAGTGTACTGTTTGTATAGCTGTACTGTATGTTGAAATGTTAAATGTCTCCCTGTTTTCAGTGCTACTGTGTCCTATTAGTTGTTAACTGGACATTAGCTTTCCTCCCTCTTTAGGAAAATGACCTCAATATTTTTACATTTTAGTGCCTTTTTTTTCCCCTTTATAAAACCAGTACTCTGGGGGACACAGGGGTAAATCATTCCTTTGTGTTTAGTCATTTTTTCCTTGGAGTCATAAGCAGATGGAAAGGCCTCTCAATGAAACTGGAACGGGAGGTGGGGGTAACAAAAGTCACTGGCTGACAAGGAGGGGGGTCCCTCAAAGGGGTTGTTTATAGAGCTGAAGTTTTTAGCTGACAAACTCAAATGTATTACATCAGTTTCCTGCTGTTCTGCACACTGGTGAGTGGTGGACCCAGTTTGAGGACTTTGCAGAACAAGTAGTTGACATACAAAAGCTCATTGTTCAAATGCCCATCTTTCCTGAAACCTAAAGAAGCAGTGTTATAAGGGGTCACTGACCGCAAGATTTATTTTGACTCTTTTGCAATTCAATCTGACCCCTGCAGTTTCACCCTGTAGCTTTCATCCTCCTAATATTGATGGAGTAGCACCACATTAATACTTAGAGGCAGCATACTGCCCCAAATGTCAAGCCTTTCTCTTAGAGAAACTCTTGTTTTCTTTCCTCTCACCCTTTCCAGCTCTGAGTGGATTAACTAATTTATACTGTCACTATTGTTCATTTTACTAAAAGTGTTTCACTTATTTTCACTTTCCAAATTACTGGAAATACAGAAGATAAATAATCAATAGAGGTTTAATTTAACGTGTCATTCCCTTTGCTTAAATAGGGCAGTACCAAAATTTATGAAAAGAATAAAGGTGCCGGATTATAAAGACCGAAATGTCTTTGGAGTACCGCTGCAAGTGAATGTGCAGCGCACGGGGCAGCCTCTCCCCCAGAGCATTCAGCAAGCCATGAGGTACCTCCGCAACCACTGTCTGGATCAGGTGTGTGGTGTTGTTCTCTTACTCCTCATGCATGCACCACCCAAAGCCCAGCTTTCCATTAGATTTATTGTTCCTGGGTCTGACTGAAAAAAGTAGACTCAAACCAGGACAAAATAGATAATTAATGCATGGAAAGCTTTCCACGAAATTAGAGTCCATACTTGAGAAGCTAAAGACCATGCTTACATTTCAGGTTTTCTAGATTCATTATAAATGAATTTACTTTTTACATGTATTTAGGTTGGACTGTTTAGGAAATCTGGAGTCAAATCAAGAATTCAGGCTTTGCGTCAGATGAACGAGAGTTCCACAGACAGTGTCAACTACGAAGGCCAGTCTGCCTATGATGTAGCAGACATGTTAAAGCAATTCTTCCGTGATCTCCCTGAGCCTCTCATGACCAACAAACTCTCCGAGACCTTCTTACAGATATACCAGTGTAAGTACTGAGATTCTGCAGCCCATGAGGAATGATCATTTGTGTAGCAAGGGTGGAACCTTGTAACACTGCTGCTCTGGGCGCTTACACGTGTTTCTTATGTTGGCCTTTGCCTTTCTCCAGTAACTGTTACAGTTCAGGCTGCTGCTAAGGAATGGGTTTTTTTTGTATTGTAGTTTTATAACAGTTTATAGTACAAGTTCTTTTAATTTCACCTTTCTCTCTAGTTCAGGAACAAACATAAATCCTTCATCACTTGCTCTAAATTTTTTTCTCATCTTTGAGCATACTTGATATTCTGGTTTGAAAATAAGCCACATTCAATGTGGCTAAGTAGACAAGCAGAGAAAACACTATATGGACAGAGTTTGGAGCTTTTGAGGGGATTGGCAAGGCTACCAAAAATTTTTATTTTCTTATAATTCATTTTCTGCTATCCTTACACCTCAGCTGTTTAAAAACAACCTCTAAGTGGTAAGCTTTTCTGTTACTGACTTGTAGATACTTTACAGATAAGTACCATAAAATGTTCAGAGTAAAACACATTAAAAAATGGAATTTATTAATGTTTGTGAAAAGAAATAATTACAAAAAAGTTACAGGAATTTTCTTCAGAGCTCCATGGGTGGAGGTGATGTTCTAAAATGTCATACGTCCGTTTTTTCAGTGCAACCATTTTTTTGTGTGTTTGGATTCCCCAGCAGGTTTATGAAGAAAATTAGTCAGACTCTCCACCTCCATGCATATTAAATAGCAGCTCTGCGGGTTTAGAGTCAAAAATGTGTGACAAAGCATTGCAGGAGTTTCTGTTCCTTTCCTTTTGCAGGCGATAGGTCTGAGGAATTCCCAGAGGTGGTTGGGAAGTATTGTCTCTGTGTAAAGCAAAGAGCCTTGAAACAGTTTTAAATTTTGATTCCCTGCAAAGGGCAAAATTTCCTTTTGCTTTGGTGCTATGCACCAGGCTGCACACTGGAATGCACGTGGCTTAAATGTGCTTTGAGCTGAGTGAGAGGAGAGCATGGAAAACCGTGGATGTTTGCTTAAAACTGCTTTCTGAACTCACCTGATAGCCTTACAAAGTTGCTGAAGCCCAAAGCAAATACCAATTAAGTACCTGGGTAGCACAATGTGTATTATGAGAAATGCAGTGAGGGTGTTAGGCTGCTAATGATGATATAAATGCTCCAGGAACTCAGACTCTGATGTTGTCTTCAGAGATGGCTTATTGGAAATCTCTTTATAAGAAGCAGATCTGGTCTGGGTTATTTCATTTTTTTTTCCTTTCAAGTTTGGAGGAGTAGGCTTTATATAAAGACACATCAAATTTTTCCAATGGCTGTTTGTTGTTGGTAACCAAGGAGCTGTTTAATGGTATGGGGCTTCACAGCATTGACTTTCTTTTTCCACCGCATGACTTTGAATGATCTGCTCAATAAAGTAACCCTCTCTGTTCAGTAAAGCACTTTCTGGATGTTTTATGACATCACTGTTGAAAAGGTTTGCTAGCTAATTTATTTAATAAATTTACCTATTCTAAAATGCATTCATGTTTTAAATTTCTTTGCAAGCCAAAGAACTTCTAAATTGGCTGGACTATGTTTGCTTGTTTCCTGCGTGAATCCAGGCTTCTGTCCTTTTAGAGCATCTGCAGGAGCATGTAGCTGTTGAAGCTAAATCTAAAATTAACTCTGGCCTAGGCACAGCTTCTTGCTTGCATTTCTTGTGAGGCAGGAAATAGCTGAGGGTAGTTAAACTAGTGGGTTAAAAAAAAATTCCTTCATGTTTCCTACAAATGGTATGCATCCAGAAGGAAATCACTTCAAACTCGAGTCAAATATTTGAAGCTGGAGTTTGCTTTGGGATGTATTCATGCTGTGTGTGTGGAAAATCAATGGGCTGATGAGAGAATTACTAATATTATGCAGATGTGCCAAAGGATCAGCGTCTCCAGGCTATCAAGGCTGCCATTATGCTTTTACCTGATGAGAACAGGGAGGTCCTCCAGATTCTTCTCTATTTCCTGAGTGACGTCACAGCTGCAGTGAAGGAAAACCAGATGACACCAACAAACCTGGCTGTCTGCTTAGCACCTTCCCTCTTCCACTTGAACACTCTCAAAAGAGAGAATTCTTCCCCAAGGTAGGTTTTTGGGAGGAGGGCTCACTGCTGCTGGTCCTGCAGCACAGCTGGCAGCAATGTGCAACAGGCATGGTCTGGGATTGATCCTGCCAGATGTGATCACCTCAGACACCTCAGAGAGCTCCAGCTGTAGAACAGTTACAAGATACTACCTTTTGTTGTAGATTTCTTAAAATATAAACAAGCTTATAAGGGAAAAAAAAAAGTGGGTGAAGGGAGGGGTTTCCAAAGAAAAGGCTTAGAAAGAGTAGCAAGAGAAGTTGGCAACACCATGCGGTTATTTGGTACCAGGTAGCACTGCTCTAAATCACCAGCAGATTTGGGAATCCTACTGTTT
Organism: Cyanoderma ruficeps; assembly: GCA_008694505.1. Taxonomy (NCBI): domain Eukaryota; kingdom Metazoa; phylum Chordata; class Aves; order Passeriformes; family Timaliidae; genus Cyanoderma; species Cyanoderma ruficeps. The sequence goes on from VZDJ01007747.1 coordinate 19,655,636, forward strand.
TCTTCCCAAATATGTCTCTTGCTCTGCAACAAATAACTGGATTTGTGTATGTGTGCGCTCTTTTCCCCTGTGAAGGGTGATGCAAAGGAAACCAAGCCTGGGCAAACCCGATCAAAAGGACCTAAATGAAAATCTAGCTGCAACCCAAGGGCTAGCTCATATGATTGCTGAATGCAAGAAACTCTTTCAGGTAAAACACCTGTTTACAAAACTGATGGGTGGAATATTGATTAAGATGTCTTAGATCTGCTGTATAATGAAAAGCTAGGAATGTCTCTTTATTTTAATGAAGTTTAATACACGATAAACAGCTTTTTAAAAGGTTTTGCATCCTGATCTCTGTGTATACATGAATTTGGTGTCAGAAGAGAAGAGAGTTGTGTGTTGGCACTGGTGCTCTCAAGTCAGGAGGCAGTTGTGCGGTTTGGCACATTTTTGTTGCATCCAAGCTGCATTGGGAATACATTTTCAAATTATTATTGTGCAGCCGTGAGGGTCTGTGAACCTCAGCTCTAATTACAAAGCAAGAAGCTATTTCCAGGAATTTCAGTGCTCATTTTATACTTAAATTCCCAAGAGTTAGCAAGACAGGCCGCAAGAGCATCCTGGAACATAACACTGTCATACCATAGGTTGAAGGATCTGTAGGAACTCAAGCATGTTCCCTTGAGGGCCTGCAATAGAGAGCCAGACAAGTCGAGTCCTGGTTTTCCTCACTGTCATCAAATCTTGTCAGAGCCCTCAGCTGAAGACGTGCCTGTCTCTTTTCTTGCAGCTGACAGTGTTCCTTTCTTCCTTCAGTTTGCAGGATACACTGAGCTGTGGGAATGAGTCTAGTTGTGTAGTAAAGGGGGACACTCCACATAAAAGAGAGACACCCCATAAAAGAGAGACTAATTTGAATTAAATCGAAGTCACAAACTTAATTTTGGCATGTCTTCATATTGAGTGCTTAACCTGACACATCCTGTCACTTACAAAACAAACATACACATGTCCCTGTGGCTGTTGAGCTGCTGGACTAATCCAGTAATGCAGGGAAAGAGCTGCAAGAGAATGATCTCACCCTTGTCACCCCTCAGATACCAGAAGAAATGAGCAGGGGTCGGAACTCATACACGGAGCAGGACCTGCGTCCCCTCAGCCTGGAGGAGCTCCGGGGCAGCAGCAGCAACACTGAGCCCTCTGACTACCACTGCTACCTCCAGGACTGCGTGGATGACTTGCTCAAGGAGATGAAGGAGAAGTTTAAAGGCTGGGTCAGCTGCTCCACATCAGAGCAAGCAGAGCTGGCATACAAGAAGGTATGCACCCTGTCGCTCACACCACAGCTCTGGGTTTTAGCTCACTTGTGGCATAGGATATTACAGAAGGTTCAGTACACATCTGTACTTTGCAGATAGATACTAGGAAAAAAACATGATCTTCTGATGCAGTTGCACACCATATAAAAACACCATGTCTTTCAGCAGTAGTTTGCCAGCACACACTGATTTGTGTTCTTCTGTTTATCCAGCCCAGGAATGTTCACTCTTTTGCATTTACACGCCTTCACTCACATATGCAAAGCTGAGTCACTATGCAGGCAGTAGGAAAGAAATTTCTCATCTCTGATCTTGTACAGCTCAGAACTAGCAGATAGAGAAGTGTTTCAATAAGATTCTTAAAACATAAGCTTGAAAAAGAAAGTGTAAGGAAGAGTAAAATTAAGTACTCTGCTAATTTTCCCCAGGTGTGTGAAGGTCCCCCACTCCGATTATGGAAAACTACCATTGAAATCTCAGCTACACCAGAGGATGTTCTAAATCGTTTACTTAAAGAGCAGCATCTTTGGGATGAAGATCTTATAGAGTCAAAAGTAATCGAGCCTTTGGATAGCCAGACGGATATATACCAGTATGTCCAGAATAGTATGGCACCTCACCCAGCCAGGGACTTTGTTGTCTTAAGGTAAGACATTGATATGCAATAATGTTTACATCCTACAGATATGGCAACCTTGCTTATTTCTTTATAATATCAGCTATACTGGTAGATATCTAGTTGGGCCTAATTTGAATTCTTACTAGATGTTTGAGTTACTTTTGGTCAAATAAAAGATTTTTGGTTTTCTTCTTTTTTCTTAGGACATGGAGGACAAATTTCCCCAAAGGAGCCTGTGTGCTTCTAGCAACCTCAGTGGACCATGACCGTGCTCCCGTGGCAGGTGTTAGAGTCAATGTGCTCCTGTCGAGGTATCTGATCGAGCCCTGCGGGTCAGGAAAATCGAAACTTACCTACATGTGCAGAATTGATCTAAGGTAGGAAATTCCATTTTGTCCTTTGGAGGTGGTAATTTTTCTTGCATAGTTTCAGTGTGGTCAGTGGAAAACTTAGGTGGTTCAACAGGTTTAGCTTGGCCAGTAGTACATCCTTCCCAAAGGCAAGCACGCAGGTCTCTGAGATGTCGCGGAGAGTTGGCGTCTGTGCGCATCTGGCGGCAGGTGTGCTTTGTTCATTAGAAGCCTCCAGTATGTGCTTCACAATCACTATTGGTATACAGCCCCACCCTTTGCTCTGACAGTCATACTGGATGCAAGGACATGTTAATTTTAATACTAAGCTAGGTAAGAGGACCAAGTGGTCACAAAACTTTCCGTAACTTTTCCTTACTGCGGCAAACTTGTTTTTGAGCAAATCTGTATATTAATAGGGTTGAGCTGCGCAGTAAGCAGTACTAAGGAGATTTCCTAGTCAGGCATTTAATCAGCTAGATATAGATTTGATTGTGACTAAGAAAATATGTACAAAGTCTCTGGTACATTCCTCATGATTACTTTTTCCTCCACACAACAGGGGCCACATGCCAGACTGGTACACCAAATCTTTCGGACACTTGTGTGCGTCAGAAGTTGTTAAGATACGAGATTCTTTCAGTCAGCAGAGTCCTGAGAGCAAGGAAGTAAAATCCAGGTGACTACTGAAGAGGAACAGCCGTGTGCTCCCCACCTCAGCAGCATAGACATTACCCAAAACCCAAGACCTGCGCGCTGCAGACCAGACCTGTGTTCCACCTGCAGGTCATGTCATGAAGGGATGGCAGCGTGACAACTTGACTGTGAGCATTACTATAGGACTGTGGCCATACCATACACTTTAAAGCTGCTTCCTGTCTGTGTAAGGTCTATCATGTAGGCCTCGACTGGAATACATAGGAGAACTGTACAAAAAAATAAAAATTTTTAAAAAAAATTACTATGAGATGGTTGGAATTGCTTCTGAGAAGCAAATTTCTTTAAATGCAAAATATATTATGAAATATGGTGAAGGCTCATCATTCCCATGTGAAATACTTAGCTTTATGTACATACTCATGTCATTTTATTTGTAGTGCATTGAGGGACTGGTGTATCCACTGGAATAGTTGGTACTCTTCAATGTGTTCTCACTGAAATAAGCAGAGAAAGGTTTGCACAGAGATTAAAGTGTGAATGAGTGTGTTAATGGTTGAAAGGATAGAAGAAGTTGAATTTGAAATGTGTCTGGTACACTGATAGGCAACCAGGATGGATTTTAGTATGCTGGATACAGTTCAACCTAGAATGGGACTCCCCTGTGGACCAGGAGTAGCCATCCTTCTAATATGCTAGTTCTGCCTTTTCCTCAGCTCTAAACTTCTTAAAAACCCTAAGCAGATGTTACAAGAGGCTTGCTTCAGCTACTGTCCACTCCTAATCCAGATGATCTTTTAGGAGTGATGAGCAATTCTATAGCAAATTTAAGTAAATATACTTTTGAGCAATGTAGCAGCTTAGAAATGAAATGTCTGCAGCAGTGAGGAGAACCAATAACATCAGTTGTTAAAAAACAAAAATGTCCAATTTTTTTTTACTCCTACCTGCATTATCTATAGGTGTTTTAATGAGCTTTTATATATTTTATTGTACTCTAATGGCTCAAGAAGAAAAAAAGTCAGCACTGGAGTTGTGGTGCCAGGAGGTGGCAGGACTCCTGCAGTAGCAGCTGGGGTGACTTGGCTAGGGAGAGTCACACAAACTCTTTCCCTTCCTCACCTGTCTTTGCCTGTTTTCCTAAAAACTGCATGTTAACATGAACAGAACCTGCATGTGAGCAGTTTGGAGGGTTATATTTGGGAGCAGAAAGGAGGATGGAGTTTTGTCTTCGGTTTTGTTGTGTTTCAGACCCTTTGGGATATTTTCCCCATCTTGAGAATCAACTTACATGAACTGTAGGAAGTCCTGAGGTCCTCTGGAGAGATGTCTTTCTGTAGGTTTTACTGTAAAGGTAAAGATTTGCATTCAAGGTGCAGTATTAAATGATAGATGTATTTTGTGGCTAGGGTATGAATGAGTTGCAAGATGGAATTTTGACTGAGACTTTTTTACCATTGTCAGTATTATTTTAAGCTTTTTGATGAAGATTTTTTTTATAATGGCAAATAATGTAGTACTTCCAGTAACAATGTTCCTCATGGGTAGGAAAATCTTGTATATTCTTCTACATCAAACACTTTTGAATTTGTAAAATTGTATGTTGTACATACCATTCTATTGTAAACATGTATACTTGCCCACAGTGTACTGTCAAACATAGATTAAGCATGATAAAGATTATTTAAAATATACCTGTATTTATACCTCAGATATTCTTTTTGGGTTTTTGTACCTCAAGTATGTTTTCTATTGTAAATGTGCTTTACATGAGTATGATCTACGCAAGAGAAAAGAAAATGTTTAACTTGCTATAGATGTCTGTACAGAATATAACCAATAAGTGCACTATTAAATGTTTAAAATTGAATATTCATAATGAGTTTTACTTTATTCTGCTTTCTTCCTTCCACTCTCATACCAAGAAGGGGAAGTGTTTTTCTTACTTCTGGTTCTTTAGATACTACAGCCAACAGCAGAGCCACCCCTGCCCTCTCCCAGGCTGGTGTTTATAGTGTTGTTAAAGGCAGGTACCCAAGCAACTTCAAAGTTTTTGGAAGACGGGACATCACAATGGCAGATAGCTGGACAGAAACATTCCCTAGTCAATTGCTTCATACTTTTATAATAATGAGAAGAAACGTCTGGTTTGCTGTAGTCTTGTAGAAAGGTATGCTTGAATTGAAGAGGGTGGAAAGCAGCAGTATGCAATGCTGGAAAACAATTCATTGCTTTCCTATCTTCTAAAGAGAGAATGAGGACATGACGAGTTGTGGAGTCATAGGTTTGCTTCAAAAAGTAATTGGAGAAAGCTAAAATACACTCAGCAATTAAAAAGTTAAAGTGCACCCAGCAATTAAATGAAGCCAAAGAGGAGGCCAAGAAGATACACAAACAATTGACTAAGGTGAAAAACCAAGCCAAAGACATCTGTTAATTCAAGCAACTTTTCGAAGTTTTTAAAGTCTTAGCCAACAGAAATATAATTTAGGCATCTGAAGGAGCGTTTTGATTTGTGAGGCTTGTCTGATACAGCAGCTGTGAGAAGGCCTGCTGGCTTTCAGCTACCAAGATCATCCTATTCTATCTCTGCCTGAGCATCCCAAAGTCCTATTGCTGTCACTTCCCACTTCATTCCCCAGGGAGCACTGAGGGATGCTGCTTCGGAGTCTAGCAAAAACAAACCTCTTGTTGCCATGGTATTAGTTCTCACGCATCAAAGAGTTTTAGAGAAACTTTCTGATAAGGGACTGTCATTTGTTTGGTTGTTGCATAACCTTTTTTCTTCCCAAGTCAATACTTAAACAGCTAAACATTAAAAAAAAAAGAAAATACCAAACAGATTTGTTCACAGTTTTGGGCCCTTGGAACAAGCAGAGTTAGAGCTAATTTTTTTCTGTAATGATGGTTTTGTTTGGATTTTCAAGCACACTTATTCATGACACTCCTCTGGCAACTTAAGGATTTATCCTCCATTTTGTTCAAAATGCAGTTGGGTTACTTTCAAATTAGCATTTTCCTAAACCTTTCTACACTATTGAGTTAATTTTGAACCTTCTAGGTAGCCTCAGCCTCCTGAATGTTTGTGGTTTTGGCACCTTGATTTGCAGATATCCATGTTGTTGCAGAACAACAGAATTCAGTCTTCCATGTCAGTGGGGGTTTTTTTGTCAGCTGTCACTCAGGGCAGCGCTGGCTCCTCTGGGGATGTTCTGCTTTAAGCAGTTGTTGCCACAGAGGAAGTGCAGGCTGGGCCCCTGTTCCATCCTGTCCAGGGGCTGATATGAATAACTCTGTATATCTCATCCCTGGTGCAACATGGGTCCAGTCTGCCCTGTGCTTCAGTAATACTGAATTTCAGTACTTCTTTGGACAGAAGGAGTCATGCTTCAATGTCATTCCTCAAGTAATGCACTCCACAGTTAGGTATTTATGAAGCTGTAAATAATCAGTAGCCTTCACCTTCAAGGTGAGAGATGTCACTAACACCCATGGACAGTCTGGGGAAGGGAGACTGAAATGATGCAAAGCAGTACCTCTGCAGTCTAGTACAAGACCTTGAAAAGAGCAGGACCTGGTATCCACAGTAGGCTGTGCCAGGAGAAAGTTAATATGAAAACAGTATCCATGACTTGGGATACATTATAAAAGATGGATATTTTCACTTAAAGTATTAAAATTATGCTTAAATTATGAAAATTAGCTGTTATACTTAAATCTGCTAAGTGCTGGAAGCAGTGTCCTACAATCATAAGGAATGAAAGCATGATACCGTTTTAATAGAGCAGTGCATTAAGAACCACTAATCCCTTCACCACTGTTCACTGTTCTTCACACCATAACTTGTTCAATACAACCCTTCACTGCATCTCTGAAAAGTTACTTTCATGTATTTCTCATCTGTCAACCCAGAATGTTTTATTTCTCTTGCAAAGAAAAGTATCAAAATCTAAAACAATTATTTTGTAACACCAGAGATTAGGGTGAAGATCTGATGCTAATATGCAATGCTTGCCCCCATGTGCCTTTTGCATTGAGCATTCTCCTAAGCTCTACAGACTTGCTAAATTTCTCCTCTCCTCTGCACCATCCTACTGTGTTTTCCTGTGTATTCTGAGGCATCCAGATTGCTTGCAAGAAATGAACTTGCAAGCTGAATCTAGGGACACTAAAATGCAGTGAAGTATGGGAAAGAATTCAAAGAAAAAATTCCATCAGAAGAGATTAAGGCACTGTAGGGGCACATTTATAAAGAGAGATTCAAGACACAGTCTGGCCACTAGACAAGAGGGATGTAGTAAATGTCTACTAGCACTGGAAGGTCATAAAAAGCCAGAAGAAGAGTTCAAACTAGCTGAGTGGGTGTACAAGATGGGATAAAAATTTGTTAATGGAAAATGTGAGGCAGATGGAAAGGAAAAGGCATTTTCCACACAACAAGAAGACTTTGAGACTGTGGGACAATCTCTCTCTGAGATGCAGCAAGAGCATAAGTAATTTAAAACTATGTATGCTCTAACCCTGGAATTGTTGCTTCCTAGCTTCCATAAAGCATCACAAAAACATAACAAAGGTTCTCTCTTCATTATTTGCCATGATTACGGGACTTACAAGCTACCAGTTTTCATCTTTAAGCACTGTCAGATAGCACTGCCTTGCTGAGCAAAAAAAAATTTGGTGTCAAAAATAAAATATCTCAATTGTTTTGGAAGTTACTAATAAGTCTTTCTCTAAAAATTACATAGGAGTTTGTGGAGTGCAATTTGCTTAGATTTTCTTGAAGTCAACTTTCACTTAAATTAGAAGATGCAGTGCCTTTCCCAGCATGGGCCAAGAGCATGAAAATCAGCGTGGGGAGGTTACCACACAACTGGGAGACCTCTTTACTTTCCTAAGTTTTACTCAAAATCCAGAAATATCTATAACTGATTAACATGATTTCCCCATCATAGAGAGAATCAAATCCATTCTTCCATAGGCTCAGGGGATTTTCCTTAGTACAGGAAGAAAAAGACCTACAGCAGGTGTGTTGTTCATGCTTTTCCAGGTACCAGTGTTCTACTAGTCACTTCATTAGCTCAAATAATAAAAGGGTGATGTGGTGGGTCTGAATATCACAGTTGTTCCTAACCCACACAGACATTTCTTAAGGCTTTAACACTAAAATTCTTTAACACTATAACACTATAACACTAAAAATGGAAAAGCTCCTTAGGAACAGAATTCTCAGTGAATGAAAGAATACTAGTATTCAAAAAAATCAAGTATTCTGAAGGTAGAGTGTTAAAAGGGCTGGTACAGTAATGTGTGCTTTCCAGGGAAGGAAATTAAACTGATTTTTCCATTATATGATGACATAAGCATGTTATAGGCTGGTAGACAGGGTGATAATAGCCAAGACGGCTCTGATTTGAGGGAACTTATACCTTCATTTATTAGAGACATAGGAAGATGGTTAGCAAATGAAAAGGGAATTTCAGGAAAGGGTGGCATCAATTAAAACACATGAGTGTCACTTGAGAGAATTGTTGTTTTTTAAAATAAGCCAGCTAGCAGCAGAAGTAGATTATATTCATGAAGCAGCCCAGACTAAGATGGTGTGCAAGGTGTGCGTAGTAGAGGAATGGTTCTAAAGTTTTGGCCAAACACTTCCAACATATTTAGTGACAGCAGCCTGACGGGTCTATTCAAAACAAGCAGGTGAACTGGTAAGTATTTGCCTTTTTTTCAAAAACAACTAAAAGAAAATAAATTTCAGTCAAAGCACTGTTATGAGCTGGGTAAGCGCATCATCTTCTAGGCTATAATTCAAGTTCATAGGAACACTGGCAGTATGGTTAGGGAAGTTTTTAATAGGCTACTTTTTTACCCAAATCTCTGGGGAAAGTTGAACAATGGCGCTAATTCTAAGTAGTCCATTTAAACACATGAAAAGGAATGCAAAGATACTAAAATATTTGTTTTAACTCAATCATGTAATCTCTAGCAGTCGGTACCAAAGTTTCTGTTCTTTTTAATTTCTGCACTAGGCACTTGGACTTTCTTCTGGATGTATTTTTCACAAGAGCCTGCAGGAAGTTTTTTGTGCTGGTATGCAAACAGCCTTACAATAGTCTCTATCGGAGAGGGCATTTATTTAAATTGATCAGCAGCACAACCTGGGACATGACATGATATTTACTATGCTCTTGTTTTATAACACACCATGTAACAAGTCAAGCTCATCATGCTCTTTGTTTTTAATTCCTTGAAAACAACTACACATTTTTTGCTGTTTAAACTTTCTGTCTTACTGATGTAGAGATTTTCTCTGAGGCTTTATACAATTTTTCTTTTTCTTTTTTTTTTTTTTAAAGCTTCTTTCCTTTGCATCCTCTTCCTATCCTGTTAAATTACTAAAACAGTTTCCAGAGCCAGCTGCTCCATGTAGTGGTTTGCTGGTTTGTGATGACAGAGTTGCTGCCAAGTTTTATAAAGAATGTTCCCTGGGGCACAGAGGGGAGGGAGGTATTCTTCATGGCCTCTGTTTTCTTCCCATATTGTTTAACAAACAAGCAAACTGCCCTGCAGTCACTCTGACCCCTATTTAGGCATATCCCTTTCAGGCAGCCACACAAATGAACTAGGAAGGAAGTGCCGTCACAGCCCTTAGAAAAGATAGAGAGAAATAAAGGCAAACATTGTGTGTCTAAACAAACAAGCTCACTCTGCTCTGCCCTTCTCTTCTGCCTAATTCTTACAGAAACTGGTCCCAGAAGTAGTATTTGGGGCATGAGCATTTTCCATGTTGTGTAGGACTCAGTTACCCACCCACCACGTTCCACTGCCCTGCCTGGTTTTGTCCCAGCCTCAGAGATGAATGAATAATCCAAAAAACTTTGATATAAATAGGAACTCAGCCCAGGCTCTTTGAATGACTTAAGCCTGTCCCTCAGTCAGCTTTCCTACATGAACTTCATGCCCTCTGTGCCTTGCCTTCCCTAGTTAGACTTCCCCAGAACATCAAGAGGGGAAAAAAAAAAAGATTATTTTGCTTCAGTAATCATAAATTAAAAGTGCAAGTTTTGCAAGAAACTGAAACAAAAATATCTAAAGGCCGAGCTGAGAACAAGCTTTCCTTTGAGCTGTTTCTTGTCTATACACAACTCCAGAGGGTTTCTATCTCAAATTACTTTTGGTAGACAAGAGATGAAACAGATGTGCCATCAACTACATTTTGTGATGGAGAGCTAGAGTATAAAGGTTTTTGAACTAGAGATGCAAACAGAATATTTGAACCTTAATGTTGCATGCTAATCACAGGAACAAGTTTTGACATATCAGAGCTGATTAAACCTCATTAAAAGAATGCTTAGATAAACTCAGGGGTAAAAGAAAAAAAGAAAATACTGTCATTTAAAAGATTAGGAGTATGACATTTTAAGTATTTCCACATTTCCCTAGTAACATACCCTCACAATAGGAACCTTAAGGTGGTTGCAAACTCTGAAGCCAGCACTGGGTAACAATGTCTTGCTGCAGGATCATGGCACAGCACAAACACTGCATCACCCCCACATCCCCCGGGGCTGCTGCAGGTGATCTCTGCTCTTCAGAGCTCTTCTCAACACACCAAACCTTGGGGCTGCTTTTGCCCAGACATCAGCTTCAGCCTGACTGAAAGACAAGAAATCCAATTTCAAACAAAATGCTGGGCTGATTGCAAGATTGAAGTCTTATTTGCAGTCTAGTCTCGTGCTAAAACAGACTCCTAAAATCTGTTTAAAATTTGCCAGAGAGGTTCATAGGACAGCAAACCCCAACATTAGTGGAGGATTTGCCAAGAGTATTGCTTTGCCCTTGCTCACAGCTCTTTGTCGATAGCGCCACGCAGAGCAGACAGAAAACAGAGCTGCATCTGGTCGGCATCATGCATGGACTGAAATATGTGTGTATTTGTGCCTGAGGAGCTACTTATCACTGTGATGAATGGCATTACATTTAGCTATCTCCCAAAAGAGATAAGATGCTGTAAGTTTTTGTTATCAGTTGTGCCCAGATTTGTACCATTAAACAAAAAATTGGATTAATATTTTTAAACAAATCAGATTAATGTTGTGTGCCCATTATCATGCTCCAGAGGATCATAAACTGGGATAAGAATACATACATATAGTTTGCAGTTGTTTCAAGCCATGAAACAGAGAATAGCCTAGGAGATACCCTATGTAAGGATACATTTCCTAGGGAGCTCCTGAAAAATACTGATTTCTTTCTCTACCTCGATTATTAATCAAGTATACTGTATGTGGTTTAAAGATGCGCACTTGACAAAAGCACCAGCAACCCCCAAAAGCTTCCCAATCACAGAAAAAATATTCAGGTTGTTCCCTGTTGAACACTGCAGAAGTCGAGGCTGAGCAACAACACCTTCTGAGATCATTCACTGCTGTTGCAGTCCTCTCTTTTCTCTGTGGACAGTTTCTGTTCTGCAAACCTCCTGTTACACCCTGCAAGCTCCCTTTTACAATCAGTTCTGCGCTGCTTGTGCTTTTTGTCTGCCTGTGACATTTTCTCCATCCTGCCAGATCCAGCACTGCAGTCAAGCCGGGCTCAGATCCTGGTATCCCATTTCCTTCTGCCTTTGCCCTCCCTAGTCTAATACAAAACCTCTCAAAGGCTTATGCACAGCTCAGACTTGGTGCCTACAGATTGCATCATGTTTAGCAATGCTCCAAGGTAAGGGGCCTGTCACCACCCTCTTGGGTAGCTCAAGTTCTGAACAAGCAGCCTTTCCCCTAAACTGCATGTGTTTACATAAGAGGAGGGACTGTCTAGAGGCTTCCCTGGCTGGGATAAGATGAGAACTTGATCAAATTTTGATCTGTTTTAAGATATTTGACTATTTTTGTCCAAGAGCAAGAAACCTTTAGCTTCTCATGTGGCTTCACAATCCACCTGCCCCTGGTGAACTGAGACCCTCTGGCATTGAACTGGCTGAACATACTCTTCTGCCAGCCTGGAAAAGCAGCCATTACAAATTGTGGCTAAACCTGGTGTCTTCAGGGAAGTCAGATGCCTCACTCTACATTGTTTCTGGTGGCAAGTATTGCACCCAGTCACTTTTCATCAGGAGAGAGACCAAACTGTGAAAGCACATCCTCTCTCAGGACCTGCTGCCTACCGATGACATTTGTCATTTGACATTGTCTTTGAGATTCATACATGGACACTTCCCCAGGAGGGACCAGCCACTATTCAATATGATATTCTAGGCCTAGTAAAAATTAATTTGGCTTTTATTCATCTCTTTGGCTGTCGTATTTCCCCAGATGCATCCGTGATGGGTGGAAAAGTACCTACTTTCTTTCTTGGTGAAACTGAATAAAATAGGCCTACTGCTCCATGGATGGTACTCTCCATTGTGGCAACTCTTTCCAAACTGCCCCACCCTGTGAGTAGTCGCCTATTAATCTCCTCAAGGTCATGCAGTGACCTCAGAAGAACAGTGACAATACTGATCTCCTCATCAGGCTTTTTAAACAGGCACATTTAACATTCTTCTCCTATTGACTTTAAAATGAGGGCAGAAACATGTGAGAGAACATTCCATGCCAGCAACTTTCTCCTGGGGAAGAACTCTCCAAGAGCCAACATTTAAATTGTTTCCTTCCAAAACCTCACTCACTGCAATATTTTTAACTTTCTTTATTCAGACTGATATCCACACAATTCCACAATTTGCTTCACTGCCCTGCTGCCTTCTGATATAGGAATCCTACCTGCAGGTGTGGCAGATGCCTGGCTCCAACTAAAAGCACATCTGCCACTAAGAGGTCTCTCCTCCCGCTACCCAGCAGCACAGGCACTAGGGGTGGTGATCCTGGGCAGCTTTATTTAGATTTAACTTCTGAAAAGATTCATTATTTAGCACTAGACACATATGATGACAAAGAAGCATAGCTCTTGTTTCATCTTCTGCTTTCCCTGCAGACAAACTCTGCCTCAAGATGCCAATTGTCCCCTAGCTGTTCAGTCCGGGACAGCTGGAAGGTTGACATTCAGAATAGTGATGGAGGAAGATTTTTGTTGAGGTATCTCAGACTTTCCCCTGATCATTATTACCCATCACTGCTCTACAGAGTGTAAGAAATATGCTCCCTCTGAGAGTCCAATGCAATACCTATAAATTAGCCCCAGTCCAGATAAACCCACTGAGCTAGCTCAGGGGATATTTATAGCTGAACATAGCTTCCTCAGGGAATTACAGTCTCCAAGTCAGTGCAGTTGTTCCAAAAAAAAAAAAAATCTGAGAAAAGCTGCTTCTTTCTTGGTCTCCTCAAGTATAGTAAGTTCCTTTCACTACAGAACTGTCAGCATGAAATTCACCCTGAAATGCAACCAACTGGCTGAAAAAACAACTTCTCTGTGTGGTTGTAATGCCGTATCCAGAAACCCTGATCATCACTAACTACATAGCCACATTTACATGATAAAAATATGGTGGCATTAATAACTTGTGTTGGCATGCTTTCCCAATTGTCAGAGCTTTACATAAATATAGAACTTGGCCTATAGATTTGTTTCAGAGCCTTTTTATATCTGATTATGGCTCCAGGCTGATCATTATCTGTACAGACACTGTAATTAGGGATCAGTAATTCTGTCCAATGGCCAATAGTCCCTGCAGAGAGAGGCACATGATGGGTTTGCAGCTGCTCAACATTTCAGAGTTTGACTGGAAGTCAGCTATTAGAAAGCTGTGCTGTACAAGGACACAGCACCAGCCTCAAAGGAAAACAGCCAGCAAGTATTTCCATTCCAGCATCTCAACAGGAGAAAGTACTGTCCTGAAGACCTCTATAGGAAACCATTTTACTCAGGTATCTGCACAGCCACACATGGAAAACCAGAGCTCCCACGTGTTTAACTGAGGGCAGGCACTGGGAGCCAACGCTTCCCTCACGCCTCCACCTCCAACAAATACACAGTCACAGTGTTTCTTGGGAACGAGCTGGATACACACAGAAAAACAAAGGAGGGTTCTTACATTTCTGAAGTACGTGTCATAGAAATAGAGAATAAATAAAACATCATAAATAAAAACATTTTTCTGTAGTGAAGTCACAGAGGTGAGAATTTCAACAGCAAAATAAAAATTGGCTGCAGCAGATCCCGAGTTTTATTCCCACACTTCACAGCCAAGGTTTCTGCCAACTGGGAGGAAAACACAGCTGAGCTAGAAATCATGGATGTTTGTGAATAGCAGGAAGAGAACACAGTGTAATAGCAGCACTGATTCCAGCACCAAAGGCATCAGTCTTGAGTAGACATACAGTTTTAACAGAATCAGCTAATGTTGTTGGGTTTTGGTTCTTGTAGCTTTGTTATAGGCCAAAGCACACATGGCAAGGCAGTGGTGAAGTCTCCCATGGGCACTCCCGGCTCATCCTGAGACCATTGGCTCCTTCCCCTAGCCCTGCACCGTCACAAACCAACAACCCTGCATACGTAAGTTCTAAGAACATTTGGCTGAAAGATTTGTGTAAGCCTGATTTGAAACACATCAGACAAAAGGAAGAAAAGTATGAGACTTAAAGAAGTATGCAAGAGCTGAACAACTCAGTTAAATGTCTGGGGGATGGCAGGAAAGGTAGCACTAAGCTACAGCCTCCAGCTCATCTGGAAGTGCCTTCTCTAAGACACAGGCGACTGGTCCTAAACCTCCCAATTTTATCATGCCAGAAAAAAGTATCTCCTTTTGGCTTGCAGCCAAGCTATTCAGAGACTCACATCTTAGTGGAAGGATGGCAGAAGGCAACTCCAGTGACCTCCAAAGCACAGCCTATATTAGATATATGACTTCAAAAATTGTTAGTGTAGGTCTGCCATTAATAAGAGTACCTGAATGTGTTTCTTGGCAAACACTGATACACACTTTCCAAATCCCGTGTTTCTAGAAAATGTCTGTCCATGTCTCATCCAATGCAGAAACTTACCCTTTACTTCAATATCATAAGCAATATGAGAAAATTTTAACATTCTTTTTCAAGTCCCTGAAGTTACACTATGAGGCTGTTGGTGTTGAAGCTTGAATGCACATTGTGAAAATTCAAGCTGATTTTTTCATCCTCCAGGCAGGGAAACTGAGCTGCATGAGGGTGGCTGAAGAGGGTTGCTGAAGGATAGCACAGAGACATTGGACAGCCGGTTCCCAGTTCATCCTGCAAAGCCTTGCTGCTATTTCCAGGTGGTGACCCAAGTACCTCCTGGGCTCCCAGGCCATGCTGCTTCTGGCTGCTCTGCCAGCTCCACCACTCACAGGAGGAACATGGGCTGGTGTTGGTTTTCTTCTGACCACCTCAGGCACAGTGGATTCACTCCATCTTTTGTTATGTAAAGTAATATACAGCTCTGGGTATTTCAGGGGGAAGAAGAGCAAACCAGGAAGCCTGAAGGATTTTTGTAGCCGTTGAGTCTGCCCATCCTGTGGGTCTTGTAAAATTGCACGAACAGACCCACAAAGATTCAGTTCTCTCTCTGTTGTACCATAACCAATACTTAACCCATGAAAAAGACTAATGTTATAATAAACACAATAAACTAGTTTTTAGATTTTGGGGTGTAACTGTGCTAAAATACATCATAATTCTTCTACCAGATTATTTCAGTAACATTCCCATGACATTAATAGCCTAATGGCTGGGGAATGGGATAACTGCATTGCAGTGAAATGAGATAGTCCAGCACATGAGAGCAGTAACTTGCAAAATACTGCACAGATGACAGGACACTCTGGTGTCAGTGTAGAAAATACAGGCTGGACAATAAAATTCCACACCGGGAGTTTCTGACCTCCCAGATCACAAAACCTAGCAGCCACAGACCCAAAGCAAAACCAGCCAGCTCTCTGGGCAGCCTGGAGAGACAGCCCTGCTCCCCTGCTGTCCCTATGGACATTTCTTACCAATTTACCAATTCCTCCAGTGAGGGTTTCATCTTACATGAGCAGAATTAGTTTTTAACTCTTTTCCTGGTGGACAAGGGATATAAATTGAATTGCTGTCAGAAAACTGCTGCTGTCTTTTAACAGTTACCTTGGACGTTTGTATCTCGGCCCTTGGTCTGATCTCAGATCACTGTTCCCATAGGTGTCCTGCCAGTCTTTGTGTGCCTGGGGTAGAGAAGGACCCTTGGAGTTCCCAGAGTAGTGATTTTACAGAGCCTCAGGGATTAACTGTCCTGCTTTACACAGTTGCCCAGGAGGCAGTAGATGGCCTGAGAAGTCACAGCCCATGTGAGTGCAGGCTGTTCAGAGCAGGCATGTATGTGAAGCACTACACTGAAAGCTGTAGCTGGGACACAGGTACACACACAAGATGGGCTTTTTGTTTTTATGAAGCTGGATTGAAAATACTTGCCTTCTTTCTTCTTGTACTTTAAGTTGCAGCATCTGGCTTGCTTTGTCCAGTTGGCAAATGTCTTGCTCTGCACCACCACTTTTCTGACCTTTCCTTTCCTGTATGTTCTTCAGATGCTGCCTTCCCACAGCAGCTCCAGTCTGGACAGGCCTGGAAAAAGAAGAGGTTGGTAACCTTCAATAGCCATTATGGCCAGCCACGTGGGGTCAAGGTCACCATTTGC
Source organism: Cyanoderma ruficeps (assembly GCA_008694505.1). Classification (NCBI taxonomy): domain Eukaryota; kingdom Metazoa; phylum Chordata; class Aves; order Passeriformes; family Timaliidae; genus Cyanoderma; species Cyanoderma ruficeps. The sequence continues at coordinate 19,672,189 of VZDJ01007747.1, forward strand.
AGAGTTAGCTCTGGCTTCCTTTTTCAAATCCATATTGCCATACTCCTCTCCCTGCATCTATCTTGTCTTCTCTTTTCCTGCACAGATGTTTCTGCACTCTTCTTGCATTCTCAAGACCTTTCTAAGAGTCTTATCATGCCTTGCACTGGTGGGAAAGGTCCCATTTCCTTTTAGTACAATGGCAGTTCAAAGGCTTGATGCTTTGGAGCTTTCTTGAAAGTTGTCTGCCGTCTTGAGCACCCTCCCCTTGGAAGGTTCAAATCCTGCTGCTGCTGGCTCAGGACCAACATGAAATAACCAAGCACAGTCTCCACAGGCAAGGCCAGACTGCTCCTTCCCTTCCTTCCTTCTCCCGTTTCTCTGGAGCAGTATCGGGGTAGGAATTTGAGGGAGTTTTCCTGACTGCTGTTAAATGGAGAATGTAAAGCAAACTAAAAAAATAGAGTCACAATTAAAATGAAAATGTCATCCATTTGGTCTCATTCTTTCAAAATACCTCTGTTTGGCATTCACAAAAAATGTAATTCTTTTTATAGCAGCTTGGCATCAGCTTTTTGCGCTCAAATTTCTTCTGCAGAGCCTATTCAACCAAAGAAATAGATTGACTGACATCTAGTGGAAAATTGAAGATTTTCTGCTTCTTATTTAGTTGAGTGAAATACTTCAGACAGCATTCAAATCGACTTTGTACATATTACCAATGCTATAGAAAACATTATTATTACTGGATCACCTGTATTTTATATCTATTTCATTAATGTATTCAAATATTCAATGGAAGCCCAGACAAGACAATCAAAAGGAATTTATTTTAAATATATACACGTTCTTTGGTTAATAAAGGAGCCTGGTATGAAACCAGGCCGAGTACATCCCTTCCTAGCATTGAGAACATCACACAGCTCTGGAAGCCCATAAAGTACTAATAAATAAACATAAATTTATTCTCAAAACTAACAGTCTTTTGGAGTTGTTGTTTCTACCAAAACAGAATAACTGATTCCATTATTAATAATTTATGTGTAAATATTTAGAAAGCAAAAAGTACAGTTTTTCATGAATTTTTATTTCTAATGACCTTAGAGAAGTTGATCGTACGGTATCATTTATCTGACTAACAAAAAAAAAATATGAAGACGATTTTGCTTTCTCATTAGAATTTGTAGATGTTTCAGACCCTTCTCAGTGGTCACCTGATGTTCAGCATCTGTGAAGAGATTTTGCAACCCCAGACAAATGCCAAACCCACCTGAGCTGACTGCAGAGTTCTCACATACCGAGGCAGGCACCATCCCGTACGTGCTGTGACTGACAGATGTGATTGGTGCAATGCTGTGCTTTGCCAGCCCTGCTGAGAAATCACAAGGTCCAGCTGGTGAAGAATTAGAGAGGGCTCTCTTGCAGGCAAAAATCTCTAAATATAATTTCCTCGTGCTACCAGAGGCTTTTGCGTTCACTTCCTTAGGACAGCGCTTCTGTTCTCCCCGTGCCTCTCTCTGTACTTTTCCAAAGTATGTTATCTAAACAGTCAGATCCATATTCCATATTCTTCTGCCTTGCTCCTCTCTCTCAAATGAGTGGCATGCAAATCCTGAAAGATAATATGACCTGTTTGGGTTTTTTAATGAGAAATTATATAATAAGTAACTTCGAATAAAATTTGGTACTACCAGCAGTGCTATTCACATCCCACAGATATGAATTTTAGGTTTGATAATGATTATGCAACTTGATCTGAAGTGACCTTAATATACATCTAGGTCCTGAGGAATTATTTATAACTGAGTCTGTTTAAGGCACTGTTACCCAAAAGCTAATTTTCCTACATAAATCCCAGACTAATGATCCCATAAAAGCTTCTGCAGTCCAACCATATCGTGATCAGGTCTTACTTTTTTTCTATTTCACAATTAAAAAATATGTTGAGAAACTTCCTGTGGTCCTTTGTATAGACTCTTGGCTGGTTTACTGAGAAAAACACTGCTTCATATTTCATGTTCACATTTTTTCTTCCTTTCCTTTAATAATTTTTTAACTTCTTCATTTAACATTTCTTTCTTAACTGTGGTATTCTCCAGCACTGTTATGAATATTCCTACCTATTGTCTCTCTCCTTCTCCCAGTTCTGAATCCTTCTGATTTATTTGTTCAAACATTTGCACTTGTTCTGAGGGTAAGCAGGCACACAAATGCATGAGACCACTATGACACTGAGAGCAATGATCTCAGCCTTGGTAGAAAAATGTCAATTCACATCATTCTCTGCATGCAACCAGCCAATCCAGGAACAATCCATCTCTGGCACACACAAATTGTAGAGATCAAACCAGCTGAAAAGTATCCCCAGATCGTGCCCTGGTATTTCTCTGATTATGTCACTACTCCCCTTGTATTTAAGAAAGAGCACGGTCTGTATTTACTGGAGGCTGCAGTGATGGTTTTCATACTGTCAGCTCAATGTAACCAACGTGGCCTTCAGTGAACCAACACCCCAGAGAAGCCACCCTGCCAAATATCCCCTGACAAAGATGCAGCTCAGATATGGACCACAATGGTGTGTGAACATCACAGGCATTCCAAGTCCTGCTCAGGATGTGAGGAAAGGAGCGTAAGTGTCACCCAAGGGTGACATTTCCACAGCAATATCCAGTGAGTTAAGTGTAGAATTTTGGGAATGTGTGCTCATCTCTCCCTTTTTTTGATCCTCCTTCCATTATGTGGTTTCGCATAGGCAACTTATAGCCTGTTACATACAAGGAACAACCCTTTTGACCCATGTACATGAAAATATAATTTTTCCTTACTTCAGTTTCATTGCCAGCATTCCATTTCCTTGTCACCATTCCTGAAATCTCCATATTTATTATCACCAAATGGCTATCACTGCACATGACTTTTTGTTTATTTCAAAGTTCAGTGTAAGAATGTTGAAACTGTTTAGGTAGTCGCTGTGTTAAATCTGTTTTTTTTTCATTTATCCACTTGAGCATGGGCTTTTTGATACTCTGTTTCCAGTTAGTTCTCCTTTAGGTTTCTTTGCTCTCAGTAAGCCAGAGCCTAATATGTTACCACAGAGACACGATCCAGCACAGACTGAAGGGCTCATGTGGTTAACCTGCTCGGAGACACTAATGGTTTGTTTAATATTTCATAGACATGTCAATTACAAATTCAGTTCATAGTTGAAAGGCTGCTTTGCACAGCACTACATCACATCACATCTCCTGTAAGGTCTTTATGAGGACTGAAAAGCAAAGCTGCACCTGAGGACACACTGGAGTGCATACAGCAGGCATGCGCTCTGCGTGGCAAAATTCCCATTTAGGAGGTAGACCCAAACAATAGCAAAATCGATGGCTGTAACTCAGAGCAAATTCAGGTACTGAATCACTGATTTGTCACAGGTAAGTTTTAAAGGCTTCCTTTCACTTCAGAATTTGGTCTCCCCAGACAAGCCTTAGGTATTTTTCATGACAAATAAAAAGAAAAATGCAAAGTTTTGGTGCTCTGAATAGCCAGCTCAAGGAGCAGGTGAGAATGTTCACACAGCCCCAGTCTGCCCTTCATACAGAGATTTACTTTTTAATTTTTTTTTTTTAACTTTTATTTCCTTATGAATCTCAGGTAAAGGCAGGAAAGAGAAAAAGAGTTGGGTGTGCCTGTGGCTCACTCTTCTAGGGACTATAGAAACACCCCTGTGAAACTGTGGCCAAACATTTCTTCCATTATTAAACTGACTGCTCTACTTTTTATTTAAACATAAATTAAACCTCCCAGGGACCTTTGTTTCTTGTCCAAACCACAGAAAGGAAAATCTCAGGGTAAACAGGCATTTCTGAGAACAACAAAGACCAGGAAAGTCAATGGAATACTTTGAATCAGATTTTGAGGTAATTTTTTCCTTAATGAGGTCAGATTTCACAAGCTTGAGCAACTTTCTGTCATTCTCCTTAATGTGATTCTCCTAGCACCTTCCCTTTCTTTGTTACTACCTCCATCCAAACATGCTCTGGCTGGCAGCTCAGATGTACTCATGGCTCAGTCCTTTCTTCCTCACTGTCATATTGTTTGCTTCCCTTTCTGAAATTGCACCTTAGGGCTACTTACCATTGTACTGTAATGTAACTAAAGCATTTAACGTATGCAGAGGGGGGAAAAACCCCAAAAAGGTTGCATAAAAAAATAATTATACATATATGTATACAGAGATATAGTTGTATCTTCTCATTATTTAAACCTGTTATTCAGGAGTTAGACAAACATTTTTAATGGTCCAGTGGTCAATGTTAGAACGCCAGTCTTTGTACAGTGGAGAGGGTCAGATCCCAAGAAGCAGCGAGCACTCTTGATGGTTATTAATGTTGATAGCTGCTGCTAGTGCTCAGTACAGGCAATGACCTTCATCAGGCTACGCTATGGAATAAAACACAAACTGGAATAGAATAAAACAGCCTAGAAAGGCTGTGTGCCACTTGCTCTCTATTAATTTTTTCACCGTCTCATCTCTTGCATTCTCTTGGACACACTGGAACACAGCTTTGGCCAGTGAGCCACAAAACATTCTGTTTTCCCCTTTCTAAACAGAAAGGTTTAACCTTGTCTGGAGTATCTGTCCTTTCTCTGCACTACAGCATTTGTTCTGCCCAAATGGCCAATTCCTCCTTTCACAAGAAACACACTGTTCAGAATTAAACCTGACTGTCAGTTCTGTGGTAAGGAAGCAGAGATGTGAAGGGTCAATTTATTCCCAGTAATTCTGACATGTAACATAGTGCCTTCTGCAAAGATGCAAAAGAGAGACACAGAGAAGAACATGATGCTGCCTCACCAAAATGCCTCTCAAAAATGACTTATTTTAATCCTGTGCCAGAGGAGCATCAGCTTTCAGTCTGATTGTGCACACACAGAGACCTCGTTATCACATGTATAAGATATCAGCTATATATTTTGTCTATTTTTTTGTGATGGTTTCAAAACGACAAGAAATACTTTCTTCATTCAGAAAAAAAGGTTTTGAGATGCTGTACAAAAAGCAACAACAAACTGAAAATTTTGCAGAAGTCAACCTGCTTTGTCACAACTGAAGAGGGCAACCTAATACCATCTCACTGTTCCTGGGTCCACTGTCCCGTCAATAAACCTCTCATCAAAGCAGAGCATAGCACCTTGTCAACAAGGCTAAAGGGGATGGAGAATTTATATCCAGAAATCTTCTCAAAGCTAGGAGTGCCACACATCTTTCTTTTCTTTTTCCTTCTTGCACATTTTTATTTCTGCTTAGATATGATCATAATTGTCGAAGCACCCCTACTGGGCTTTTTTTTAGTAGTGGTAGTTTTGGTGGGGAGTTGGTTGCTTGCTTTTTTTAAAAAATGGGACAACTTGTATTCTTTTTAAGACAACTTATCTCTGTTGAGCACTGGAAGAAGAAGCAGGTGCAGGTACTGAATTGCCAGAAGAGGCATCTGCTGTCCTCAAGTACCCCAAGCTCTAGGAAGATGTAGAGATAGCTTAAACGTTCAAAGGCACAGATTCCCTGCTCCACAGCAAATCACTGTGCTTTCCTGTTCTGCAATGTGTCCATATGGTCTAACTTAATGAGAAAACAGCACTAACACAGTCTTCTCAAATTTAACATTCATTGCTTTCCAATATATACATTTTTCACAGGCTAATGTATTTATTAGCTAATGTGAAGACACACAAATTTTGTAGAAAATTACATTTTAACCAAGTAGGATTTATTTCTATTGAATACTAAAGAATAGATTGCATGTATGGACACAATTGACTACAGAGCAGTACCTAAGCATGATTTTCACCAACAGACTGGGAGATAAAATCATGGCTAACTGCCAGAATTCATATACTCTAGGAGTAAGAAATGCTGAACTCACAAAAGAGAGAAGCACTTGTATATATTTAACTGACACACTTCATTTTCCTAGAGTACAGAAGTAGTCCAGAACCCTGTGAAAGTGCTGAGAAAGAAAGCAGGTAGTGCAGCAGATTTAGCACACTGTCAACACTAATACAGCCCAACAGTGCAGACACAGATGCAGTCTGATGGAGACATGACTGAGCAGAGAGGATGCAGGATCAGAGCCATTATTTCTATTTGGAACCTACCCAAGGGGTTCACTAGCAATATTTTGCTGGTGGAACATACAGAACTCTTCACTCAGCATTTTGAATCATGCTCATAAGTAACATGTATAAAAATAAGTACCAGAAAAGTCTGCTAGGATGTTTTTAGCTTTCATTTCTCAACTGTGATTTTAAAATTCCTCCTGATGAGTTTGAAAGAAAGTAAATTGGTCACTGTTAGTACCAAAGAAATGACACATGTTGACTACTAACAGAAACATTTATCAATGATTACAACTCTATTAGTCCTGCAAAAATAAAGTCTGTTCAATGTATTTTTTTTTATTGCAGTTGTGGTGCCAAGCAATAGGACAAGAGGCAGTGGGCAGAAACTGATACACAGGAAGTTCCGCCTGAATTAATTTTGTAAGAAACCAGGGCATCTTTCTCATGTCACCAAAACTTCTCCATGTGCTGCTTAGTGCTACATAAGCACCTTAGGAGCAATCTGAGCCCACTAAAGCCAGAAGCAAGTTTTTTATCAGCAGAATTGAAACAAGATTATCATCCAATTGTCAGACAAGCAACGCAAAAACACATTTACCTTTTACTTGTAATGGCCAGATCTTTCAGTCTTGACATTGCCAAAAGTTTAAGCATTCAAGGACAGCTGGGTTCTATTTACTTATTCATTCATTTACTATATTTTTAATGGTATATCCATGTCTCTGGGCACATTAACTTTGTCTGTAAGCTATTAAAGTCTGGGATCACATGGATTCCGCTGGAAATTACCTTTTGCTTAAGGTGGGCCTCCTCAGAAGAGAAACCACGCTAGAGAGACCTTCACCATGCTCTGAGTGAGGTCATCTGGCTCATGAGCTGATAAAGCTGTTACAGATCCAGGCAGCCTCCATTAATAAATGGGAGACTGCCTACAAGAATAAAGGTTTGCTGTGTAGACTCCATAGTCATGACCTCAGCTGACTGACCCCATTCCATAAAAATTATGTTACAGTGTGATGATACATCCTCAGAGGACAACTGAGTATTTGGGGAAGAAAAAAAAAAAAAAAGCTGCTTACCAAACCTCTCATCTTCTTCTCCCAGGAATTTATAAGAATACAATCCAAACTCAGCATCAACTCAAAACATGAGAAAATTCAATACAGAAGTAAGTATTTGCGAAAAACATCCCCAGGCAAGAATCTCAAACCAAATAATGGAAAGACTACAAACACAAAAGTGGTTCAAAGTACTCCAGCAGCTTTGAGGGGACAACTGTTATTCAAACAGACAGACCAAGCAGTTTTAACTGAAGCCTGACACAGATTCAGTCTCTTGCAAGGATATCAAGTCTATATTCTAAAGAGAATGGATACCTTTCCCTTCCCATTTTACCCCAAATTTCATCAGTCCACTTTACACACCGAACATACCACAGTCAGACTGCAGAAATTCATATAACAAAATTGAGATGTTCTTTCTCCCAAATAACTAAACCCAGCTGTCAGTTAAGGTTAATAATACTTAATAAATATGTGGGAAATAAAGTTTCTGCATGCTGGCATTTAGGGATGAAGCTCCAGAATTGGATAAAGGATGATAATAATCTACCTCTTTCTTAAATGCCCAAATCCCAGGAGTGCTGAATATCCACTGGCATACTTTACCTGGAAGCAATTGACTTCTCTTCTAAAATTCCTAAGCTCATCCAGAAATTCCCAACAAAAGAGGCAGGCCTCCCTTGTCTGACACAACACATAGTAAATGAGGTGTGGAGCTCAGCACAACCCATGCTGGCTCTGCAATATGGGTACTTTGGCACCAAGTGCTTAAATCTGGAGCCTGAGGATGCAGCAGGTGCAGCCCCTCAGCCAGGAGCAGCTGGACCCAGTGAGGGAGGGAATATTGCCCATTTTCTGAAGTATGGCTCATACACAGCAATTGAAAGCCACAGCCACAGGCTGTATTGAAAGCAACATTTAGATTAGAGTGGAATGGTGTTTCAGAAGTCTCAAATGTATGGTTCTTTGGCCACATTTTTATTTTCAAAGGCCTGTGGTACAGACCCAGGAAGGATAAAGATCCCAAGATATGAGGAAGACAAAAGTGATTACTTGAAGACATTGCTCCAATAAATAAATCTATAATGCCATGTGATAATTAACAACTTGGAAGCTACATCAAAAAATACTCAACACCATCAAGATTTTCTATTGAACAATCCCAGATCCACCTACTTGTGCAGCATAGACTGGAAAAGCTTGGCATTTCACTCCTATTTCCTTGTATTCAAAGCTACTTGCTCAATAGCAGGGCAGATATCTTAATTATATAGCTCTTTAAAACTGCTGTAACATAAGGGGTTTGGGAGTTCTTTCTTTGGGGAGGGGGAAGGGTGGGAAGGGGGAAATCTGTGCAGCTCCATTAAAGGTCACAAAATCACACCAGCTGAAGATGTGCCCAGCACTACAACCACTGACTATGAACTAAGCCTAGGAATGGAGTAACTCTGTGCTAATGAGGCAGTCAGCTTCTTCTAGCCCTGCTTCTGCTGCCAGTTCCACTACTGATTTTCTGAAGCCAGGAGCTTTTTATCCCCAGCACCATAAACTGCTACAACCTACTATGGATGGATAGTGATGGTATGTCTTGGAGAGAACAGGAAAGTTGTGTGAACAATCTATTATCACTTAGGTCTCAAAAGATTCATTTAAACTTCACAAGACAAGAATCGGTATTTTACGTGCAAACTGGGCTTATCCTCATCCTGTCTACATTATTTAACACACTGTTAATGTATATTCTCATGTCTGTGAACAAGAAAAGTAAGTATGACAGCTGACCGGATATACACTGGATTTTTATTAATTTAATCTTAGTTCCCCAGGCTTATCAAAAAGATATATGGATTTCAAGGATTTGATATTTTAGAACTTCACATAATACCCACATTCTCACAAGTCCCTCTGACTTTTATATATGCATAACCAATGAAAAACTACAACAGAGGAAATTAAAATAAGGTATTTGTGAGAGCTAACACACAAAACTTCACCTGCATCTGAGAAACAAACTGAACTATTGTTAAAACCAAAGTGAAAAATACTGTCCAAAATTTGTGCTGTCATTTGCTCCCAAATACAAGCATCCAAATGACAAAATATGCACAGCTTGTTTGGTACACAGTTTTTTGCCCATTAATAACTCTACTCCCAACTAAGGAGCACTGGGACCACGCTTGCTCCCAGTTCTGCAGCATGCACTCTATCAGTGTACAGTAAAGTATAATTTTAGACATAGTGTCTATGTCTCATTTATAGGACTTCAAGAATAGGGAGCAATGTGACAAACTTCTGGCCTCTGAAGAACAAAGACTAGACTTTTCACTGAGAGGGTATTTCTCATAAAAGATGCCCTGATCCTTGTTTTATAAAAAGTTTTATTTCTTAATAAAAAAGTATGTTTTAAAACACAATTATTTCCTAAAAGCAATATAAAACTCTACAGTTTAAACTTCATAAAAGTTTAACAAAACATAAATATTATCTACCACTTACATTCCTATATACAGACCTTGCATTAGCTAGTTAAATAGTTGAGAGATAATAACTCAAAAATGAATGGCACACAACTACAAGATTCAAATTCCATGTCACACTGCACAATCACAGTAACACAAGGAAGAGCTTAAAATCCTCAGTCACTGGATTCTGCTTTGTTCTCTTTATAGCTATGTTCCTCTTCTCTCTGCAATAATGCACCAGTTTCCATGGTCATAGCAGGAAGAAAGTATCTGAAGCTCAGGCACATTCTCTTCTACCAGAGAACACAGCTCCCCTTCCCGAAAAACATGGTAATAACGCATGAAGGCCTTTGTATCCAACACAGCATCGGTTTGGTCCCCAACAGACACTGCTGAATCCAAAGCTGAGTCAGTGGAGTCAGTTGTTGAAGTTCTTTTGAAAAACTTGCTGGCATCAGATTTACCAGCACCATCTTTATTACAACCACAGATGTGGTCCCTGTCTTCCACTGGGCCATTTACAAATGAAGCTTTGTTCCCCTTTCTCTGAGCTACACTTTGGTGTTCTCCATTTAAACTCAAATCCTTCAATGCATTTGTGGGTGGCGACCAGTGTGGTTTTTTGAGAGACAGGCTTTCCACAAACACATCATCATCATCATCTAAACCTTGTTCGCTTAACAGTGCCCCAGGGTGACCTAAATCCAAACTGCAGTGTCGTGAATGTTGAATGGGTACAGTACTGTTTGTCCACACTCCTTCATGTTTCAGGGGCTTCATTTTGTCACTTTGCTTCCTCAGGGCTGATTCGTCAAGGGATCTGGAGAAAAACCATGAGCGGAAAGATCTTCCTAGAGCACTGTAAAACCTGTTTTCTTCCTCAGAAACTTTCATGCAGCAGGCTCTGGGTAAGCAATGGTCCATATTGTGGGAATGCTTTGAATCAGTTTCTGGCTGCAGATTGTTTTGGTAGCTGCACTCAGAGACAACAAGCTGTGCAGGGTGTATGTCTTGGCCTTTTGCAGTATGGACAAACTCACCCTTATCTCCAGGTTGATTTGATTCTGAAAAACGGCATGAGCACAAGGCCTTGTTCCATGGAACAAATACATCTTGTTTCTCAAAGCGACGATTCTTTTGTTCCATAGCCCAAACATAAATCATTATTTGGCCTCCAGGTGTCAATATCCTTGCCATCTCCTTTATTGCTTTGATTCTTCTTTGTTTAGTTGAGAAATGATGTATCACTGTGAAAAGAAGAAAGGTATTACGTATTGAATATTAGTAAGGACAAAGCATTTCCATCTTCAACCTGTTCTACATGTCCAGTCATTTCAGTTCCCTCATTCCAAATTACCACTTGCTGCACGTCAGTGACAGTGCTGAATTTATAGGTACCACAATGGAAGTTTACCACAGAATGCTCTCTTTCATGATTATGTTCAATGGATAAAAACAGTAAAATCTGGAAGAAGGAAATTAATCTCACCCCAAAACAGGGATTCAAGAAAAGTCAGGCATATATGCTGGAGGTTTCTGTTTCTCTATATAATCCATAACACATTCTAACATGGTAAGCTTTCACTTAAATGCCTGGCCTTTAGGTGAGATAGGTAGTATCAAGTTGACTTTAATTTTTGGCACAAATTTCAGACTTTTCTTACTGAAAATAGAAAATCTTTTCACCAAGTAAACAATACAGCAAAATATAAGATCAGTAAAAAGATACTTTGAACGTTTATATCAGCGTACTTGCAAGAGATCTAGTGAGAAAATTTAGACAAATATTTGCCATTGTTTAAATTTTGTCAAATTAAATTTAATTTTTGTAAACAAGAATGCTTACATTGCATGTCTCAGCATTTTATATTTTTTTACATTATGTTATGCTGGTAAAAAATAAAGTCAAATATAAAGTAAAACTTTTGATCACTATATTTGGATTTTCTTTCCAGGACATTTTCCACATTTTCAAATTTCACTCCAGTGTGAAATGACACTGTATTTCAAGATTTCTACATTGTTTCTACCTTTCTATTCACCTGTAGTACGAATGAGCCAATTTTAACAGTCAGAGAATAGCTAAGAGAACTATTTTCTCTCTCAACTCTCAGAGGCATTTACTCGTACTGAGCTTGGACACATTGGCCATGTTGTTCTGTATGTCATCAGTACTAGATTTGATTCAGCAATGTAAAGAGGACTGATTCCACAATTTCTTTCAAGTGGACTTGGAGCCAGCCACTTCTACATGAAAAACATTCAACCTACCCACAGAACAGCAGACAATACAGTATGTTCTTAGCTGAAAACATTTCTCTATAAATTCAGAAAAATCTGATTATATGTGGTGCTTGACAGTAGCCAATTCTAGTTCTAAAAACAGCGTTAGTTCAACACTGCAGTTATGAAAAGTGCAACCAAATAGCCCTGTCTTTATTCAAAACAGTGATTAAATTACCAAGGGGAAAAAATGTAGCTTTATTATCACAAGCCAAGAAAAGCATTCTTGGCAGTTAACAAGGCTCTCACAAGCTACTGAGAATACAAAATAGACAACTCTGAGAAGAGTTTCCCATCTATGTAGTCTGTGTTTGTTTCCATGTACTCCTGACTTCAAAGAATCTTTTCTCAAGCTTTGAAAAAAAAATTTTAAAAATCATTTTTTTTTGCACAGGATAGGGAGATTGGAACTGATACTTTCTTATACTGGAATGAGACCATATATCACCACAGAGCCTCCTGCAAAATTTTATCAAAACTGGCAGAGACAGCATATACATACAAGCTTAGTTTACCAGAAAGAAATGACAATCAACCAACAGAATCTGTGCAAACTCTTTAATGAGTTAAATATTCCTTCTGGTTAGAATCACTCTGGTGGTTCTGCAGAAAAATCAATTCCATAAACATGATTATACCAGCAAATACAAGAAGAGTACTTGACTAAGTACATAAATACTTGTTTTTCTCTGCAATAGGATGAAAACCACTTTATTTAGAATTAGATAGACACAGGCATACCAAGTCTCTATTCAAGAGGGATTAAAATCCTTTATTGTTAAATGTACTGAAATAGCATGTGAAGTTTTAAACTTGTCAAGCTTATAACTGATATAAACACTACATAGGTGTGCTATCCTTCAGAGTCAGTTGATCTGATAAGCACTGAAATTATGTTATGAGACCTAAAATGTGGGTAGGGCTCACTGGTTAACTAGCCAACATGAAAGCAAAGTAATATAATTACTGTTGGTGTATTAGTCACCCTTTCCTTCCACCTGTTTATGTGAAAGATACGTTTTAAAATAAATTTCTGTCACATTTCAAGTAGTTTGTTGATTGCTATCAATAATAATTGTCATGCTTTGTACTTTTGCTGATGCATTAAAAAACCCTGAAAGAAGCTCAATCAAGATTAGAGCCAAAAATGTAGACTGTAACTGGGTACTCTAACTACTTTTTACCCACATTTCACAAATTTTACTTCTCAAATTACAAGAAGCTTTTTCAAAAAGAGAGGTCAGAAGAGTTAAGATACTGAGGTGCTCTGGTCATTTTAGACAACGAGCGCCTGTATCACTCCGGGTTCTTATGAGTAAGAGAAACCTGAGTTTAAATAAATCTAACACATAATAGTTGACGTGAGTTCCAAGTTCTGCTCTAAAGTTTTCATTCAATGCATTTGCTGATCAAAACAGATCCCATGGAGAAACCAAGTTTGTCTCGAGCATCTAATCTGTTTAAGCTTTGAAGCAGCCATGTTTAGATTAGTTTTCACTTGTTTAAAATGCATGCTGGAAGGAAATCTTTTCTCTACCACATATAAACAAACAAGTGATATGCACATTTCCTTGGTCAACAGTGCCTCTTGAGTAATGGGAGTTTTGTTTTTTCATGCTGACTACATGAATTTCAGCTATATCTCCTGTGATTCTAAGGAACTGTTTCAAAACAATTAACTGAAATGAAGCCACATGGAAAGAAAAAAACACTCAGAAATTCTCATTTGCTGGGGTCAGAATGCAGATATGTTGTCTTACCTCCAATGGAAATGACTGCATTGAAACACTGATCCCTAAAGGGAAGGTTAAGGTTGTCACACACCAGAACTTCATCACCTTTCTTCCTTGCAATTTCTACCAGTCCTTCACAGTAATCACAGCCCAGATTATACACTTGACTGTTGACACTGAGATACTTTCCAGTTCCACAACCTAAAGAAAAGGATACTAGGTCAGAAGTCCTATATTCCAAACATTTGTTCTCCTTCCCAAAGCAGTGAAAACAATATGAGGGCTTTCCTAATCCTAAATTTTCCTGGAAAACAAAATGAAGATTTTGTGCCAACTAGTCTAACTGTCCCAGGGTTCATTTGGACTGCTGAAATTTTATGTTCACGCTATTAGGATTGTAACAGTACCAACATCGCCAACAAAAATACTCATTACAAAGCCCTATATAATAGCAGGTTATCTGTATTTCTGTGGGGAACAAGGATAAATGCAAGTAGGAGGAGGAAAGAATGGTCCTCTGGAGGCACTACTGTAAATCTTTGAGAATAAAAAGTCAACCATGATGCTTCACACTGAGCCTTTATATACCTGGTATCCCGTTACCAGCAATGAGCATAAATGGGCACGCAGGAAAGGGTAAGAAAAGGGTAAGCATTAAGGCCTGTTCCCCAGTATCGTTCCAGCTTCCAACTGCTTTCTGTTCAGGGGATTCCCTGAAGCCAGTGTGTTATGTCTTTTCAGTGATCTGCAACAGATCTCTTTCCTTTGCTTAACCCCATGCAGTATTTCTCCAGTGCATCCCATTTATCTCCAAGAAGTCCTAAACCACAAATGCCACTGACACAAGTCAGAGTGGAAAATTTTTACTCAGATACAGACTCAAAAATAACCATAAATCATAAAAGTTCTCTTCATATTGCAGGCACGTCCTCTTTTTTCTTTGTGCCAATGCATTATAACCCACGTAAATGTAATGAACTGTTCCAGAATGTCTTCCACCTAAAAGTCTGTCTTCTCAAGAACTGTGCTGTACTAAATTGAAATCTTTCAGTGGATCCCTCAATGCCTTATGCATAACAAGCACCTTTCAAAATTATACTGGGAGCTATTCACTGCGGCTCTGGGTCACTAGTGAGGAATAATTTCTGAAAGTTGACAGCCAAGCAACGGGGTAGCAGCTTGGCAAAGAGAATCATCTGAGTATTGGTAATTCAATTTAAAAGCCTGGAGATATCTTTAGAAACATCACTGCTTCTTGCAGTGCTGCTGCTCTCGATGATGTTAATGTGCACCATTATCTAGAGAAACAGCACAGGAACTACTGCAGAACAGAACAACACTTCAATGGTGAAAAAGAGCATATTTCTCAGCTAAAAGCAAGCACTATTCTTTGAAGTAACACTTGAGAGAAATGGAAAATACTAATATTGCTAATGCAAGGAATATATGCAATAATACATGAAGTTCTGCATGCTAGAAAACTACAAATTTTAAAAATTTGTATAAGTTATTATTCGTTATTGTGTTTGCAGAGGAACACATTTATTCAACCATCATGAATTCAGAAGATTCAGTTGCTTAATACATGGTTTTGGTGAAGTGCTTTTTAATCACTGTGAGGTTTTGGAAGTATAGAGTCCTCTCTGGAATGAAACTGAATAGTGTCAATAATCCCAGTATTCTAAAAATCTCCATTTGCCAGAGATTCACTTTTAAATGAATCATCAGAAAGGTGAATTCCTTCATAAAGCTAACAATGGTCAAGGTATTTTCATGTGTTTTGATCAATGAAAAATAGTAAGGCAAATAGACAAAAGGATATTTTAATAAAAGGTACTATTAAACTGAAAAGAAAATTACCAATTAAAGATCTCATTTTGAAAATTTTAGTGCCCCTAGGCACTAGTGCTGCTTCAGTGCAACTCTGCCTTAAATACGTGCCAAAAGTAAACACAGTAGTCAGATTCCAGTAGATCTTATTAAACCTCATAGAAGAAGATACCTTGTGTGCCTGAATGGGAGTATTCTTATTGGCAACTGTAAGGATTGATCTTCTCTCCAGCTGAGACTGCAACAGGGTGATCTTAAGCTTCCAGCAATCACTGCTGATAAAGCCTCAAAGAACTTCAGGTACAAATGAATTCTATTGAGGTGGCAACAATTTTGGCTGAGAAGTATCAATCTAACTCTCAGTGGAGTGAGTGCATGCCACAGGATATTTCCTGAGATTATTAGTGACAATGGTGCAGAAATATAAAAATAGCTACATGTTCAAAATAACATCAATCAAGTATTTTTGGTGTAGTGCTCAACAGCAGTAGGAGAACTAGACATTATCTTCTGAATACGGCCTACAGCATATTCAAATGTTTTTCTCTTATAGGATAAAGTAGATGCATAATTTATTGTGCACATTTGTTAAACCTTGCTGTGTAAAAGTATTTTATTAGTTTAAACAGTACGGAAAACACAATGATGCAAATGAGCATTTGTTTTGCAATGATGTGCTGAATAGGACTGAAGTCATAATGCAAGCAAAGGAAACATGCCAGCACCTGGAAACCCCTGGGAAGTCTGCAGGAGCAACAGAAAATCCAGGTATAAATACTACACGTAGGGAAGACAACGCCATAGCAGGAAAACAAGGTTTTAGTTGTCCATATTTAGGATCATAGGGAGATTCTCAGATTATTTTTTTAAATATTTTTAATAGCAATCACATCAGAAGATTTCTCTTAATAAAACGCCTTGCTAGGAGGAGCTTTAGAATAAATGAAAAACCAATCAATTGCAGACTGGTATTACATAAACCAAGTGATCTAAAGAAGCTGAAATATTAAATAATTGGGCTATTAACATAATTTTTTCAAAAGGGCTCCAGGGGAATGACAGACCATTAAGCCAGTGGGGAAATGGATAAACTAAGACTTAGCTCAACAAAAATAAGGGAAAAAAATTATTTACTGTCTACATGATGCACTGCCAAAGAGTTAAAAGAAGCAGTATATGACACCTAGCATGGGGGCTTAAAAAACAATTTTAAAACAGATTTAAACAAGTGAATAAAACCAGTTGATCCGAAGGCTAAATATGACTGACAGGTAAACTAAGAAATCTTATAAACAATCTTTATGCCACCTCAAAGAATGGCTTACCTATATCAACAACGAGACTGCCAGGCTTCTGTTCCAGCAGAAAGTTCCGAACACGAGGCCATGCTTTGGTCTGCAGGTCACTAAAGTAGGCAGCCGTATTTTCATACACACTGTGCACGTGCTGCTTTTCTAGCTGGGTAGCCTCATGTTCCATCCTGAAAACATAATGATGATTATGGATAACAAAGCACAAACTGTTGCAGCATAGACTTTACATTTTATAGCCATGCATAATTCAGGACATTGCACGTTTATATTCATAAAAATATTACATCCATCTAGCAGCCATATTTATAAAATAGTCTTTTTATTCAAAGGATCTGATTTTATTTCACGAAAGAAAAAATGTGAATGCACCGCCTTCCCTGTAAAGCATTATGCAACTGCACATGCCTATGCAATAATAGGCATGTTCCCAAGATCACCAATATAGTAAAAGCTTATCTGGTGCAAAAGAGAGCCTGTATTCAGTGAAAGAGCAGAATGGTTATAGAATCATAGAATCATTTAGCTTGGAAAGACCTTTACGATGATCAGTCCAACCAGTTGTGAACAGGATTTTAAAAGTCAACTTTCCTGTTGTTGCTAATGTGAATAGGCAAACTACTAATAAGTTACTTGAAATACGGCCTGGTCCCTGAAATCTAAGCCCCGAAATCATGCACAAGAAATCTGTGGTTTATCAGCCCTCCAGAAGTGATCTGTTTGCTAAAGGTTTTCGGCAACAAAAACTCCATTTCCCTACTTCCACTCCACTATCTTCATGTCTTAGCACAGTATCGTAGTTTAGTGATTCGAGAAGTGGTATCTTCTTAGACTTTAGCTATTACCCCTAAGCTCATGTAGAAAACCCAAGTGGATGCAGACACTGAATCCCTTCATACAGAATCTACATCTTCCTTAATCTATCCTCTCATCCAAGGACCAACCAGGTCAGGTTTGAGTATCTGATAAAGCCTGATGAGATTACATTTCAAAGTGTTAAGGTATCCTTAAAACTAATTTAAACTGCCTATTTATCTGGGAAATATTTTCTCCCATATTAAAACAAAACTTATTCATTTGTCCAAGAACACAACAGAGATTAAAGCCTGTTTCCAAAAATCCAACACACTAAGCAATGTATTATCAAGATACAATTATAGAAATCCTTTGACTGCATTTGAAAAGGTCAGAAGCAAAGACTTCAATTTACTTTCCTTGATTTTCAAATAATATACATTTAGGAACCATAATAAAAACTTCTTCTTCCTGTCACTTTTAGTATGGAAATACATTAGTACAAAAAAAGATGAGAATATATGAGAAATTATGATATCTATGAGAAAAAAAAATTATTTTTTAATGTTTGTGTAATAAATAATGTGAGATGTCACCGCAGCTGCTCTACCAGAGACAATCTGTTCCACACCTGTCCCACAAAACCATTCCTGTTGATTTAAAAAATAGAGGTTAATCCCAGTGACCAAAACAACCCAACGTACTTCAAGTGTGTGTGAATGTTTACAGAATAGGCTTGACCCATTTCACTGGTACTGTGTATTAGGTGGGGGCAAATCGTTAACACTTTTCACAGTAATACAATTTTGACTGCACTATCTACGAATACCTCTCTTCAAAACATTTATGTTCAATATTTTCACAATCCTTACTTTGTCTTTTTTCTACAATCCACAATTTTCTTTTATCCTGCATTAGCTCACCTTTTACCAGGTGAGTATACACATATACATAAAAATTAAACTCAGTATAGTACATTGCTAATAGGAATATTTTCAGTTTCACTGAAGAGTGAAAAGCTGTAACAGATTGAACAACAGAAGCAACATAGACTTGAAATTATGACATGTGCCAAAAGCTACTCCATCAGAACTTTTTTCTCAGAAAACATTTCAAGCTATGTTGTCACATAGAATGGGTTAGTTGCAGTAATTTCAAGTAAGTATTCCTTACAGTCAAAAGCCCAATCCTTTGTTTCTATTTGACCTTTAAATAAAATAAATTAGGTGTTTCATGTCTCCAGCTACCTTTTTTCTCTGATTCAAAACATACTCTGTTTGGTTGTTCAACTGCCTAGGAGTCTCCTATTTATAAGCAGTAATTCCAAAGACTAACAATCATTTCTTTTATTTTGTTGCCTGATAAGCTCCTAGCTCTAATTTATATTTCATGTTTAGTTACTATGTGGTTCAGTGTATCCAAGTGCTTTCTTTTATCTTTCCACTTGAAGCTCTTCATTCAATCTTTGCAGTTCTTAAAAAAACCTGAAAAGGCAGAATGTTTTCAACCATTCATACTGAATTCCAAATGCTGTCTTTTCTTTCTCTATTTTCCTAAAATGTCTACAGCGAATTCCAATGCAGACTGAGATCTGGCTTAGTTTCCTATTGAATCCATTGAAGACCATTACGTTCTTCCTTTAACTTTCTCATTCACTGAAACTGGTACTGAGTCTTCAGCTACACAGGTCATGCTGGAGACTTCCATGTATTACGACACAGCATTAGGTTGCTATTTTTAGATATTCTTAATAAACATTGTCAAGAAAATAATTTTGTTATAATAGAATAATGGTAGTATACTAAAAGACAAATTATTTCATGCACCATTTTGTAGCAATTTCCATTCCTGCTGATTGTTTATATTTGGCAAATAATTAAGGCACATGATGAAATCAAACTTGCCAATTTGACTTTGCAGTCAAGATCCATAATACTATCAGGCTTTACTTTGCAGCACAGCAAGAAGTGTCCTAGCAATTAATCTCTTCATTTCAATATTTACAAAACACAAGGAACCCGTGAAGTGCGCCCACACCTGCAGCTGTACCACTTTCACACAAATATATTGTCACCAAAAAAACCACAGAAACTTAATTTACAAGCCAAATTCAATGCCTCTATTTCTCTTTAAAAACAAAAACAACCCTTGCAACTTATTTGCTTTGAAAGTAACAATCAGTGCCTCTGTCAGACATGAATTGTAGAAAATGTTAGTTTCATCCAACTTCTGGATTTAACTTCCTGGATAATTGGAAAGTCTGTTTTGCAAAGCAGGTACTGAAAATCTGCCCAGAAATCCTACTGCTTCAGCATCTGCTCCAGTTCTCATTTAAGCTACCCAGAAGCTGTCTGGTAAGACCAGCAAAGAGAAGAGAAGCAGAAGGTGTAATTATGGACACTTTTCCAATGCTCAATTCTTCTTCTCTTGCGCTTATGCTCCTGTTAAAGGGCTCATGCAGAGGCTTGGAGCAGAGATGGGAGTGTGCAGCAAATTGGCACCGAGCTGTTCAGTCACACTGCAGCAAGTCTTGCCAAGCCCCCGAAATGTGAATGCAGCTCAACAAACATCCACCTCCTGCAAACAAGCAGCTTGGATAAAAACTGAAAAGTAGGATTCTCTTCCCTTTCAGTGCTTCCTGGGCATCCTCCTGGTGATTTGTTCATGAGGCTACGACACCCTCGCTGCAGCTGATCTATTAAATGAGGAAACTGGATGAAAACTGTATTTTCGATTCTGCTGAATTTGCAGGGAAATGGATCACCAGTCCATCACATGTAACTGTGAACAAATTGTCTGAAAGTAAATAGGTTGTAGTCCATTGACTTTTTCCTACACTGCTCTTTTCCCTCTTTGGTAAAAACCCCAAAACCAACCAACCAAAACAAAAAAAAAATCCTAAAATATTACAGCTTCCAAGAAGGTAAAAGGAATTGTACGAACACGATATATATTTTCATAGCTATATATCTCACTAGGAGTTCTCTGACTCTGAGGTAATTTAATTTCTTCCCTTGCCATTAACATTCTGCAACCTTTTAGATAATTAACTTTTCAAGGATACTCCGTTAATAAAAGTCGTGTTGCTTGGATATTTTTTACCCCTGAAGTAAGAAATACGCTTCAGCATGACCTTGAAAGGAAAACAGCCAAAATTAATAACCCCCATTTCCAGCATTTTTAAAATATCATGTTTTGGTTTTGTTTTGTTTTTTCTGGTGTTTTTTGTTTGTTTGTTTGTTTTTTNGAGGGACCGTGTTTGAATTTTTGTGGTTGGTTTTGAAAGCATTTAATTTACAAGGTTGACAAATGGTATTAAATACCTCATCCTCAAGGGGATAACATACTTGCTGGCTCCCAGATGCCTGGAGTGTCCTGAAACTGAAGCACAGAAGGAAGCGTTCAGTCCAAAAACACTGCCTCTACCACAGTCTACCAAAGGCTTTTCACACTTACCTGCAGTTCTGAATCACTTTCAGGCCTTTTCACCTTCCTCAAGTTATCTCCTCCCAGTCACCTACAATTTTCATCTTCCATCTTCTTTTCATTTATTACACCTTCCTCCATCTCCTTTAGCATGTGCTATGTCAGCACGACTATTTAATTTGATATAATGCTGTATAATGCTGTGAAGCCTTGACCGGGCTCATGCTCAGCTCCTCTTTTTCTTTATATCCAGGCCAAACACAATACCTGGTATACGTCACAAAGCTTTTGTCAATGGCCTCTTAAAACCACCTGGTAATTTTCCTACATTGCTCCTATTTGTCTTGAAATCAATTGCTCTTGATTAATTTGCGCCACAGGCCTTGTCTTCTCTCTTGCAACTGCCTATTTTCTCTAACCCTTGGATGAGCAACATGAATTCACTTAATTCAGTGCAAGATTTCAGCCTATTAATGAGGACCCCTCTTAGATACACTCTTTCTCACATGCTGATGGGAATTCTCAGTATCATTTTGGGTAAAAAGAACTGCTTCAAAGATCTAGGAAATTCAGCACAGTTGTGTCTCTGTTGCCACAGCAACATAAATCTTGATTACACATGCAACTCCAGCTATGGATGCAATAACCTAATTAATTGCTTAAATGGAACAGGATAAACCACAAGGGCCAGGTCTACATCCTCAATACCCCACTCTCCAGCAATAACTTGTGCATTTGTAGCTGTTACTAATACCTAAGTAAAAGGTGGGGCAGTCCAATTTGCATTTCTCCCTTCATCTCTAGAATACAGAGAATCACTTCTTCAGTGAGAAATGTTTCCAGTTTACTTCCAAAACTTATCAGTCTTTTCATTCAAACACAGGTAGCCATGGAAAATGAAGTGTACAGCCCTAGTGGATTATAAACCACAGTATTTTTTCCCATGCAAAACCAAAAATCCAATTCACAGCAAAACATCATTGCAGCCTTTCTCAAAAACAAACCAAAGATTTCTTTATCAGAACTTTGGTCATCCTTGGATTGAATTTATAAATCATAGCAGCAACTTCCATTCTGATTGATGGTGATTTCTCGTTTCAATAATGCAGACTAGAAACTGGTCTACGCCAACATACCAAATGCCTTCCAGATATGAATCATTTAGCAAAGCAGCTGTATTAGTAAACAAATTATAATGAAACAAAATAATAGGAATGCTGTCATGAACAGTTAAACTAACTGCAATGAAAGTTTAGGAAGAGGATACAATAGGAGATGATTTGCTTACATAAGGCTAACAGCTCCAGTAATTAATTTCAGCCACACATGAACCATTATAATCCCATGAAAATGCACAGCCTAAAATCAGAGCAAGGGGAGCTCCATGCAGCATTAATAAAACCTTTTTGAGCTGAAATCCTGATTCAAAACCCTTCCTCCAGTCAAATTTGGGAAGTTCTGGAAAGAAAAATAAAGAGCTGGGACACATTTGAGAAGAACCACTGTTAGCTGAAACACTAACTGTGAAATGAGCATTTTAAAGTAATTTCGTTGATTGAAATGAAGTCACTATCACTGTAATTTTTCTTACTAAAATACATAGCACTTTGTCACACCAAAATATTAAAAGGATTGAGACTGCTCTTACAAGACCTTGGACAAAATAAGCTTATAGTTCGAGCTCTACTAACTCAAAATGACAGCCATTCACTGTCACATTCATTTTGTTAGCTTTATTTTCCAGTTTAGACAAAACCTAGTACTATTCACAGTACATTCTTGGATCAGTTAATCATTTTATAATCCCCTTGCTGTTTCACATTTAGGGTCATAGTCTATGTACCTGAAACGTTGCACTGTAAACAGATTTATTTCCACTAAGTACATAAACCCTATTCTGTAGATAGGTAACATTCTGCTAAATGAAAATGCACAAACATGGACCCTTGGCCATTAAAAAATCCTAAGAGGAGGAACATACTCATGCAGAAGCTCCACAGTCCCTTTACGTGTCTGTTCATCTTTACTGTCACATCAAAACTCACAAATCACCTCCCAGCACAGAGACCTTTCCTACTGAAGTCCCACACAGTCAAAAACCCGTGATGCTGGATGTGCACTGATGTGGGTCTTCAGATCCTGCACAGAAACACTCTGTACAGACATCAGAGGAGAAGCGAGGCCTAGGAAAGTTTGGCCTACTAAGCAGGAAGGAAAGTCTAGTAGTGCTGAGAAGAGCAAATAGGTTGTTCTTCTCTACTATTCATATTAATTGCCACCAGGTGTCAATACATCAGTGACAAAGCAATAAGAACTTAGGGAGAGAAGAGGTTGGGGCTTTTAATTTCAGAGTTTTCTAAGCAACTAGCCTAATAAACAGTACATAGGGAACTGATTGCACTGGTCTCAGACAGTCTCAGAGCCACAAGAAATTAGTTTTGAGAAACTGTGGGCAACATGTACAATCCCTGGTCTCATCATATTCTAGTAAAAAAATTAGGGACAGTTGTTTTAGATTTTAGAAATTATGGTACAGTTGGTACCATTTTGAAGAGGATATCTGGAGTGCAGTCATCAAAATTCACTGTCACACTAGAAGGATACCCTGAGCAAATCTGCCCAGAAATATGCTTTGGACATTCCTCAATAATTTCTTTGTATGATACTTGCAGACAAACCAAATCATCAGGGTTCAAATGAACCAGATAATGGTATCCAGAAATCAAATGTTTAAACTGATCAAAAAAGACAAAAGCAAAGCATTACTTTTCGGTAAGAATAACCAACTGCACAAAGACTGAACAAGGCAGGATGGGATGACTGGCAGCAGCTCTGCAGAAGTGGATATGGGATGTGCAACATTTCACAGATTTAACACCATACATGCTATGTTGTTAGAGTGGTTTTGGAAATATCCTGTTGCCAAAAAAAAAAATAAGAAAAGAAAAAAAAATCAGGATCAGCACACAGAAATAGGGCAGACACCTGCAAGTTACATAAAATTTTCCTTCTCCTACATTCAGCACTGCTAGCATACCAGGTTGAGCATTATGTTCAACTCCAAGCAAGAATAAAATAGAAGAGAACAATTATGAGATACTGTATATATATCTAAGAGATCAGAAATCACATAAATCCTGAGGAAAGAAATTTGTTACAAAGTGTTGATCCAGAATGAGAGAGGACCATCTCATAACGAGAAGGCCTGTTGCAAAGTGGAGGGAAATACCTGTTTACCCAAACTCAAGAGTAGACAAAAGACAGTAGCTTAAGCTACAAGGAAGATATGGACAAGGCACTTTAAACAAAAGAAGATGAACAGGAAAGCACTGGAAATGCCTATGGACTGGGTAGGACGTGGAGCCTCCACCAATGGGGTGTTAAAAATCTAAGTCAGTTAAGTACCTGTCAGGAAATACTCTGTGCCCTGCATCAGCATCTCAAAGCCCCTGGCCATGCCAATCTTTCAATACAGCTATTTTTTCTCCTTGGTCACTGTATGTCTCAAACATCTGTATACAATCATCATGTCTCCTCATTTTCCATCAGTTAAGCAAACATGAAATATTTAGTACTTTTCATCTTCCCTGATGAATCAGTCAAGGTGGTCTTTTACAAGTACCGTTGTCATTCTAAGTATCCTCTCCGTATGCCTTGATCCTTTCGGCTGAGGGATATTTGATTCCTGAATGTCATTCTACAGTTCTGAAATTACGGCTTTTTAAATTTCTTTTGTTTCCTCACACTCTGGGTTTGCATTTAGAGTACTGTACTACTTAAAGTTGGATTAGTTTTAATTTATGTGGTATAATTCTCCTTTTATTCAGTCACGGAGCTCATCACTGTTGGTGCTTATTTACTTGATGTAATACACAAAACCTCCCCATTTAAAATGATTTACAAACTGACTTAAGACAGCCAATTACTTGAAAACATATCTTCTGCTGAAATC
This sequence comes from Cyanoderma ruficeps, assembly GCA_008694505.1. Lineage (NCBI taxonomy): Eukaryota > Metazoa > Chordata > Aves > Passeriformes > Timaliidae > Cyanoderma > Cyanoderma ruficeps. The sequence goes on from VZDJ01007747.1 coordinate 19,697,134, forward strand.
TCAGAGAAAGAAAGATAAGTAGCACATTATCAAGTAGGATCTCAAATGGAGGTTGTCAATGGTTACCTTTGATCTCAAGATGAGATATAAAATGTTGTAGAATCAATTACAGTAATTACAGAACTACTAAATGGTTTCTCTTGATACACTTTATAAACTACGCTTATCATGTTTATTACAACAGAACAATATAATTTCCTATCTTAAAATATTCATATACAAGTGTATTCCAGTGTTCAGTATACTTGCCAAATACAGTTTGAAAAGAACAGATCTTGTGGTAGACAGTACTAGGTACTAAGTTACCTCAGTAGATGACCACCATTTGAATGAAATCAAAGCCACGATGACTTTTTTTTTAACCTACAAAACTAAAAAATCTGACTGATACACTTTTTTTTTGGTGAGTTTTAGTTATAGGAAGTCATGTATTTCTATTTACTTTCTTGAAAAAGAAAAGGTATCTCCTATGTCTTGGACACTAGTACTTAGAAGTACTCAGTACTTAGAAGTGTCATCAGTACTCTCTAATAGTAACTGGGTGCTTATGCAGCTGACAAAGGCTCCTGATAATACACCAGTAATCCTGTCAGGGTTCAGATTTAGACACAGAAAAACTGCATTTTATTGATACCAAAAGGTTGAGGAGTAACCCTCTGTGAAGTGTCTGTCACCAACAGCTTCTTCCAGTGGTAACTGCAGCAGTGTAGTAGACTGAGCAGTGTGAAGGCCTAGTGGTCCTGTAGTCAAAATCCCTAGAAAAGATCCTTCATTTTCCTAAGTCACCAGACCTTCACTCAAAGATTATTTCAAGTGCATTATAGTATGAACGATACCTTTTTACATAATTCGTTATTTCTAAGCCTTCTATTTTAAGGATGAGAAAGGCCTTTGAGAAACACCATTTTTCCTCATCAGCATGGAAAAGAAAGGCTCCCTGGGGGAGCTGAAATGTCATATAAACACTACTGAAGTTCTCTATTTGGAAAATATTTTAATCCCATGGCCTTTTTAGGTGTATTATTTTTCCTTAAAATCAGGAAATTATTGTATGACAGGGAAAAAAAGCTGATACCTACAAACATCAATATATGGAGCATCAAAATAAATATTAGCTCGGAAGAAATTTGGGCTGTAAGCCATTAACTTCTCTGAAATTATTACATGTTGATACGAATGTAAAGTTTTCTTCAAAACGGAATATTTTTCAACAGCAAAACACAAACCAAGTTATACAGTGTCTTTCATCCAACTGTGTTCCACTTAAACTTTTCTGAGGAAAAAAACATCAGCCAGGATCCTGTGTCACATGAGTTTAAATCAGTTACATAAAGCTTGGCTATGACACAAGCATTTATCTTATTTTTCAACAGTTAGACCCTTTTTCTCCCAGTCGTTCAGCTGCTATTTCTATGTCCATTTTTGACGGTACATATATAATTTTTGAAGTACCAGTGTCTTTACTCTTCATTTTTTCATGTAAAAATTGTTTCATAAGCATATAGAAGTCTGAAATAGTTTTTCAATCACTTTAATCTTCATAAATTTAAGAGACATGTGGCCCTCAAGCCATGGTTTTCTGTCACACAGGAGTATTCTGTCACTATTACTACCTATAAACTGGCCCACGTAGATCCTGGTACTGCAAAAACATGGACATCTGCTCAACTTTATGCTGTAAATCATCTTACTGACCTCAGGTAGCCTACTAATAATAACTAAACACAGGAATTTGCAAATAATATTTTTCAAGACTCAGCCTTACAGTGTTCCAACTGCCCCAATTTCTGATTCATCATCCAGAATAGACGGCAGAATACCTGCAAATCTCAGAGTTTGCATGGGAAGTGTTTATCCCTTGATGTAGGGCTGATTTTAAACTCTGTTCAAAGACATGGTCTATAAATAGCATATATTACTGAAATAAATATATTTATGTACTAGACTGAAAACAAATTACTAAAATGAAGCCAACCCTCCCAGGTCCATTAAGGGGCACAAAAAAGTCCTGAAAGGACCAGTTCTGTTGCTCACGGAGAGGTTGCTGAAGGTTTTTCTTATCTGTTTCTCGAGTTTCATGCACAAAATCATAAACTCCAGCAGCATGCCTCATCTGAGTAACTATATCAGCAAAGAATGTCATCCTGGGCACTACGTCAAAACAGCAGGGCTGCTGAATTCTGCCAGAAATTCTTTGCAAAAGAAAAAGCACGGGTGAGCTGACTCCTGAGCTCTGGCTGCTCTCACTGATGCTCAGTGGGAATGAAAATCCCTTTACAAACATTCATTAGGCAGCGAACACTCTGCAATGCTGAGAGCTCTATGTGGAGGCAATACCTCAGTATTTAGAATTCTCTAGGAAAAGAAAATAATTATGAACTGTTGTGGCTTAGGATTGGTCCAAGTCATTGCTTAGGACTGTCTGCCAACGCACAGCACGTACTTAATTTTTAACTAATCAGGCGACCACGAAGAAACTTATTATTGCTGTGGTGAATTTCCCCTCCACGTTTCGTAAAAACTCCCCTCCCCAACCGCCACACCAAATTCAGCTCCAGCATCCGCGCTAGTTCCCAGCCCGGCAACCGAGGCTCCGTTCCATTAAAATGTGACATGGGGGGAGCGGGGGGTGGGAGGACACCGCACGTGTGTAAGAAAATTTAGTTAAATCTCCAGATGTAATCTGAAATCTGAAATCTTCCCTCCTGGGCTGGGTCAGTTCCAGAGGGGCGACTCAGGGCTCTGCGGGCAGCGTTTTTAAGACGATCATCTCAATCTGCAAAAACGTACCGCGACCCTTTTTNTGGGGTGGGGTTTTTTGCGCTCTCCCCACCGCTAGGTTTATTCTTGCCCCCGAGGCCAGCCCGGGGCGGAGCGGGCTGCCCTCCGCATCCCCCCGCGCCCACCTTCCTTCCCTCCCGCCGCCCGCCGTGCTCACCTGCTCCCGCGGGGCGGCGGCGGCTCCATGCCCGCGGCGGGGGCGGCGCTCGGCCGCAGGGGCCGGGCCGGGCCGGGCCGAGGCGCGGGGCCCCCGGCGGAGCGGCGCGGAGGGGAGCCGGAGCCCTCCCCGCACCTCTCCGCCGGGGCCACCCCCGCGCGGCGCGTCCTGATCCCTCACTTCCCCGCTAGCGGGAGGAGGCGGGGTAAGACAAAAAAAGGGCCGGGTTATCGATTCCCTGTTAACTCTTCTCCCTGCGGTCTTGTCTCGTCCCTTGGGCGTCCTTCTGCGAGGAGGGTGGTGCTGATGGAGATGATGGTGGCAGTGGGATGCTCCGTCAAGGAAGTGGGGGGCTCCTGGGTGGGGGGAGCAGCAGGATCCCCGAGCTCCTCTAAACCGAGGTTGATGGGAGCCGCGCTGTCTGCTGATGGCAAAAGCGGCCAAGGAAGATTAGCCCTTGCTCATTTAAAGGTTAAGCTCAGAGCTAACCTTTGTGACTAGGTCCTGTCTGCAAGTCTTCCCATCCCGTGACTCTTGAGAGTGAATAATTTTTCCCCCTACTCCCGCACTGATTCCTGTTAAAGCAGTCTAAAAATGGCAGATTGTTTCTGTACTTCCATATACTTACAGGTTTTTATTAGACAAGTACACAAAAAAACCCAGCCATGCACCAGGACCCTGATACTATTAGCACTATAAACATGAGCTGAAGAGATAGTCCTGTCCCAAGAACTTATTAATTATGTATAAGAGATTACAGATAAAGAAGAATGCAATGAAACAATACCAACCAGTATGACAGGCAGGGAACTCAGCACAACATTGCATGAAGTACTGAATGTAATGAACTATTTACTGTTACAGGTAGTCTTCTGCTCAAATAATTTTTAAGGTACCTGAAGAGAGGATTATGGGGAACGTGACTGTGTATTGATGCGATTTTCAAGACTGACAAAATTACTCAAGAAAATGCATTGCCTTTATTTTGACAATCCCACCTGAACTAAAAGATTCAGGGGAAGATTAAAAGAACAAGATAAGAATAAGAATACTGAAAACACGTAAACCTAATATTCTATTAAAGGTACCAAAGTTATGGAGTAATGATGAAACTCTTGGTCTCCATTATGAAGGAGTTCAACAGCTAGATAATAACTAACCTTCTTAACACCTTCCAAGAGCTTTGACTAATTCCTAAGACATAAATGTCCTTTCCAAACATTGTGTTGTCTTGTCCCTGTTATGCCATACTTCCATGTACACTCTGCTAATTTAATTCTGTAATGTAGTGTCAGCTAAATTGGCACAGACAAATTAGGTTCTGCCACTCCCAGACTCTTTTGGATATCTTTTTTTGGAAGATGATGCCACATATGCCTCATTCTTCCTTCAGGTAAAATTCCTCAAGTGTGACTACCATCTTGTATTATTTGTTAACATAAATATTTACTTATTTTAAAAGCTCTTCATTTGAAATAACTGCCTCAAATTCAGCCTTCTGAGAAAGAGATTCTGACGTAGACCCATGAAACTCTACTGTGAGGAATTCACACAGCCTTTTCCCTTACCACCTAATCTTTCCTGGATGTTTCTTAAAACTACAATTATGTATCAGTCCTATAAATTCTCTCCAGACTTCCTGCTTCTGATGCATTTAAAATAGATGTTAGTCATGTAGCATAATATGCTTTTAGAAAAAAACACACCCTCATTTTTATTAAGGTTTTATTAAGGTTAACCCAAACCCCACATTTTTAAGGTCTCATCATGGTTTCATCATACAAATTTAGGCAGAATGAAAATAGAGTACCTTTTCCTTTGGAATACTATGATTTGTACTTTGGAATACTACAATTACATAATAAACTGCTGTCTATAGCAACCCCTCCTCCCTAAACAATTAAAAGACCTCATTAAAATAATTTTTTCTATATTAAAAAGAATTTAGGTCACTAAATTAAGTGACCAAACGTCGGGAAAGCCAGAAGGCTGCTCATGAAACCTTAATTCAGACCTCTTGTGCCTGTGCATTGCAACCCTGTACTTAATTATGAGTTTGTCTGCAGAATACCAGGCTCCATTTGGAACATTTGAAATTATGTAGTGGCAAGCATGTAAGACTTGCTAATTATGTTGTCTCTTGCATTCCCATTCATTTATCCCTTTACTTTCTAGCATCTCTTTTGTGCTCATCCCTTATCATCTCTCATCTGGAGATTGTTCATTCCCTGGTCTGTCTAAAACCTTTACCCTTAGATAACCTTTTGAAGTCAATCAGGTAAAGGTTTTACCATAGGGTTACAGCAATTGCTAATTATTCCTTCAAAGGTTATTTGTGACTTTTCTCCACAGGTAAGGGGGAAAAAAAAAGAAGAAAAGAAAAATGAATAAAAACAAAGCAAGGGAAAAAAAGAGAAGGAAACCCAAGGAAATTTAAGTTTCCAGGTTGAAGCAGTAGGGTAATAAGGAATCGAGGTCAGTCTTCATGATATCATAGAGCTTCCTTATTACAAAGGATAAGCTCTCAAATTACAAGCTTTACAAAGAGACAGTTGTACTTGAAAGCAAAAGGCGGCATTAAGTTGCCTGGTGCCTTGGAGGGGAAGGATCATGCTGTATTTATAAATAAGGCTGCAGTGTCTCAGTAGACATTCTGGAAAACTGATGATTTTTTTTAAACTTGTGACTAAAACTGTACTTTATGTCTGCTTCCATTGAAAGAAAGCCTTATAAGTCAAAGACATTGTTTCCTCTCTACAATAAGTTTTACAAAGAATAAACACTTTCGAGAGGTTTGTTTTCTATGCAGATGCTTGAGAGGTAGTCCTGAGTTAGTGACTTACACCTTTGGTTGGTGAATTTGGTCTTTACATAGAATTACAATGTTACTGTCAAAGTGTAATGTTGTTTTAAAAAGTTTTGCACCAGAACTAACAATAGATGGAAGCAGTGGTGTTTGTAATTGTCCTACAGTGAACTAAAAGCAGTAATTCCTCTTTGTGGGAAATTTTAGACCTGAAAAGGCTAAAGAAATAATATTCTTTAGCAGTAACTGTTTGATTTTTTTTTTCTGGAACATGATAATCAAAAAAAAATTGGAGCTAGAAAAAGCATACTACTTCCCAAATGAAATGGGGTCTCCAAAGGCTTACATTTCCCAGTGAAATTGAGTATAAGCATATTTTGTTTACCTGGCAATCTCAATATCACAAAAGTCAAATTTTCAAAAGAAGTTCCTAAAAATGGTAGCTACTGTCCTGAGTGCTTCAGTCTTTAGGGACTTTCTGACCCTTTCCCATACATGGTCTTTGCAATCACTGGCAATAGAAACTTGATTTCTTAAATAAAATTCACATTCTTTGCTTCTCATTTGCTTCCAGGAGTTTTAATAACTAAAAAAATCCTCAAAATTTTGATAATGCTGTGTGCTAAGCCATGCTGCAGGGTATAATGGATTTACTTTGAGTGGGAAGAAAGCAGAACAAATTTACTGAAACTAAGCCATGTTACAGTCCAGTAAAATTAAACACTCATGGCTTCAGGAACATAACTGTGTAGATATTTTTTCTCATAGGCTTACTGTGCAGTCAGGCTTGTATCACGGGAGATTTTTAATGTGTGACCTTCGTAGCCTACCATGCAGAGCTGCTGTGGGGATTAACTAGTTAAGATTTGTAAAGTGCTTTGAAGATTATAAGGCATTAGGTTGCACAAGTGCTAAGCACTATTATTTAATACTTAAGTACAACCAAGCCTTACAGGACAACTCATGTTCACCTCACTAGAAAGAGTCCTTGTGATTTCTTTGTGATTTCAGTACAGTTATTGCAAGAGGTAAAGCAAGCAGAACTGACCACAAAAGATGGAAATTTCTTTCTTGTTTCACTATCAGAAACTAAAGTGAGATAAAACTGTAGTGGTATTGCAGAAAAACTAGTTGAAAAATTATTATTATTATTAAATACAATGATAGAAATACACAGAAAAATGCAGGGCTCCTTAATGTGCCAGTACTGTCATTTTTACTACATCCTATCTTGCCCAAGTAGATCCACAGATTATTCTCCAGGAAGCAGAACTCTAAATCCCAGACCTATAGATGGACCAAATTTATCAGCTGAAAATGCTGCCAAGTAGGGATGGGTAAAATTTATACATTGGTAAGTTATACTTCATACATATTTTAGCTCACTTAAGTCAAAATTTTGAAAGAAAGATGAACATAGACTGTTGTCTTTATTAATCAGATTGGGAACACCTTGTTCTGATACAATTGGTCTGTTGGGTTTAATATTGATATAAATCTTCCCCTTTCTTGTTTTGTAATGTCAGTTTTCAGCAGCAGGAAGTCATTGGGATTTTTTTGTGGTAGGAAAGGGACAAAGTATTTGTTAATAAAATAACAATGCAAAACAGGACAATATGACATAGTTTTGCACCTAAGTATGCTGGAGATAGAGGAACACAAGTGTTTCAGGACTGCTGACCGGCACATACTGTAGAGGTTAAGGTGGCATATTTTTGGACCCTGAGCTGCATCCCAGCATCCTGAAGTCATGAAGACCTTATTTGGCATGCACAGAAGGAGGGTTGGGTTTATTTACCTTACAAGAACTAATTATGATTCAATGGGAGTGTCTTTTCAGGACAAAGCACTTAGTACCTGCACTTCTTGCCTCTGCAAAAGTGCTGCGGACGTTTCACAAGGACAGACTTTTCAAGTATGTGCATTTCCTCTCTGAGGCTAAAAATAAAGATTACTTTTCTATAGTGTTTTGACATTTTGATCTCAATTGAAGCATGTAATAAAAATTCAATTCACTGACAGTCTCCAGTATGACCTGAAATTCAGCTTTAGCGATAAGTAAAGGTAAAAGAGGGTGAATAGTGTACTTGCACAACGGAGATTCTTGTCTGTTCCTGGGTCATGGAAGCTACAGGCCCCTAATGCTTCTACTTCTCTTCAGAAATCATAAACTTTGCTTCCTCTATTAAGTTACTAACAATCATTGTGTCACAGAAGATCAAATTACTTGTCCAAAACCCCAAATGAAGTCCATGAATAAGCCAGAGCTCAACTTAGCTTTCTAGACACTGACCTGGTCCCAGACTGCTTTAGTTATTCAATTTAGAAACAGCTTAAAACAGACTAGAACAGTGTGGTGCACTTCGTTCAGAGAAACAATTTGTGTGTGGTGGCAAATTTGACTCAGTGCACTCTGCTAAGTCTTACCAAGCTTTTGACCAGCTGTCCCAGGAGATGTGGGAAACTGGAGGTAGTACTCTTCATTCAGATTCAGCTCTCTAAGCTCAAAAGTGTTCTTGCAGAGATTCAGGGCTTCTTTGTTCTCAGCACATTTTAGAGCTTTTCCAAGCCTTTATCTGAGGCTTCACTCACCTCCACAGTTGCTCTCCCACCAAAGTGTCACAGCAAAAGCAAAAAAAAGCAACTCAGCTGTAACATTCTTTTCTTTTGTCTTTTCAGGAGCCTTTTTCTTGGTTTTCTTACTGCCTTCTCTTTTGCTTAAGAATCTTAAATCATACAATGGCACCTACTCGTTACTCATTTTAGATTCATTATGAGTTACTTATAGTGTTGTTCATACCAACAATAAACTACTTGACCTGCATTAGTATTCTTATTGCAGCTGAAGTGAAATTGTGTTTCTGAAAGGGCAGATATTTACCAGGTGCATTACAAATCTAGTTAGAATTTCAAAAAAATACAGTTGGCTCTTCTGATGCCTGAGTTACTAAGCTTGAAAGATACAATGACTACTATCAATTTCTCATACTGTGCAGATTGCCACACACAGTTTGGAAATGGGTGAATGTGATTCAGCTCTCATGTGATTCTGGTGTATTGAGCAAGAAACACTTAAATACTGTAAAAAACAGAGCTATCAACAAATGTTTTCAAATGTTGCTAAAACTGCTCTCTATTGCACCATACAGAAAGAAATAAAGTAACTGAGCATCCCATCAGTCCCTCCATGTAATGGATCACACACCATTAACTGGCAGTGCCTGTGTGTCATGCTGGCAGTGGCCACATGAACAGTATTGAAAGATGGCATGTCCACAGTCTCCTCATACAGCAGACCAAGACCATGTGCATCTTTCTTAGCTTTTCCTTTCTTCAGCTGGAAGATGAGCTTCTAATGACTTTAAATATTGTCCTTCTCTGCTGAACTAGCTACCTGAACTACTGTGAATATGTCAGATCTCTGGTACCCTAAGCTCCGAGCAGAAACTGTTTTTCTGGGGCTGTAGAGCCCTCTGACTTTTCTCCATAGTGCCTGGGACTCCTATTCTTCCCATGCATACCTGTATCCTCTAACTCGCAGGACTAAATAGCCCAAAGTGCTCATCTTAACCCAAAGCACAGAGCTCTGCCTTCTTGTCCATCAGCCCATTTCATGGGGAAAAGAGAAACTGGCAGGGATATTAGTCTATTTTAATTCTTCTGATCACCAAGAAGCAGAAAACATGTGATGTGCTCCAGTTAGACCCACTTGTCTAACCTGCATCAGAACTAGGAAAATTCTCACTTTAGCTGCATATGTGTAACAGTGAGAATGTCTATCCTAAGTAGAGAAAATACTCTGTCTTGGCAAGAAAAGCTGTTAACATCATAGAGTCTGAATTTGAGTTCTCAGTATTTCTAAACTTATTCCCATGGTACTCTTCTTGCATAGTCAATCAAGTGAAATGCTGAAACCGTTTCTTCTATTCTTCTATATTTAAAAATGGATTGATGGAAAGGATTTTTTTTTGGCAGTAGTTCTTAGAGATGGCTAATAGACCCATTATATTACTGATATATTTCCTTTGCCTTTGCCCATTTTTACATTAAGGTAACAAAGAAAAGTGTCTTATGCTTCATTGCAAACTGATTTTCTCTCCCTTCATTTTTAGTTTAGTTTAGTTTTATGAAAAGATATTTGGAAAAAAACCCCAAAATGAAGAGAAAATTACTAAAAATAAATCCAAGCAAGAACATGTGTTGAAGAGTTGCAGAGTCCTCTCAGTCCAGAAGAAGAGACTTAGTAAAAAATGTGCCCTTTTCTCAACCCCATAACAATTAACTCAACAATAAGTAGGAGCTTCTTAAGAAGCTCTTAAGAAGTTCTGGGAAGAACTCCTATTATTGTTATGGGTCTCCACACAGGAGAATGGGATGGATGGGCAAATCTCTACCCATGTTTATCATAGTCTCACCAAAAACTTCTACCTCAACCACTTCGTTCCAGAATCTATCTTTCTGCACCCTCCTAAGAGCAAGAGGAAACGCAGATTCAGAAATGCAAGTGGAAGTGAGTGCTGGAAAACAATGATGTGGCATTCCAAAGACCACACAACAAAGATTTTTCTCTAAGGCCATCTCTAACTTTAGATAATAAGTTGTTCACAAAAGAGGGTCTCCAGACAGTGCTGTGATAGATATCTGATTAAAAGATCAGCAAGTCTTCACAATCTGGCTTTGTGGGGCCGAAGAAAAAATGGTATATCATATATCACCCACAATCTACTCTCCTAAATCTCTGTGCCCCCTCCCCAGGCCACAGAATTGCAGCTGTGCAGGTGTTGTGAAAGCATCCCTAGGCTATGCTCTGTATAGGATTTAAGTCAATTATTAGGTCTGGGAATCTTAATGTCTTTCCATATCTAAAACTTTTAATAACTTTCCTTTTCCCTCTCCAGAAAGGAGAAAATCTTGGGGAGAATCCTGACAAGGCTGCTGAATTGCTACTCCGGTCCATTGCAGTTCCAGGCACAAAAGAACACTACCTCACTTGGAAATTTCTCATTCTTGTTTCAGGCATTAGCTCCCTCAGCTTTACTTCTCAAGAAGACCCATGCTGAGCAGGGGGATTCACTGCACTCACACGGGCAGTAAGTACTGAGTTGCTATCTTGGTTGTATATTATGGAACTATTTCCATTTTGGAGGGAGTTGCCTGTAATTTCCAGCTGGGTCTTTAACAAAGGGTTTCACTTTGACAAAGCTTTTTTCACTTTTTATAACAAACTGTCCTTTTGAATTTCACTTCTCATCTTGAAAATATACCTTCTTTAGTCCACTAAATCTGTAGGTTCACTTTTCTTTTGCCTCTGAAGGATCCTAAAACCAGTAAGATCACCCAAAATACACCATAGAACTTTAGCAGACTTTGAAATGGTTAGCTATTTTAGACTTACCCATAGAGCTTACTTTCCAAGAACATTCAGATTTCTCCTTTGGAAGCATACTGTTGTTGCCAGCAGGGAGAAATGAACGTGTTCCTCCATTGATCTTACTTGGAGCATTTAGGCCTTCAGAGAATGACCAGTGGCAGAAAAAGCACCTGGCATAAGGAGTAAAAAGATGTGATTGAAATACAGTACTCCCAAAACCTTTAAATAGAAAAGCTGTGTAAAATGTTCTTTAGCACAAGTTGACTTTAGGTTGGCATCTCTGTATTTTGACAGGAATTGCAATGAAGACCTGAAGGGAAATGTCTGGTAAGGGCCAGGATGCTGAACTTTATTGCATTCAGAAGGACAGGGAGCAGTGAGCTTCTTTACTTTGGATATGCTTACACAGTAAACTGTTTGGCTCTACCAGTTTAACCACTTCCAATCACACTTGTCACATAGCTGCACACTAGTTCCACATCCATAGTAAAGATTTTTAGAGCTTGCTAACTACATATCTGCACTTGGACAACATATACATTTCCCACTAAATCAGACAAATGGATGCTGCTGAGCCATCTGTTTGAAAATATGTTTAGTTATATAACCAAAGTTACAAGTACTTCCTCACAGATGAAGATATCTCAGCTTAGACGACTAAAGAGAAATGGGACTGTGCATCTGAAATATCCCCACAAGACCAAAAAACACAGTGTAGGAACTATACAAAACCTGTGCTTTTCTGCAGAAGTGTGGAAGCCTGGCAGGGTTCATTGGTCATCACAAATGGCACTGAAATCTAGACTTAGACTGCTGAACTGAACCTTACTGTCTTCATTTGACTGAATATCTAAATATTCCTTAAGTCAATATGAGACCTAGTTAGACTGTATTTCAGAAAGCAGATCAGATGGCAAAATATAGGGATGTTAGGATTTATGAGTCTTAACTTAAAAAAAAAAAAGAAAAAAAGTGGGGTTTTTTTAGTTGATTTAGAGTAAGAATCACAAGAACACACTGTTCCCAAATTTGCACTTGTTACTAATGTTAAGTTCCCCTTGAGATTCTCGTGCTGCTTTGATAAATACAATCAGACCAACTAGAAATTTGGCTGGCTTTCCTTGGTACTATATAGACATGAACTTAAAATATATTTGACAACATATAATTTGTTGGAGTTTAATACTATTTTGCAGCATTAATAGTTCTTGTCTTACTTGTATTACTCCACAGTTTGGTTTATATTATATCTATATGTAGATCATATTTTAATAACAAAAACAAACATTAATGAGAAATTTTCAGTGCTCTTCTCCAAGAGTCATGATATTTTCCCTAGTTTCTGTTTGGTATTCTTACAAATGAAGTGGTTTTGCTTTGTACATGTGTCTTATTTGTTAATTTAACTGTATTTTTATGTTCTACACAGACTCTCAACCTGTACTTATCATCTAAGCATCTGAATCACTCTTCAAGCATATGAGTAGTAAGAGGGGTATAGATCAGTCAGTAATCCCATGATTCTGCCTTGTCTATTTAACTCAGCTCTCACATTTCAACCTCTTATCTGAGTCTGGAGATCAGTTTAGTGGACACCCTAGCCCAAAAGGCCCACTACCCCAGGATGCAGGAGCTGAACTCTGCATTATGGCAAAAAGCTAGGTTGTGTCACGCCTTTTAAACATATCCTCAAGATTCTGAAGCCTTTCTGTAAGTATTGATAACCTTACTCAGGAGTCTTGTGAGAAGGTGGTGCTCTGATGGAGGAAGATCATATAAACAAACCCTTTCAGAGCTCATGCTGGAGTGCATTCAGAACTTACAGCTATAAAGATCAAAGGATCACTCAAGGCTGATGCTAACTTTACATTCTGCTCTGCACAGGCCTAACTCAAGGACTGGCTGGCTGGTCCCAGTGCAGGCAGCAGGTATTTCTGAAGTGATTGTACACAGGGGAAAGGAAACCTATTTCTGTCTCATACCTCAAGCCCCACAAGTTTATTATTATTACTCTTTTACTACTGAGAATTTTCAGGGCTCTAAAGAAAAAAATTATATTTCAGCAATGGTTATCTGTTTGTCTACTCTGAGGAGGAGAGGTGGCAAGTTTTGAAAGAATTTGCCTCAATCAGAGAAAAATTACTGGTCTGAAACACAAACCACTTGTTGGTCAGAGGCAAGCATGTTCTTCATGTAACATTCTCCACTCTTAGTGACCATTATTATGATAAGAGATCCCTGATCTATAGAGAGCAGACTGTACACTCCTAGTCCAAGGCTGCCACTAGGACACTGAAAGATAAGTAGAGACAGGGACAAGATTCTCACCTACAGTGAGCCCCTTCTAATCAACACTGTAGCCTATATGATACAGCTTTCTTCACAAAGGAAGCTACATCTAGCAGGCTGATTCTTGCTGCCAGAAAGGTTGGTCAGTACATGCCAGTGTTGTGCTGCTTCACTGCTTGCCCTTGTTCCTTCAAAGGAGATGTAAGTGCACAGGCTCATAGCTGGTTACATTTCCTTTCACAGGTAAGAGGGCTCCATGGAGAAAGAGACAACATCAAAAATCACAAGATCATCAGCCAAGAGGACAAGAACTGCCATTTCTGTGACAACAACAGTATCTGCTGTGAGAACTAAAGTGCAGTATCTGATACCTCCATTTACCTGCAGCTTCTTCTTACACAACCAGCCCCTTCTCAGCAAGAGACGCCCTAAATGACCATCAAGCCAAGAGCTATAAATTTATATTATAGAACTAGGTGCATTCCTTTCTACTCTAGGTGCAACTTCTGATTGTCATGCTCACTTCTACAACAAGGAGCAATTCTTTACCATCTGGAATAAGATAAACAAATATAGCTTAAATATCTTTGAATATTTGATATTTTGTAGGAAATCTGGCAGAGAACATTTGAAATATAAACATTTACATTATCCATATCAGTTATTGCTTTCTCTCTTTTATGCAAGAAAGCTTTATTTGTAGATAGTTTAATTTTCCTTTATCTCAGCTCTTTCAAAGCTATAACATCTCCATATTAGAAGACTGTATCCCTAGGATTTCAAATTTAAATGTAATTAAGACAATATAACTCTTTGAGTTTTCCTCCTGCTCACAAAAATTCTCAAACCAAATATTAAAGAGCTATTCCTTTTGGCAACACTGAAGCTTTTCAGTTTATTAGCTTTCTTATTCCAGGAATCTCAGATAAGTTATTTTAGCAAATTAAATCCCATAGGTGCACATAAAAAATATTTTATTTGCCATCTTGGTTAAAGTTTTAAATGATGAAGAGATCTCTCTGTTTACCTCCATTGTCAGTAATTTTATTTTGTTAGGAATTTAAGAGAATACTAGCAGAATCTTTCCTTAGCAGTTTCCTTGCCAATATTTTGCTATTTTACAAAAAATAGGCCCTTATAGGTCCCTGTTTGATTTTTCAAGGAAAAAAAAAAGAAAAAAGAAAATAAAAAAGATATCTCTGATGGATTCGTCTCTGGTAACTTGGTACCTAAAACTCTCTGTCTGACCAGGTATATTTACTTACCTAACAGTACTCCCATGTGGATAGCAGGGAAAGAGAGACAGGCAGCTGCACAAGGCAGTTTGTCACACTCTTAAAAAGGGATGATCTGCCTTCCAGTGGTCCCTCATTATGTCTGCTGAAAAGGCAATTTAACAAATTGGACCACATGTTTAGTGTGCTTCAATAATGTGCTCAAATGATTCTGGTCAAGTAAGAGGAATACAGCCCCAACAAAACTATGTGATTTGAATAAAAAAGACAATTAAGTGCAAGGTAACTGTTTTATAATTTTCCCAAAACCAGAAAGATAGCAAAGAGCAAATGCAGGGCCAGATTTCACTATCACCACTCACATTTAGTAGTGCTTACTAGTAAAGTAAGTTGTTATTCTCTACCAATCCAAATACATCTAAAGAAATTTAGCAAAATCAGGCTGACAGTAAACATAAATTATTGACATATTCTGTATTTGGATGATTAAAGGGAGATAGCAAGTTATTCAAGTACCAAATTTAGACTCTTTGTCAATGACAGTGGGCTACATAATACATCTGATGATCTGGACACAAGTCCCAAATCTCCCCTGTTGTGTATAATGCTACAGGGCCAGTCCTGTTAATATCTTTATTGATGATCTGTCAAGGGAATCGAGAGCAGTTCACAGATGGCACTAAGCTGCACAGGAGTGTTGATCTGGTGGAGGGCAGGAAAGCTCTGCAGAGGGGTCTGGACAGGCTGGATTGACAAGCCATGTCCAGTGGTATGAGGTTCGAAAAGGCCGAGCGCCGGGTCCTGTACTTTGGTGACAACAACCCCCTGCAATACTACATGTTTGGATAAGAGTGGCTGAAAGCTGCCCAGTGGAAAAGGACCTTGGAGTTGACAGAGGCTGAACACGAGCCAGCTGTGCCCAGGTGACCAAGACGGCCAATGGCATCCTGACCTGTATCAGCAACAGTGTGGCCAGCAGGACGAGGGGAAGTGATCGTCCCCCTGTACTGGGCAGTGATGAGATCACCTCTAATCCTGTGTTCAGTTCTGGGCCCCTCACTACAAGAAAGACATTGAGGGCCTGGAGTGAGTCCAGAGAAGGGCAACGGAGCTAGTGAAGGGTCTGGAGTGTAGGTCTTATGGTGAGTAGCTAAGGGAGCTGTGGGTGTTCAGCCTGGAGAAAAGGAGGTTCAGGGGGAACCTCACTGCTCTCTACAACCACTTGAAAGGAGATTGTAGCAAGGTCAGGGTTGGTATCTTGTACCAGGTAACAAGTGAAAGGATAAGGCCTCAAGTTGGTCCAGCAGAGGTTAAGATTGAGTATTAGGAAAAATTTCCTCACTGAAAGAGTGGTCAAGCATTCAAACAGGCTGCCCAGGGAACTGATGGAACCATCACCTCTGGAAATGTCCAAAAGATGGGTGGACGTGAGACTTGGGGATATGGTTCAATCATAAACACAGTAGTGTTGGGTTAATGGTTGGAGCCAATCATGGAGGTCTTTTCCAACCTTAGTGATTCTATGGTTCTATAAAAGAAAAGAAGAACAGAAACATGTTGAAATACCACATTCTTTGGTCATTAGTGTTTAAAGGAATTTAGTCAGAAAAATGTTCCCTTACAAAGCAATCACTGGTACATGAGTAATTTCACTCTAGACAGCTACGTTCACTAAGCATGAAGCATCAGTGACAGAAAGAAAGAAAGAGAGAGAGAGAGAGAGAAAGAGAAAGAGAGAGAGAGAGAAAGAGAAAGAGAAAGAGAGAGAGAGAGAGAGAGAGAGAGAGAGAGAGAGAGAAAGAAAGAAAGAAAGAAAGAAAGAAAGAAAGAAAGAAAGAAAGAAAGAAAGAAAGAAAGAAAGAAAGAGAAAGAAAGAAAGAAAGAAAGAAGCAAAAGAATGTGAATTTTCTCATGTAGTCAGTTTTCAGCAAAATTTTTCAACAGAGAAGCAACCTCTGTTGTAGCTGCAAATAAAAATCCTTATTTTTAAGATCTGAGACAATAGTTCTCTTAATAGCTACCCCTCCCTTTGGTGGGTTCTTGGGGACAACCTCTTGTTCTACAGCCTCAGGCTGCTTTTTTCAAGCTCGCTTTCTACCACAAATGTGTGAGGTTGCGTTTTCAGGAATGGCCATTACTCTTGGGATCCAAGTCTTTAGTTTTAGCCATATCTGCCTGTTGATACATTTTTAAGTCCCTAATGGCTCTGACATCAGTATCTAATCTTTTTGTTCACCATCTTGAGCAGAATTGCAATACTAAGGGTTTCATTTACTTACCAAGGAGATCCACAATCATAGGTAGCCCACATTCAGCATTAGCACTAGCTCACTTAAATTCTAGTCTAGAAAACTTTGCACTGAACTTCAGGGAGACTAGACTTAGGCACAAACTCTCTGTGTCAGGCAAGAGCATTGAAAGACAACTTTATTGAATCCCTAAATATTTGAAATTTATTCCCTAAATATTTGAAATTTATTCCCTAAATATTTTAAATAATAGCATTAGACTTTTCCAGAAAATTCTCTGTAGATAAAGAGCAAAATACTTCAGATTTGGACCTAACTCCTAGGAAAAGATAGATTTTTTTTTTTCCTCTTAAACCACAAACCTCATTTTCCAGAAGCCAGCTGAGGACAAGAGCCATGTGCTATCTTCCATGAATGCCATCCTTATGTGGTTAAATTTCACCATATGAATGAGCTTTGGCAGATGCCAAACTGTTAATGCCATGAGACAGACAAATGTCTAAAAGGGCAGAGCTTTCAATGATGAGCACTGTATCTGTCTCAAGGAAGAAATCCATCTGCATTCCTAGCCAAAGTCTCTTTGCGAAGGGACATTGCCTTCTGTTTTCACACTGATCTCTGCCAGAGAATTGGTCAAATTTTCTTTCTTGCCTCCTACCTAAGCTGTTTCTTAAAGCTCACATTAGCATCTTAGTGAAAAATTAATCACTTTATAATTGATATCCAGCAATTAGATTTCTACACTTCAGTTTCATTTTATTTTTTCTGTAAAGTTATCTAAAAGAGCTAACAAGGCTTAAATACTTTAAATAAAATCAGAACCATTAATTATCTGCCTTTTTTATAACAGAAATTATGCATCCAATTTCAGTGGAAAATTATCTGGAAGTGTATCTGAGTCAATCTCCATGATGTTGTCAAAGTTAGTAACAATCCTACTGGGATTGTCCAGGGAATAAGAAATACTAATCATATTGTCTGGCTCTGACTGGCTTCATAGGACTTCAGGAAAAAAAAAAAAGCTATTGTATGTAGCCTACTTAAATCTAACACAAGAGAGCCTCATGAACAGGAATTTAGAAAAATCTTAATGTGGGCTTTGCTATTTGAAAGATCTTGGAGACTTATTTAAACAAGAACAAATTTTTAAGAATGCATGTTTGATTTTTTCTTCAAGCTTTTCTGATTGATTTGACATGCAGGGGAGTAATAGAATTGTAATGACTGTGATGAAGCTTTCTTGAATAGAAACTGACATTTCTGACAAATGGTTTTGGGGTGTTTTTTTTTTCTTCTTAATGTCCAATCAATTTGAACATAAATATGTAATTCACTGCAGAAGACATGGAAGTCCTTAGACCTTTTTCTGAGACTAGTCTGGAACTGATGGGATATTGGGATTTATTTTTCCTTAAACAAAAGAAGAAATAATATCATACACATTATCTGCTATTCAAGCCAAAATTTGCTTTGCCCAGTCTCAACTAAAGCAGGCAAAATTCTGAAAATGCCTAATTTTCCTTGATAGTCTACCTGCTGCACACACAGCATTTTCCACAGGAGAGAAGCAGTGAGGAAGTTTTTAATTGCAATATGCTATGGTTTGCATGTCAACAATGAGTGGGACAGCCTTTTTTGGATGCCTAAAAACTTCTCATTAAGAATTGTGACAATTAATGATTTGTGAAGCCGCTGTTTCTGAATCTGAGGAAAGGGTCTAAATAGGTTATACTCAAAAAATCCTCTGGAATGGAAACAGACTAGAGAGGCTAAAAAGGTTATAGAAACAGGACATAATGAGAAAGCTGTAGCTAACTCATGGAAAAAAATGAATTTTGCAGTGAAATATGTCTCCCTTTCAAAACCATACCTCAGGTATATGTTTGTTTCTGAGAGTAAGGATCTGCTGGAGTCCTGCTAGTGACAGAGACTACACAGCCACTTTTAAACATACAATAAAGGATCAAATTTACATATTATATTCATTATTACACAAAAATAGGAAATGTTTTTTCATAGGAAAAAAATAAAGATGTCAGTAGCCTGTATCATCAACTGGTCTGTATCATAAAGTTCTTGATAGCATTCCAAATATTTTTTACAATATATCATCCAATCCTCTGTGCAGTATTTTAATTTTAAGAAATCCTAGGGTTCTACCTCACTGGATATTGTCCGGGAATTACTAATGGCTTCATATAGAAGTTTTTTATAACGTACCCTGGGGATTTATTGAAAGTCCTGAAAGAAACTTTGGCAGTGCTCAAGTTAAGCAGCAAGGCAAATATGTAATAGCTACATACCACAGAGCATCTGGTACTTTCTCCAGAATATGTCACCAAATCAATGACAATTGTGTCTGAAGGCTATCTAATCCCATTAAATATCAGTGGGCAAATGAAAAGGTCTCCCACACAACCTCTACACAGAAGCCAACTTGGCTCTGTCAGACAATACACTGTGCCTAAAAAGAACATATTTATTCTAAAATATTTTAGTTACTAAAAAACCTCTACCTTCCATCTTCACCCACAACCAATATAACCTGCAAACCCTTTCCCTCATTTGTTGTAGAATTCTTCTCTCCTTAAGAATCTCTTACTTTTTAGCTACATAGGGGGTTGCCAGGGTAGCTTCAGGAGTCCAGGACATAGGACAGATGTGCATGAGAAACACTCAAACCCAGATATGTCACAGAGTCACTTGGACATCATGGCTTTTTATTTCCCAGAACACTGACTGGGGCCACAGTGCTGCCTCAAGCCTGTTCCAACCATTAACACGTCACTGTTAAGCTAAAAAGAAAAGTGTCCAAAAAGAAATTGTCATTTCCTTTCCCTCAAGGAAAGTTTGTTCTTGTCCCTCTTTGAGCTTCAGGTATGTCACTACTGAATGCTCTGTTGGGAGGTCTACAAGGGCCAGTCCTGAACTCCAGCTAATACTCCAAGTTGGAGCCTGGCTTATTCAAACATGTGTGTCTCTGTGTTGCACCTCCCAGTATGCCTGACTTTCAGGAGATGTTTGACCAGCAAGAAGCCAGCTAGCATCCAGCTGGGCTCACAGTTGTGGCTGTGCTCCAGCTCACAGTCTACTCCAGATGAGCTGTCCCTCAAAGCAGAACAGCTGTACTCCCATGACTCTCATCCCAACTGAAGTGCCTCCACAGACACACTGAAGCCAAACTAACAGTGAGTAACAGAGACAACTGTAACACAACATTTCATCTCAGCTCCCTATTGTCACATGTTTCTGACATATACATCCCTAAAAAGAACTGGCCTGAGGCTACATTATGGGATTTAAGTCCCATTTCTGGTTGTGTCTGTACTCATTATACAGAAATAATAGAGTCTCATGGCTTTTCTCAAATATGTGTATGTCACAAAATGTCTGTTTCCTCCCACAGATCTAAGAGCAACTTCCCAGTCAAAGTGAGGGAATACATAAATAAAAATTAAACACTGTATTGGGTTTCAGAACACCTTCACTGAAGGAGTGGGCAGGAGGCAGCAGATTCCTTCCTACTGCTTCCCTAAGATGTCACACTACACTCCTTGATTAATGTACTGCAGTCCTACAGTAAGGGCACAAGGCCACATGTAATAATCAGACGAAAATACAATATCCCAATACCAAAACACATCAGGAAATATTTTGCTGATTTTTGTATTTGAAAGAATTAAGGAGCTGTAGAATTAAGCTTTGAAAGCCTAGATTTACACTTTGCTCCTCTTCAACCACCCTGAAGTCATAACTACCAACACCAGAGAAATAACCATCAACTTTATAGGACTAGAACATTTCAGAGTCATGAAATTAGCTCTGTAACTGTTCAATGACAGTCACTGTTAAATGAAGCCGCTCATGTGTGTGAAGATTTTCATATGGGTGCATTTTGCAGAATCCAATTTTTTGAGGCATCCTAGTGAATAAGTATCTCCTGTTAAAATCCTTTTAAGCAGCTGCGTGAATGGATGCTAACATGATTGGAAGACAATTCCTCCATGAATCATCTTTAGCCTTCTGTAAAATCAAAATGCTATTACAAGAAGATAGTGAAAATGAGTAATTAGATCTTGAGCTGCAGGTGATATGCACTAAGAAACATTTGGATATCTTTCTAGAGGATGCATCATAATTACTGCTGCCTTCCTGGGGAAAAAAGTGATTCTTGCAAAATCATTATGACTACAATAATCTTAAGAGTTACTGTTTCTTATGTTACTGTGATTCTCTCACATGAATTTTGAAAATATCCAGTATTCAACTCAGTTATAGAAATTTCCCTTTAGATGGCAATCTTTAAGAGATTTCAAGGGAAGAGAAGGTTTTTGAAGTCTGTAATTACAGACATGAAACACATTTTGACACACAGCTCTTTCTTAGCTGTGCTGCTTAATTTCAAGGCTCAGTGCTATTATCAACTAAACTGCATATTGTACCCATAATAAAACCAAATAGATTCTTCTGGAATGGAGATACTTAAGCATATTAAAATTTTCTAGTGTCTTTGCTCTCATTATACCAACATGGCTCCCTTAGGTACCCAAGTAATGAGAAGAAATAAGGCCTAATGTCTGATATTCCTGTGAGTTAATCCTGCTTATACAGCACCTGTATCCCTACCTATCCCACTGTAAACCTGAGAGAACTGCACTGAGAACATTGGAATAAATATGTGTGTGTGATTGTGACTGACAGGCATTTTGCCTTTGTCATAATACCTAATACAATTCACAATTTACAAATACGTTTTGTGCTGTAGATAAATCTAAGTATTGCTGTTTCTGACCTTTCTGACCTGTTGCCCAGAGTTCCATGACAAACATACAAAAAAAAATTGTCAAAAGAGCTATCCACTGCACACCAGTTTTGATATACTGTAGTTGACAGCACATTGTCTAGTTTCTCTACCAAATTTAGTCACTTATTTTTGTTTATGAAAATAAGGATCTTCAATAATTATTAACTCCTTGAAACTGTCATGGCTTCTCTGTTTTTATTTTTTATATATTAAAATTTTGGTGATACCCCTAAATACAAAAATCAAGTAGAACCCTGAGTAAAGTATTATTTTTTGCTTAAAGCTTAAAGAATGAATTCATTTTAAATAGACTTCCAAGGAGACGTCAGTGAAATTTAATGAACAAAATATTTCCAAATGCTGCAGCCATTGGCAGAAAATTCCAATATAAATCAAGGGATCACTCACTGCTATTGTAGCTCCTTGGCTGTCATAAAACTAATGGTTCAATAATCAGGCTGGAATTTGGGGATCAGGAATTTTCCTACACCCTACACTAGTCAGGCTCACAAAACTTCTCTGTATCAGCTTACATTATGATCAAAGTTCTCTCAGGTTATACAGTGGGGTCAGCTTATTTCTAAATGTGTCTTGAATAACTACACTGAAAATTGTATCAAATTTAAATAAGAATTGTATTTTTTTTTTCTTTAGCTTGGAAGCTTGGCATTATCTGGCAAAAGCAAACTGCATCTTACATGTCCAGCTCTGCATGAACCAAAATAAACAGCTTTCTGTGGAAGCCAAAAGCAAGCTGATTTGTCTTTTAAGGTGTCTTCTTGCAATTTGAAAAGAATAAATTATTTTAATTGGATAAACTATGAATAGTATGAGATTGAATATGAGCAGGAGAAATGTCTTTAAATACATTAATATGATTTAAAAAATTCATTACTTTTATTGTTACCTAAAAAAATAGCCATCCAAATATACTAACAGGTCATTATGTATTATCTACCATCCTCTTGTTTAATATGCAATTTTTATGTCAGGCAGGTGTAAAAAATAAGCAAAGATAATTAATATTATTTCATTCTAGCTGAGCAAGCCTTGATTCACTGTTTAAAGCATTGTAGCTAGTGATATTTATTTTCTTCTGAAAGGCCAAGGTCCAACTAGCTCTTTATTAATTTATATATTGGATAATACTTGAATAAAATTACGTCAAGTGAAAATCTAAATCCAGACAAGTCAAAGGAGTGAAATTTAGCAGATCATAGTGAAATAATCCCTTCTACAAGGATTTATTACTATTCTACTGGCAACTTCATCTTATCAAAAACTACCATTTCCATTGCAAAACTACTCTCATACTCCACAATACATGACTCAGGTATTACTAATAAGATTGCTTCAGATATTCAAGTTTCTATAGATTCTCTAATTTATATAGCTTTCCATTAGCAATTTACGTGTTAAGAGGAAAAGACCAATTTCTTCTATTTTTTGTAAATTATCATTCAATATTAGAGTGGAGAAGACAATTTTCCTCTTATAGGTCTTAGGAAAGAAAGATTTCCCAACTTCTTTTATGTTCTGGCCTTGTTCTGCCATCTCATTTCCATGGCAGGATTTTGGTGGGTGCTACATTCCTAGGGAAAATCTTATTTTTAAATATTTCATTTTCAGTAATTAATGAATGATATCCTGTCTCCATGGAAGTAAAATGGAAACTTCTTATAATTTTAAAGGCAACAGATTTTAGTCCAACATAAAGGACATGGCAAGTAATTCCTCTCCAGAATAACCAGAGAACAGAAATGTAATCTCCAATAATAACTAGAGAACATTTACACTCAAGGTGAGTTTGGTCTCATTAATCTGCTTATATATATGAATTTATCATTTTAAATAATGAAACAAAATAAATAATAGCAGTTCTGAATGTTCAAACTGTTGGTTTTGGGTTTTGGTTCTACAGTAGTCTGTCAGAAATTAATGAGAAAAAGAGAGGGAAGAAGCTAAAAATTACAATAGATATAACACCCAAAAGGGAAGGGAAGGCCAAATAAATCCAACATTTAGATGCTGTAAAGTGACTTCAAAGGGAAGACGGAATTACGCCCTATTAGGTTTATTTAACACTATGAAAATATTCTAAAATGTACTAAAAAACACAGGGAAAATTATCTTTGGCATCACACCTACAAACATGAATCATATGGCCCGTAAGAGCCATAACATTTGGAAAAATAATGTCGATACAAAGTGGAAAGGAAGGAGACAAAAAATGGGGTGGAAGAGGTTTAGTTAATATCTGTTTAAGATCAGAACATCATGAGTACTTTGTTACAGTATTACAAGTCCTGGTTTTTCATTCCAGCCTGAGAGTTAGCGATAGCTGAGTGAGCCAGGAGATTGCACTGGCAACCAGGGATTAGACTGTTTCAGAAAAAGCAAAATTTGCAGCACCACTTACCATGTGATTTCCCTTTCTCAACTTAAAAGCCCCCCATCTAAATAAGGACAAGCTCAATTTCAAAACAAAATCCTTTGCAAGATGCCCTGAAGTCCAGCATCAACTGCTTCTCTAATATAAGAGTTTCATGTAAGCTTAGCCACTTCCATCAGCTCTCCTAAGTTTTCCCCCTTCTGGTAGAACAAGGACAGCAGCTGCTTGTATATTCAAAAATGATTTGTCCCTAGGTTTCAGAGTGGGGAGACTCCACAGTTGAAGTTAAGGAAACTGGTGTCATTTTGATAGGGAACGTAAAGGGTATTAGACTCTTTATTCCTCCTAAAAACCTTGTGGTCTTCCAACTCTTGTGTAAGTGCTCACACAACATGTACATTCAGGATCAAAACAGCATCCAAGCAATGCTTCTGAGCAGGCCCTGTAACATCTGACACAGCAACACTCTGGTTGGGTGCCGGAGGCAAAATCATTCCTCCTTCTGGGTCCAAAAATGGTAATGCACACACCATAAAGAAATTCTGGAGAGTACCCACATGGCATTTCCTGTAGGGGGTACTCCACCTTCATAACTGGATCTCACAACCCCCCACCCCCCAGTTCATACAGGAAGTAATTCAGGACAGTCCTACCCTCTTTCATCCAACAGACCAAAGAGCATCATTGCATAACCTCATTGCTATCTATCAAACTCCATCTCCTCCATCAAAGATGTCAATTTAGCTGCTGTGGCAATCTTCAACTGGCAATGTCTAGGCTAAAAGCCTAGGAATTTAGCTGGAATAAGGCATTTTAATAACAAGAACCAAAAATTTATTCTTTTTCATGTAGGAATAGCCACCATGGTTAAACCAGTTCAAGAATCAGAAGTTGAAAACTTTTAAGTCTATTACAAACGTAAATTTAATGTTTTCTTATTTATCTTAATGTGTTTGAAACACAAGATGTGCCTTAGAACAGAGGCTTAAAAAACTACATCATAAATAATGTTGAAAATTGCCACATTATTTGTGAAAATTTCAGTAATTTTAAAAATGAAAATGGAATTACCAGATTCAGACTTCCCAATTTTGAAGTTAAAATTGGTATTTGAGACTATACATTAAAATTGTGATATATAGATACAACTGTACTTTTCTGTTTTAAATAAAAGATACTACCTCACTATGAATTTGGCTTTCTTAGCCAGTTTAGCATTCTATCAGATAGTTTCCAATCTTTCTGGATTATGTGGACCATTACAATTTTTCAACTGAAGCTCAAACACCTTTAAAAATATTTTATGGTATAGTGTTCAGAGACAACAAATAATGTGCTCACACCCCTCTGGACATCACAGGCTGAGCCACTGCATCTACGTCTCTAACAACCCCTATTACTTCTCTAACAAGCCGTATTATGTATGTTTCACAAAATATCATACTTCATAAAGCACCCACTTAATTTCAAAAGTTTATCACCCACACTGATCAAAATTTGATTCTACATCTGATTACAGGCTTGCTTGGTTTTTATTCCCAGATGCTGGGGTTTGTGGTGTAATTTTTTTAGACTGAAAGAGAATATTACTACCTGATGATATTTTCCTGGAACTTATGTATCATAATCAAGTCACCTCTCAGTTATCTTATAATCTTTAATTATGCCATTTTCTCTAATGTTCAGGTAAGATATTAGAGAAAGACTTTTTCTCTAATGTTCAAATAGCGCTGTTCCAGTTTTTCTCTGAGGCCTCGCTATTTTTTCTCTGCAAATACTGTAATTCCACTGTCAGTTTACCATCATTTTAGCAGTCAGGTAGATTTTATTGACTTAACTTACTTGAACTTTCTCAGGTACTGCATGAGTTACTGATTGCAAAATTCTCCTGAACTGTGTCAAAACTGCTCATAATCAGAGTTCACTATGTGCTGACCACTGCAATCCATTTGCCTATTTACCCATTCTCCAAAATAATCAAAAGATTTTCAGTTCAGACCAATCCCTACGATTATGAATCCCATCTCTACCCAGAAAAGCTCAAACTATTTCATGAGTGATTCCTGTCTCAAATATTCATCTTCCATGAGTTCTCCATAACTCTGACAACCTTGAGCTTGAATATATGAAGATTCAGTTTCGCAGCTAGACTGAAGAGCAATGCTTCTGTACTGCTATAGCTGGCACCACCATCAGAGATACAGCTTCTTGTGTCTCTTACGTTGCTCTGCTGCTATTTCTGTTCTGAGGTGTCAGTATGGTTTTGTGTAAAGACTTTAACAACATCAATAAATGTTTAGTGTCCTAAGAGCCCTTAGTTGCCATGTCCCATATGGTGAAATTAATGCCACACATTAATTGTGGACTTGTTTTGAATTTGTCCTTGTAACATTTCATTGCTCTCCCTTGTATTTTAAGATCATGAAAAATAGTTTTGGCAGTCTGTCATTTGACATATGTACCAGCATAGTTAGCAGATGGCTTAACCTAGATGAGCCTGCTGCAGCATTATTTTTATGCTGATTACCTAACAGCACCCTAAGATTTTACTGTTCAGGATTCTGTCCTGCCCACAACAGAGAATGCAGTTTGTTTATTATCAGTAAGGTAGAGAGGTAAATCCTTTTAAAAGGCCATCTTCTGGCTACAGAGCATTAGATTTTACTCTGATCTAAAAGGTTGGCATTACTTGCTTGGAGGGCATTACCTTCCAAAATTAACTTATTGTCTCCTGGCAACCAAACTGCTCTTGCTAGGATGCCAAAAAGTGTTCTGCAGTGACCCGATAAATGAGGTGATACTAATTTTCTTTATTTCCATCTTGAACTAAGGCCAGTAGAAATACTGTAACTACTTCGTCATTTTTTTTTTCTTGCAAAGGAAATTGCTGAAAGTGTTACACAGTTTCTACTGTATTGTAACACAGAGGAAGATCTCTTCCTCTGGCTCTGTATCAAATGATAAAATGTAATATATGTAATTGTATATATTCCTAACTGTACTAATCTTGCCAACACCTGCTACAACAGAGGATGAGCTTTGCTGTTATCCCACTTCCTTCTCACTGGCATTCAGTGCATGTCCAAGTCTTCTCTGTTCAGTACCCATAGATGTTGTCATCACCCTACTGACCAGAATCTCCAATACATTGGTAACAAAGCACATTCAATGTCTAGTAGAACTAGAAGGCCAGATAAAACTGATGATGACGCCAGGCAGATGATCCCAGGAGACAAGGAGAAGGGCAGAAAGCAGAAATCATCCTTGTTGATTCTCTTGACAATGTTTTGGAATGTGTCTCGATTTTTGGTTGGTCATTTTTGATAGCTCTCTGTGTTGTGTTCTCCAAACCAGAGACAGCTGCATTATTAAACAGTCAAATGCTGTTGGAGCTGCTGCTTTCTGCTGCATCGTAAAGTCTTAGAGAACAAATCAAACTGATGAATATGTCAGTAGTGTTTACGTATAATTTAATTTTATTGCCAAGAATAAGATTTGTGGCTTTTTAATCTCACAGTCCTGCACCTTGAATATTTTTCTTCTGTTGTCAAAAAGAGGGGAATTGAAAAATCTTTTCTGCAACAAAAAACTTAAAACATTGGTACACTTACACACATGCACAAAATACACAAAACTGTAAGAAGTTAATATATGGACAAAAGTTTGAACTGAGCAAGCAGTTACCCATTTTCTGAGATGAGCTTATTGAGCTCATACCCTAAGGCTATGCCACAGATCACAAGGTGCTACAGAGCAGAATAAAATTTGCAGTATCAATATTAAACTTCTCTCTGTTTATCTCTCACGTATAAAAATAGCTGTAGCTTCCAGGGCTGACTTAATAGCTCTGTCAAAGGACCGTTCACACTTTCCAACAATCCTATTAATATAGAAGACATTAAATTCTATTGCTAAGTAACTGGATGTACATCAGCTGAAAACACAACGCCTCAGTGCTAGAAAAGATAAACATCAAAATACATATCAGAGTGTGATAGAAATAAGTACATGATTTAACAAGTATTTTCCATAGAGGCCCAGAAGGATGTTTGTATAACTTGTCACAAGTTCACGATCAAAATCCAATCTCTATTGCTGAACTTCCTTTTCTTCTTCAGTAAACAAATGAATGGACAAAACACGTGCACATCCTGAGGACCTTTGAAAGAACAATTCTTTTTAGAGGGTCTACATACTAACTATAAACTCCAGCATATCCAAAAATATTAGTTTGCAATGTAAGTAGGAAATGGTAGTCTTGCTATACTTGACGAATTTCTTGGTAACCCAATTTGGAGCACTAATGACAGCTTCAAGGATCAGTTTCAAGGATCAGTTTGCACATAGAAAATTTGAAGTTTTAATATTATATTTCCTTTAACAGAGTTGTCAAGAACAATTGAGGTACAGACATTGTTACTTGGCTAGTACATCATATGAGGATCACCCAAATTCCAAGACACTCCCGTCATAGTACACAAAGACATTACTCAGATCTGAGTGAGGCTGCACTTCCACAGAAGTAGGGTCAGAAAAAACATGTACAGGCTCGTATTCTAATTGCGGGGCTATGAGCAGGAGTAAGAGGAAGTGGTCAGTTGGTAGGGTAGCAGGAAATGCCAAAATGGCCTTTCCCTATCCCTTCTGAGGGCTCACCAACCACACCATGCTGACCTAGAATAGTCCATAAAGGATTATTCAGAGACCCACTGCTGAGTACAGTTTAAAACACAATTTACTTCTTGATGCATTGTTCACATGACTATGCTGCAAGAGACATTTTCTGCTGCACTGCCACCTGAGGCTGCTTTCTCCCACCAGGAACCCCAGCCAGCATGCCAGGGAACATTGCCACCACACAGTATGGGGGATGCAGTGGAATACCTGAGCAGGCAGGCATGGACAGAATGTGTTCACACCACAGGGAGACACCTCCAAGCCCACTCAGACCAGGAGCTCAGCAGCTGTGCCTGTGTTCAGTGACACAACACCAGGTGAGCCTGCGCTCAGACACAGCCTGAGGACCTGCACTGAAAACACAGCGCAGAAACAGGATGTGCTTTATTTCCGTAAGACTCTCAGTAACAAAGACCTCATAAATAACTGCTTGTCTTTCCTATGTGTCAGGTTCCCCAAATTCAATTCTCTATGCAAAACTGCCATTCAGGAACAGATCAATCCAAATTTTTGGAACACCACATGAAGCCTTTAAATAGACAAGCTATTCTAATATTTTACTAGTAGTAAAAAGTGAATCTGGAGAGATGAACACTGCAACCATCCCTTACCTGCAGTTGTCAAGGTAACAGCTGCCTTAGGATTAATGCCCAAAAGATAGTTTGTCTTTCATCACAAACACTACAAACATAACATGTATTCATCAGCTGGCTATTCACCAGCCTTTTCTTTATTGGTGCTCTTCCCAGGATACTTATTCTATTAGCTTTTCAAGAGCAACAGTCCCAAATCAGGAGAGATTTTTTAAATTGCATGTTTATACATTATTTATCTACTTTTCAGCAGGCATATAATTATTGCCAACTCACCTCTCAATTGCCTCATCCACAATGGTTCATTTGTCTTCCAAGACAAATAATAATATCACTCTAATTTAATTCTGTGAAAACACATTGCTTATCTTTATCTTGAAAAAATTTATTGAACTACTCCTGTATTTCCAAAACATCTACCTTTCTTTTTTTTTTCCCCTATATTGTACAGCCCTAAAGGAGAGCATTAGGTCTTCTCTTAAAGCAGGACAGATTTCCTCCAAGAAAGAATTTCTCTCACTAAGAAATTTTACTTGCTTTTAGCATTTTCCAAACATCTTACAGGGCACGATCCTAAAGACTGAACAGAGATTTAGAGGAAATTGCCTTGTAAACAATGAAATAATTTCTGTATAAATATTAAAACGACATCTCTGGTTCACAGACTTTGGTGTGCATGAAAGAAAATCATTCCTCAGACATATTGGCAGTTGGTGTGAACTCTGCTGACAAAAAAAAAAAAAAAGCAGCCTCTAGGAACTCCAGTTCATTTGTTATAAACATCCAAAAGCTTAGTATTTTTTTTCTCTTTATTTTATTTCTCTCCTGCAAGGATCCTCTGTTAATCTTGAACAGCAATGTCATTTTGTTCCTTAAAAATTGACAGTGCTATTCAATGATGAAATCCAGCAGCCTTGTGACCTTGCTTCTTGTTACACTGTCTCAAAAGAGCTCATTAGACTTGCTCTATACACAGTATCTTCCAATATCAGTCCCAGACTAAGAGAACACCGTATTTTTTTTTTTTTCTAAGAATACAGACAGGAGAATTACATTGCTTCTGTAAGCCAGAACAAAAGGTGCTAAAGGAGTATTTTTGACAAGAAAATTCCAGTCATGGGAAATATCAGCCTTAGGACATGTGGCATTTTTTTCCTCATCTAGGTAAGTTTCACAAAGTAATTGCTCCTTTCAACACCCAACTGAGAAAAGTAAATGTTCAGAGATTGTAGCATTAAGTCCTGTTGTCATTGCACTTGGACCATTCTGTGTAAGCTGAAATCCTGTATTCACTTGGCAGTTACTTGCTCTGTGTTTCAGAGTAAAAAATTATGTGACCAATGTCCGGGTTTCAGTTTAAAAATTTCCATTGACTGTTTGAAAATATTTTATGTAAAAATTTTCATGATTACATAATCACAACAAAAGATTGACTTTTACTTATATACTTTATATACAAATCAGTCCTCTCAAAATTTTTTATGCTTTCCCTGTCTTTACCCAAAAAAACAAAAGCTGAACCTAGAAGACTTTTTGGTTTTTTTAACATAATTGCTCAATGAGCTCTAATAGTTGGACAGAACTCATTTCACTTTCCGGCTACTCAGGCTGCACAACCATCATACTGACATGACTTCATGTAAAAGAAGGCAACAGTTACAATGTCCCTAATATGGATAAAATTCATCTCTTTTATAATTTATCTTATTAATTTGATATCTGAAACATGAACTTGAAAGGATGATACTTATTTGTGAGAATGCAAATGTCTTTTTTATAAAACAATATTGAGTAAGCCTTAGTGACATACTGACACATTTTTGAAAATCATGTCAGATTCTTATGAATTATATCTGATACTTCTAATGCTTATAGCTATTTCTATAATTAATTATGTCCTCTTTTAATTTGATCTTAAAGAAGGAAAAATAAGGAAGCTGAATGAATTTCAGACTATGAGAGAAAAGACAGAAAACATTTCAGGGTGTCCTAAAGGTAAACCTGCTTGGTGAGCCAGCTTGCATAGCCTAGTTCACCATTCTGTGGTAACTATTCCATGTAGACTACCTTGGAGTACACTAACAAGAGGCAACCTCAAGTAATGACACTTTTAATGACTTATTCTCTGATTTAACACTTTCAGTTATTTACTCTCAGGGTAAATATTGCTCCAACAGGAAGTCTGTGAATACAATATCCAACTTAGTTTGCTGTGCTGTGTGCAAGCTTATATTTCTGGGCACTGATGTTAGCAAGGAACAGCTCATTTTCTACCTTGTAAATCATTATAAGGGGACCTTCCATTTTCAAGATAGCTTTCATTGTTAAACAGATATTCAGATACTGTGGTTACGAGTTTTGCATAAACCTCTAGCTAAATATTTAATTTCTTTTATGCTAGCTTATCATGAAGACAAAATAATTCTTCAATCCCTTTATTAATAATAACATCCCTATGCTCCCAACTGTTTTATCTGGAGCACTGAGGAGAAAAAAGGAGCCAATTCCTCCTCATCAAATTTACATGACTTTTGAGTATGCCTCTGGGTGACACATTTAACAAGACAAAGACAAGATAGATGGTATCATTCTTCATAGGACATTCCTCATTAAGTATGTTGAATATATCAAGTACCCAGATGAGCTACACTGCACAAGACAGTGCCCTTTAAAACTGGAAAATAGGTTCCTTCAATAAATAATATAATAAATTCAGCCTTTATCATATTAGCTTGCTGTCCCTGAACAGGTCTAAATCTGGAAGTTTCTTCCTATCTGCCACAACTACTATAACTTCAACAAGCTACAATTATCACAGAAAAGCAGTTATGATGACAGAGCACATGGTCACAAATTATTGAGAGCAAAATATGGAGTAGAAGGGATGAATTCAGGGCTGTAAAATCACATGTTGTCACATCAACTAGAAGCTGAGCTTTCTCATAAATCCCAGCCTGTCTGTAGTGCCAGATGTTTACGTTGTGTTCTTCGAGTAATTACATATTCTCCTTACAGAAAAAAAGAAAAGTCAGGGGTGGGATAGAAAAAAAGAGATTGCTTTAGAAAATAACCATAATATTAGCTACCAAAAAAGAGAGCTCAAAATGAGTTCTCCCAACAAGGCATGATTCTTGGGCAGGTGGTGCTTTGAAGGGGACTTTGGAGAAGAGATGTGAGTAAAACTTGAAAAGGAAGAAAGGAGTTTTGAAAACTCTTCTAAGGATCAAAGACAGTATAACAGGAGGTAAAAAACCCAAGAACACTGAAAAAGTAGATAAAATAAGCCCACTAACTATGAAGAAATTCAGTCCTATGTGATTACCCTGATTAGAGTAGGGATGATGTGTGCATCACAGAGCATCTGAGTTCCAGGATCTTCCCAGCCTGGCAACAGATTCTTCAGTTTAAGTCCCTGCACAACTGCAACCTCGCTGTGTCCACTCCATGAGGACATTAAGTGAGTTAAATCAACAATGTGAGAACTTATTTACCTACCTGGAAAAATGATAAAGGAGGCTGTTGGAAGATTTTTAGATTTTTAGATAATGTGAACCTGCTTTAACCTGACCTAACAATGTGCTTGGTGTAGCTCAGCTGTAGACTTTTAAACAATACTCAGAGCATGTTCATGTAGAGAAGAACTTACAAAAGAGAGCCAGCTATAGAATCAACAGCTTGTGACAGTAAGAACATGAAATGGCACATGCATATACAACAATATTTGATTAACTGTTATTTATAGACAATCATTTTACCATTCTTGCTTATTTATTATCATTACCTTTGAATTAACTTATATTTGCTTCCTTTTTCTAATGTTTATGTACACTGTATTGTCCATCCTAAATTGAATTTCCTATCACAGTGCCTATGATTTAGCTAGTTCCTGTAGCTAAAGAAGAAACAGAGCACACAGGATGAAACTCTAACAACCCTGCATTTGTCTGTTCCTTTTGCAGGAAGAACAACATTTTGCCTTTGCCTGAATGACAGTTCCTAAACCACTAGATACAGCCTTAAAAAGCAGAGATTGATTCCATATATCAAGAATCATTTCATTCAAAAATGTGAATCCCCTAAAGGATTCTATGCTTGGAGTTTGCAGGTCACTGGTGATGGAAAGGATAAACAGAAGCGACATTAGACACACACTCCCACCAGTTACTATCCAATATATTATCAGAAGATTCAGATTGTAAACTAGCAATTTGATGTTATTAAAATCCTAGCCCACAAAAGCAAAGTGAATTTTATAAGCCTAATAATATCTTGCTACTGCCATTTTTAACTTCACAGTAATAGCAGCCTCTCATGTGATACATAAACATTAAGTGGCATTAATGGCCTTTGAAAGGTCCTAGCTGACACTGCTAACAGTCTTGTAGGCTAATAGCTCAGATTACCATAGAAGCCAAAAGCCCCAATTAAGATCAAGAGCCTTCTTGTTCTAGACACTAAGCAAACATATCCTGTTCTGAAGAATGTATCAGCTGAGAACTGAGAGATGCTCAATGAGGGTTGAAACGGGAAAGGTATAATGCAAAGTTTACAAATCATTACTGGTATGTTAAAAGGTTGCAAATATCCATATTCATCACTCGTTAAAGCAGAAACATTTGAAAACCAGACTTGTTTCTTGTCCTATGTAATATTGGTGGATTTGGTTTTCTTCAATTTGATTGAAAAATATAAACAGTTTAATCTCATTTTTGCTTTGGCATAATGCTAAGCAGAAAAATTACTTTCTTTAAGATATTTTCATCAAAAATAAAGAGTTCTCTGGGAAGATGTTTGTATACATAAAAGTACAATGAACCTGTACTGACTAGTTTGTGACAATAGGGAAAGGTAAGACATGTTTTGCTGAAAAAAATACTTTGCTGAATCAGGATCTTAATTGTATTATGCTAACAAATTAACTAATTAATCCACAAATGTCAGCTAGTTCCATATACTTTTTTCGTTCCATTAGTGCAAACTTAAGGCGACCCCAGGTTGTTCAAATCATGATACCAGACAGTTTTTTTTGTGGGCTGAGGTGACAAATCTGATCAATGAACTACTCCAGGTTTGAATACTTTAGGTGTTTTTATTTGTAGTGATATTTTTTTACTTTGGTCAGCTCACCTGTATTATGTAAAATAAGTGTTATGATGAATTACATTCTTCAACAGATCTATGAATCTGTATTATATACAATATACTGATAGCAGTACCTGAACACTTCCTCAGTAATCATTCCCAATGGCTGCAAGATTAAGAATTTACTTCCATTGTAGATTTCCAGTTTCTGTATTATCTAAACACCACTTTCACATTTTAGGCACTCAAAAGGTGAAATACAGCTTTTAATAATGTTTAATGAATAAGCAATCTCTCTAAGAAGGGTAATGTAATTTCTAAACTATCTTTATTCACTGGGATAAGTCAGAAATTTCCGTTTTTTTCTTGATTACCGAACTTGCAATTATTTTACTTTAAAATACTAAGATTTTTAAGGTTTCATAATTAAAGTAATGAAAATATTATGTATTTATGTATTTGGGTTGTAATAGTAACTGAAAAAATAATGTTTTATAATTAATAATAATTAATCACATGCTATTAATTGATAAAATAATGAAATGTGGTGGTCTTACTACTATATTAACTTCGTCTGAGTGAAAAAATGAGACTCCCTTACATGGTATGGTGGTGGTCTGACTGGTGGTATTGAGCAGCTGCCCCAGCAGGGCTCTGGAGGATGCTCTGGCAGCTGGGGTGTCGTGTCTATTATGGGCACTGCTGGCTCCAGCCTTGACAGGCCAAGGCCACTCACTCCCTCAGCCATGGCACAGGGGTTCAGATGTCAGATCACCAGCAGTCAGAGCAGGGTTGATGGAGGGGAAAGGAATTATTATCCACTAACTGAAGAATAACCACTACTGGACCATGAATATCTGAACACAAGGTCACTGCATGGTCCTGAGTGATGAGCTGGCAGTAGTTCTAGTGCTGCATAATACTCATTTTTATACATTCATCTGGTCCCACAAAGTGGTCAGTTTGATGCCAATAAATCTTATTACACCTCTCGAGTCAATCCATGGCACAAGCAGCTTTGTGCCAGTAAATTTAGCACCAGAATCATCACAATGGAGCCGTGTTAAGCAATTTACCATCAGAGCCCTGTGTGGGCTCTCAAACATTAGTCTTCTGGCCAAATCATACGTCTAAATGTACCAAGGTCATGAAGAAGACACATTTCCAATCCAGTATTCCTGCAAGGGGGTTTCAGAGAGGGTGGTGCTCCCATTATTTCCCCTGCTCTCAGCAGTCATTGCAAGTACATACAGTTCAGCAGCTCCTTGTCCATGTGGTTCTAAAGCAATCTTCCCAGAACATGGGAGGGCACGCCCACAGCCCAGCACCCAACACAGGAGTGGTTCCTCAGCAGCCACAGCCCCATGGTGAAGGTGACATGCAACAGCACACCCGTGCTTTTCCAGAGTGCACGTTACCATCTTGCACTGCAGCTCTGAGCACTAGCTCGGGGTGCTGCTCTTCCATCATAGAACAGGGGGATATCACTGTGCCAATACATTAAAAGGACCCTTGACTCTTCCCTGCCATAAAGGCCAACTGGCCTCTCTCACTTAGGTCTTGTACCCTAAAAAAATGTAGAAAATAGACAAAGGAGAAAAAAGCAAAGCAAGATAAAGAGAAAATAAGGAGAGCAGTCAATATGCTGACAGTTATGGCTGCTTTTCAGAGGGATCATGAGAGGTTAGAGAAGGGGTCTGGCAGGACATCATGGAGCTCAACAAAGACAAATGGAAAGTTTTTCACCTGCAGAGAAGTATCTCACAGAGTTTGTAAACAAGTGGCCTTGGGTACATGTCAGGGAGGTGAGAATTACCAAGCTGAGCCAGGCCTCTCTGAGCCAAGAAAGGCTTCAGTATGATGCTGCAAATCATCACAGCAAAGTAAAGGGAACTGCCAAGTCAAGATTGGCTTGGATGTAATTTCACTAACCCTGCACAAACTTACTTGGCACAGTGGCAACATAAGGACTAACCAAACAGCTGGTCACAAATGCAAGACCTCGGTATAGGACATGCTGAACTAAAATAAAGTAATCTAACATTTCTGACTGAAGGTCATTAATAAAATACAAGAAAATATTGCAGTAACAGTGCCATTAAGACCACCATGGCATGAGGACAGAAAAACAGTTTCATGGAATTGTCACCGCTGGAAAACATCTGCAGAGTGAGGATATGGTGACCAACAATGACCAGTTGTCTTTAGATTGAACTGACTCAACAGAAGTAATGAATAATCTCTCTGAGAGATTACAGAAGTATATATTGAGAAGTACAGAAAGTCCTAGGTCACAGCACCTTGAAGGTATAAAAAGACAACTTAGAATACCAAGATAGGATTAGCAGAAGATCAGTGTTGAAGATCCCAGTATCTAAGAATTGATGGCTACACTGACAAACAGCCACCTAGGGCCTCTCAACATATCAGGTGCCAGGAGTGTAGGCCCAGAATGCCAAGAGCGTGGTATTGAGGACTTACTGGATTGGGACAATTCAGGAATTTGCTGCCATAACCATAACATTGTGCCGCTCATGGTTCAAAGACTAATGTCTACTGTAGCTATCCATTGCCATTTTCATGCTTATTCCATAAATAGTTATGCTGCCAAATAGTGTTGTTGCCAAAATTATCTCACAGTTCTCTCCTTTGTTCTCCTTTAAGTACTGTATAGTTAAATAGTGCTAAGACATAACCACATCTTCTCCTGCCACGTTGAGTTCTCATGCTGACACATTATAGTCTACATAAGCTGTTAAAAATCATCACATACATAGCACACAGTCACAGTCTCTTTCCTCGCTGGATCTCACTGCTGCATGATACTGTTCTTTCCCAGTACTAAAGAAGCATGCAGTGAGTGAGAGAGTCTGGGCATTGATGCATGTAATGTTTTTGGCTCTGCTGTGCAGACCATTGATAGGTGCTAGAAGATTTGGCCATTCTAAATAGTCAATTATGAGGCAGATCATCACTACCACGTATATATGGGCCCTGAAAGGCACATTAAAGACTAGAGACACTGGAAGAAACACCAGGTGAGTGTTCTCATGGAAAAACTAGAGATGCTCACACGACTAATACCTTTGGAGAGCTGGGAAACTGGGACTTAAAAGCACTAAAAAGGCTATATCCCTACAGAACAGGGTGGCTGCACATCTCACCAGAAATAAATTCTATTCCAATAAGTTTTCATCAAAGAAAATAGTCATGAAAATTATTGTGCTAAAAAGAAGTTCTATTTCCATATTGTAACCATTTCATCAAGGACAGTTTTCCTTTGTTTTCATGGATCTCCTTGTCCAGCACTCCCATTTTAGTGTCAGTTAATTCCTATTCATTATACTGCCAGTTATCTCAGACATCTGCATTTCCCCACACTCTGTGCAGTGTGTGCCAATGCTGATGAAAAGGAAGCATGTGTGGAGGAAGAAGCAAACGAATCATTAAACATCTGGGACTGCTAATGAGACTAACAAAAAGCCGAGCTTATGTAGGCAGCTTAGTGGAGCACACTTCTCTAAAACTTGGGATCCAACCTTTGCTAAGAACAATTAGAAGTAATTGTATTAGAAGTAATTGTCACCCAATGACTCCTTTGTAATCTAGGTACTGAAAGGCACAGAGATCAGGTGAGTTATTTCCAAAGTGCAGGGATCCCAATCAATGCTGCCACACTGGTCTACCTGGCTGTGGTGATGTGACCCTGGCTGGATGCCAGGTCCCCACCAAAACTGCTCTGTCTACTCCGTCCTCAGCTGGACAATGGAGTGAAAATATATCAAAGACTTGGGTCTTGACATAAGGACAGGGAGAGACCCCCATCAGTTATCATTATGGATCAGAAACTCTCCACTTGGGGAAATTACTTGAATTTATTATCCATCACAATCAGAGATGCATAATGAAGGGTAAAACAAAAGCTGAAAAAAACCCCCTTCACCTAACCTCCCACTCCTTCCTGGGCTTAACTTTACCCCCAGTTCTCTACCTCCTCCCTCTCAGCTGCACAGGGAGGTGGGGAATGGGGGTTATGGTCAGCTCATCACATGTTTCGTCCACTGCTTCGATCTCAGAGTGAGGAGTCCTCCTGCTGCTCCAGTGTGGGTCCCTTTTCACAGGGTACAGTAATTCAAGAAGGTGTGGGGCTCCTCCACAGGCTGCTGGTGAATCTCTGCACCCCTCTGGACTTCCATGAGCTGCAGGGGCACAGCTGCTTCACCATGGCCTTCATCACAGCCTGCAGGGGAGTCACAGCTCTGGCACCTGGAACAGATCGCTCTCCCCCTTCTTCACTGACCTTGGTGTCACATATTCTCAGTCCTCTCTTCTCTGGCCACAATTACTTCTGTGCAGTAATTTTTTTCCCTTCTTAAATATATTATCCCAGGGGTATTACTGCCATCACTGGTGGGCTCAGCCTTGGCCAGTGGTGGATCCATCCTGGAGCCCACTGGCATTGGCTCTGTCAGACATGGGGAAGCTTCCAGCAGTTTCTCACAAAGGCCACTCCTGTAGCCCTGCCCTGCCACCAAAACCTGGCCATGCACACCCAATACACTGGCCCTTTTGGATCATCTCTGAAAAGAAATAGGACAAGCAGCAGAAATGTGTTTTGAGGTCTAAGCTGACTGACACAAGAGAGTTAAGACATGAAAAATGAGAAAATTTGTACGGCATTCTGCTTGTGGATCTATCATTCCTTGGGTCATTTCACTGGATTTTACATGAGCCTTAATGACCGCTTTGTTATTTCATTTTTCATGTGAAATACAATTTTCTCTGAAAATGACTGGTACTTCTATTTGTACTGGGCTGACAGAAATTCTATATTCTGCACTGGAAAAGATTCTGCTCGTTTCTGAGAAAGTCTTATTAAACTGATAGACAGTAACAGTTGCCAACAGCTCACACCTCAAAGCTCACACTTCAAAGCCTTACTGTTTCATGGACTCTTGCTATTTCATAAATATGGAATAGCTGCTTGTTTCTAGATTTGATTAAAGAAATTTACATGGGTCTCAGGAAGATGGAATGTTAATACAAAACAACCAGGAATTTGTCTTTGGAAAAATTGTCCCATACCAGCATAAGTGACTTGTATAATTTCAAAGAAATTCTGCTTCAGAAATTAAAGGAATTACTCACATTTTCATTCTGGGTTAAATTTTAAAACATTTGAGGTTTATCTCACTTTACATTAGCAAAATTTTGCAATGCTTCCATAACACATACATTATTTTCCATAATACAAAAAATTAAATTCTACCCAGCACCACAAATAAACTTCACTTAATTATTTTCTCCTTTTCTGTTTGTTTGTTTTTTTAAGTCTTAGTGGACTACCAGTTACAGAAAGAGGGAATTGAGGATAAGATTTAATAACAAGCAGATTCTTTTCATCTTTTTCATTTGAATAACTCAAATAGCTAGTAAGTCCTCATTTAGAGATAATTTTCAAAGATGCAATTGTAATATAAAAAAGATGTGCAGTACTGTAGCATCCAGGCATAACATGGACTCAAGAAGCACAAATTAAGTTCCATTTCTATTGAAGACTTTATTGTGATTGCCTGCAACAAAATGTAATTTGTATTTCTCAGTACCTATAACATACACCACAAACACTGGGATGAAGAAAATACATCACTCATGGTAGGAAACTGAGGGGAAAAAAAGCCATATAGAAGCTGATGGCTGTGGCACATACCTATCATTAACATCTTTAAAAGCTTCTTTTGCAGATTAAATTGATTATTTATTTATTTTTGCGCTTTGACCACCATAATAATGTGCTACCTCAACAACTGTTACTAAACCTTACTATATAAAGGAAATATTACCTGCATACAGGCAGTAATAAACTGTGGATCCATACAAGCCTGAATAATTGACATAATATAAAAACAAAGTTTGTGACATTTAAACTGTAGAATGATAAAACAAAAATTGTCAATGAAGTGACAAAATTGGTTTCCATTCATCTAAAATAAGGTATTATTAATCTTTCTTTTCTGGCCAAATTAATTTTTGTGAACTGACATGAATAGAACTCTGCAGCTCCTAGAACACTGAAAGCTGACAAATTCAGCCCTACTTCCTCCTTCTGTTTATCCAATCCCTTGTTCACAGAGTCCCTGAGCTCTGAAAAAGGTGTGGACTGACTATGGTATCCTGTTTCTAAGGGAAAAACACATCCTCAGGCCCCAAACCCTGGGTGCATTTGGCTTCTGTCATAAAAGCTACTTCTCATTTCCACAAATTAGTATTCCTGACACCAGAAATATATTACAAAAATACATATACATTTACATGAATTTTATTCAAGATAATGATTTAGAGGTATGAAAGGGGTAGAGGTATTCTGCCATTGAATGCAGATGACAATTAAGTGTAAATGATCGTTTGAAAAGGTGGCCTCTGGGTAAGTAGTTCTGCAGTTGTTTTAAGGAACAACAGTGTTGAGGAAACTGGTCTATCCTGTAGCTAGCAGGAACACCAGTGAATACCTACCAATACAAGCATTTAGGTTCATTTAAACAGCATATATGAATACATATGTAAAGGGAATGAGCTGAGCTGAAGAAAATAATGCATTATTCATGCAGCTAACAACACTTACTCATGCCTAGTAGAAAATGAAACCCAAAAGTGCCAATCTAGGACACCCAGATTTTCAATCAATGCTGAGTTATATTTAAATCAAATCCAAGCCAAAAATTCTGAGTTCATTTCATGTTTTCAATTCAGCACAGAAGCATTTCACACTTCCACTGGCTATATTTTGGGAAACATAAATTACGAATGTAGCAGTTTTTGCAAGTGAATGGTAATAATTGCTAGGTGAGCAATTTCACTTGAGATGCAGTGGACATGAAATTAAGTGAAATGCATTGCGCTAGTGATTAGTTAAATTCCATCTGACAGCTCCTGAAGAAAAATATTTAAATCACAAAAATACTGAAAAATGAACAAGTTTTACAAGTGAGAAAAAAGAAGCTTCATTTTGCAATTCTGTTTTCTTCAATGAAACACTCATATAACACCATTTCTTACATGTCCTCTTTACTCAAAACTGTGAAGACAATAATTTTCAGAACATGATACCTGTTCTTTTGCAATCCATGTTTTAATCTCTCAGAAATTCTTATTTTCAAAATATGGAAATCATGCTGAACTCCTACACCAAGCCACTGAAAAAGCTAATTGGCATTTGCCAAATGAAAAGATTTTCTTTTCTGTTTTGCATAATCAGGCCTCTGGAATGACATTTTTCCCAAAGATATCTAAAAACTTCATCCCCTGACTTTGCTTAGTCTTAATTACCTAAGGAACATATGGCTGGGGGAAAAATAAAAAGAACAGACATAGCTACTGTCCTGAAAGAAGGGTTTAATTCAATGGGAGAATCTGGATCCACAAATTAAGATAAGTCATAGTAATTTCACCTCACTAACCCTGTTAGATTTTCCTTATCTGAATGCTAAGACCATTTGAAGGCAGAGGTGAGTTAATACCAGCCTTAAGACAGCACAGCTCAGTTTCAGTTGGAGCCTTCTGGCACAACTACAAATTAATTGGCACTGAATGTGAACAGTTCGGCCACTTCCTCTCCTCTCACAAGCCTGTGAAACAACAGGACCATGCAAATAAGAAGTCTGAAACAGCAATTCTTTTTCTTACTGTAAATGCAGCACAGTTTGCAGTCAACCTCACAGGCCTTTGCTTTCTATCATTCCTGCCAGGGTATGTGTGCACAGCACAGCGAAGCAGAGACACCCCGTGAGTTCAAAATGAGCACTTTAGCATAACATTGTACCTGGACTAACTGGTTGCTGTCACACAAACTAACACTACTGTAAGAAAAGGAACAATATGAATCCACTGTGAGGTTTTTTCCACATGGTTTGCTTTTTCCACTGAACAAGTCAATTAAGTTTTATGCAATTGCCATTAGGAAAATGAACTTGATGATGAAAAATCCACAGACAGATACAAAATAACTATTGTCAGACTGGAAATTCTTTCTCTTTTGAGGTTTTCCAGTCCTTAGGGAGGAAAGCAGCTGTAGCTGAGAAATTACTTTAATTTACTTCTACACTGTCCTTCACAGGACTGAACAAAAATTCTGAAAGACCATAAATGAGACTAGTTCTCCTTAGGCTGGAAAGGATTAAAACCCTGCTCCAGAGGACTTTGCACAGTTTGACTCCCAAGAAGAGTGTTAGGCAAAAGGTCTTGGTCAGGTAACTTGTTATAGCTTCAGAAGAGGGAAATCTGGCAAGAGCCAGATTTAGACACCTTATAATGGATTTGTCACTCACAGTGTGAGCAATGTAACAGGCAACTTTGAATTTCTATTGTACAGAAATCTACTATACCACTGAGACCCATTTCTGAGCCTATTTCAAATCTGAAAGGATGTGGTGAAAATATCATGCCAGGTTTTGCTTTTTAAACAACAAATTCAGCCTGGCCAAAGTCTATTTGCAAGAGCAAATAGAATACTAGCTGATCCAACATCTCAGGCTTTACAGCTTCCTCGCCTCCAAAGGGAAGCACATACTGTGGTAATATGATTAGAGAATTTCCAGCAGCTAGCACAGCCTTCAGACAGGTATATTATTGGCAGCAGCTGCTCAAACAAGTACTCACCTCACTGTGTTCACAATATCCCAGCAATTGAAGGAGTGAGAAATTATGTCAATGAAATCAGCCTCCTCTGAAAGCTTGCAGTGTGTGCTTCCATAACAATCCAACTACTTGATGAACAATTACAGTTGCCAATTTGACAAACTCTTTTCAAGGTACTTTAAATCTATCAAGGTTATTTCATCACTGGAAAGAAAGATTTTAATAGTCTGGATATAACCAAGTTAGCACTGAGGCCACTAATCTTCCCAAGTATTAGGCATTTCACCAAATTACCATCCAACATAGAACAGGAAAAGATTACAACTGTAAAAGGCTAAGAGAAGGCTTCTGTGACAATTATTCTGACACAATTTCACTATGCATATACATATAAATCCACTGTACCTACAGT
Source organism: Cyanoderma ruficeps (assembly GCA_008694505.1). Classification (NCBI taxonomy): domain Eukaryota; kingdom Metazoa; phylum Chordata; class Aves; order Passeriformes; family Timaliidae; genus Cyanoderma; species Cyanoderma ruficeps. The sequence goes on from VZDJ01007747.1 coordinate 19,740,616, forward strand.
CCAACAAAAGAGAAGAGAACAAAACTACCAAAGCAGAGGCTTAGCAACTTCTCTCAGGGATTTTTCTCTAAGGCCATTTCTCTTCCTTTTGCTTGATTGGGTACCTTTCACATCTTCCTGCCTTAGAAAAAAAATTCTCTTGGTGGCCAGCTGTGCTAACATGTAAGAGATTACAATCTAAAGCATCTCACAATTATATAGATAATTTACATAATAAAACTTAAATGTACCTCAACGGATGGAATTTCCAGTAATAATACCAAAACTCATTTGAGAGAGCACCACCTTAAAAAAAAAATAAAAANAAGAGGTTATAAAAATGTATCGAATTACCTGAAAGACCAGAGTCAAGTTCTTTAGAAAACAGATGGATTGCCACAGATTTTCAAAACAAATAGCTCTATGAAAATACTCATTATAAATACATAGATTATTACATGCTGGTGAAATCTGGATACAGCACATTTGTTTGCTATTATAGCCCTAACCCTATGTCTAATTTTAAACACTTGACTTCAAGTCTGTGCTTCATACAACCCAGCACAAGAGGGAAAATATTAAATCAATATTTGTGCTGATTGTGACATAGGTGTCTACCATATGGTAGAAAAAGAAATACATAAAAGTTCTCATATTCTTGTTTCCATATTGATATTTTGTAATCACTATGCAAGTACAGTTACGTAATTTCTTAATCTTGATTTCCAATTCCACCCATATAAGTACAATGACATACTCCATTATAATTTGAAATCCTGCTGTCAGTTTTGATCCAACTTCCTTACTAAAATGACTTTAAAGGAGAAAAAAGCTGTTTATCAGGGATTTTAAAATACCATTATCTTCTGAGATCTATATAAAGTGCCAATACAGCGCTGACACAGTTCCAAGTCATCATAGCCATTCTTTAATATCATCTGAAGATCTGGACCTTACATCAGTTGTGAAAGTCCAGTAGATCTAAACTTATGCCTCTTCATTGTTCATGGCTCTTACACGTGCCAGCTGCTATGATTCTATTGGACTATTACAGGAAGGTTTTATGCAAAACATTCACATATGCCATTCCTCAATCAGCTCACCCCTACATTGGTGCAAGAATAATGACCACAACAGAAAAAACACTGGGATTTCCTTTAGAGGTTTGGTGGCCAGAAAGCTCCATAGATAGAGCTGTCAGATCATTTGGAAACCTCAAGCCAGTCCTGAAGTTATTTCTGATGTAAAAACAAAATTTCAAACAATGATGGGATGAAAAGTCTGAAAATAAAAGGGAAAAAACATTTAGAAATCCCTCCCTCTTTCCTCTTTTCCCAAGTGTCCCAGATAGGTAATTGGATTAGTTCAGTCAAAATTTTAAACTAAAAATTTTATCAGATCTTCTGAGTCTCCACCATTTATAATTTTAATTAAAACAAAAATATTGTTCAAAAAGAAATATTGCAAAGAAGCTGAAAATTAAACAAGTCAAGAAAAAAACTTAGCAAAACCATCCTTTTTCAGAAAAAGCCTTTGGTTCTTATGAATTAATATTATCTGATAATAAGGCATTTGCCACAAAAGTCTATTTGATGGAAAAATTCTGTAACACTGTTTTGCCATTTCAGATGAAAATCTGGAATGATGAGAATGCAAACAGAAAATATTCTAAGATACCATGGGAATCAATTTCTTTTTTACTGCCAGGTGATGATATCCTAGATGTTGGGTTTTACTTAGATATTTTTATCTAAAATCCTCTGTTCATCTGGAAGAACTAGCTGCCAGTGTTTTATGCTGGCTAGATATGCTGAGTGCATTTCCAATGGTCTTCTGCTTCAGCAAATTATTTTATTAAATTTTCTGGCAAGAGTTTACTCTGTATGAAAAACGGATGTATTTGATGCACTTCCAAACTGTTAAGTGACATGTTCTTTACAATTCTTTAAAAGATTTTAAAGGACAAAGATAGAGTGTGGAACTTCAGGTCAAAAACCTAGCAGATTTTTCACTAGGATGTCTTTGCTGAACAAAACACTTTACCACAGGTTATTTCACAGCCTGAACACATCATTGTTTTGTCAGATAAAGACATAGGGTTGGCCTTCACAGCCTGGAGAAAAGGAAAATTTATGATTCCTCTGTTGGCAACATACAACAATTAATGAATCCTCAGCACACTGGCATTTTTGCATTAAATACTGTGCAAGTATTTTCAAAGTAAAATCCCATTGGCTATATTTCACTCAGCATCTCTTTGGGGGCTTTTGTTGCTTTTTCAGTGTAACAGCAATAAAAAGATCAGTGGAGATGTGCTGATGAAATAATGTAAAAATGCCCACAAGACATGCCTCTACCTCACTAGACTGAGGTGTGTTATTTTCTCAGAATATAGGCAAAGAAAAATTATAACTTAAAATACTAGTTGCAAGTTTTGAGATTTACATTTAATTTAATCAGAATTTGAATGCATGTAAAGAGGAATCTCCTAACTCATTCTGACATTGTCTATAATAAGGAAACTGCACAATAGCAGCTTTAACAATCTTTGTCAATGTAATTATCTAAGCTGAAGCTGAAAGGCCAACCTTGAAAATTGTGTGCAGGCTAATCAGGTAAATAGGTCAGAACAAAAGATTTTAGCTGCATAATTTTCAGTTACTCATATAATCATAGAATCATTTAGGATGGAAAAGACCTCTCTAAGTTCATGGAGTTAATCATGTTTACTCATGAGTTAATCATGTTTACTCTTGTACAGTACATGGACATGTAAAATAACTACAAGCCTCATACAGGATTCTGAGCTCTCAAAGAACATGTTTTCCCATAGTTTCTTCTGTATAGATGGTAGATGGAAAAGAAATGTTGAAAGCAATGTTTGGTATATCTATTATTGATGATTGGGGGAAAAAGGTAATTAACAAAGAGAAATTTCCAAATGCATACAGAGGGTTGAGTGAAGACTAGATAGACTACAAAGATGTACAAACTGCAATACACATACAGAAAATAATTCTGAGAACTCAAAGTGACAGATTCTTTCTCTGGATTTCTGAAAACAAGAACTAGTGATTAGTCTGACATCTAATCAGTTACAAAGTTCCACCAGAAATAGAACTGATCAGCACTTCAAATTTCCACTTCACAGGAAACAAAAGTGTTTCAAAATCTGACCTCATTTCAATTCAGAATAAATTCAAGTACTCTCAATATTTCCTTTGAAATACAATTAAAAATGCTGTGTCAAAGCTGGTATTTTTCATGCTTGTAATTATTATTTTTATCTTATTCAATTACAGGTACATGCTGCATATATGTTAATGGATGTTGTCAACACACAGCATTATTTATATTATCAAGCTGTCATACTATATCATGACATACCAAATAGTCTAGTATTCTGTTTTTATATTTTTTTAATATTATTTTCTTTTAGAAGCAAAAGTTGCCTGATTTTTTATAATGAAATCCCTTATTTTTCAATCAGGGCTGCCTAGCATTTTAAGAACTGTGGCTTGGTATGGGTTTTGGGCCTCCCAGAAATCAAATTTATCATTTCCTGGAGAGGGACAGGAAGTAGTAGTTTGAAGAACTAGATGCTCTGTGTAACTGTATGAAAATTTTACAGAGCTGAGACAAATTCACCCTTCAGCTCATACAGTTCACAGGCCAGCAGTTCAGTAACTTGGCTATAAACTGGATTGGTTTGTGCTACAATGAGACAGTGTGGTACTTTGATAAAAAATGTATTGTTTTCCTTTCAGTGCCTAGCAGCATAATGAAGAAAACAAGCTTTTTATCTTTCTGAACATTCCCTAGACTCATTTTGCTCTGAAAATCCTTGCCTTCATAAAAATATTTGTTACTTTGTCAAATGCTCTTTATGAATCAGTCCGTGCACTTACAGATAAAGAAAAGACTAGAGATTTCTCACAGATGAAATATATGCATAATGGATAATCAGAGGCAGAGGTGTACACAGACTTCATTTATGTTATCAAATGATGCAAGGTCTCAGCTCTTCCCAAGATTCATACTGCATGCATCTGAGTTCTGCTTTGGCTCTCATTTGGAAAATGATTAGTTCCCCTAAAAGTGTTAAGGACTGTCTGACCATCCATAAGCCACTCCAGCAGTCTCACTTGGACAGAGGCCACTTCACAGCTACACACCCCACACTCACAAAGTCAGACTAGGTTTCCAGTCTCAGACCTCTGGATCCTTTCAGTAATCTAATCATGGTGCAACAACAGAGTAACAGCTGGAGCTGGTGCCACCAAGGAGGGACCCCGAGCAAAGGAAGCCCTGGACTTTTGTACCCTCACAGTCAAAGTGCAGGGAAGTCTGGGGTCTTCCAGCTGAGTCCTCAGCTCCTGCCATGTCTCTGAGAGTCCTGTCCCCTGGCTGGCACCACAGGTCCCCGTGCCCTTTGTTGTAGAAAGGTTGGTTCCAGTTCACGTCCTCTTGTCTGGGGGTCTCACCACCCAGAGCTGAACCCAGAGCTGGCACTGCAGCTGCTCATGGAGCTACCAGCACTGAGTGTATTCCTCAACAAAACAAAGCTTAGGTGAAGGCCAGAGGTAATTTTTTCCAAGGACTTCAACATAAATTTCCTATGGACAAAATATCACTAGTACTGGCCCCTTCCTTCTTATAGAGTCCCCCAACACCATTTCAATAGACCCATTCTCAGTAGAAGAGTACCCTCAAACATGTTTAGAACGCCCTTGGATGTGATGGGTGGTCCCCATCTGGTTGCCAGGTGCCCACCAAAGCTGCTGCGTCTCTGCTATGACAACAAGCTTGTGTCAAGATATGAGCAGGGAGAGAACACTCAGCAATTATCATGACTGCCAAAATAGACTGAACTTGGGAAAATTAGTTTAATTCATCCAATCAAATCAGAGCAGGGTAATGAGAGGGAAAACCAAGTCTTAAAATATCTTCTCCCCCACTTCTCCCTTCTTCCTTGGCTCAATTTCACTCCTGAATTCTCTACCTCTACCTGCCAGGAGCACAAGGAGATGGGGAATGGGGGCTGCCGCCAGTTCATCACACATTGTCTCTGCCACTCCTTTCAGGGGCAGGATTCCCCACATTCTTCCCCTGTTCCAATGAGGGATCCTCCCACTGCAGACAGTTCTCTGTGAACTTCTCCAACACGTGTCCTTCCCACAGGCTGCAGGGGAATCTCTGCTCCAGTGCCTGGGGGAGAGACCCAGGTGCCTGCAGGGCTGTTTCTTCAAATATTCTGACTCTTTTTTTATCTGGGTGCCGCTCCACAGGTGTTTTCCACCCTTTCTTAAAAGTGTTATTTCAGAGGCCCTACCACTGTCGCTGCTGGGCTCAGCCTTGGCCAGAAGTGGGTCCAGCTTGGAGCCTGCAGTCATTGCCTCTGTCAGACACGTGGGAAGTTTCTGGCAGCTTCTCACAGAAGGCACCCTTGTAGGCCCCTCACTACCAAAACCTTGCCACACAAACCAAATATATTCACATAAGTATGCTCCATGTATGCAGTACATAATCCTGCTAACATCTCATAGAAATGTCACTAGCAGCCCTGAGACAACCCTTATCTGACTGCAGACATTTTCAGCAGAAAAAGCACAACTGAAAATTTCTGTCCCCAGAGGGACCTGATGCATTCAGTGAATATTCTACATAGATGTGGACAGTTCTGTCTCATGGAAATCACCATTAACAACATACTCCACAACTTGGAAAGCCATGGGTTTTCATCCAGAGATATTAACCTTCACTGTCATCATGTTATCTATTCAAAACCTCAGTTTTCCTCCTCTGCTATGAAGAGTTTGACTTTACAAGTACAGTTGAAATGAGCGATGCTCTGTTCTGGAATATCAAGAGCGAACAGTAGCCACCAGAAGGCTGCAGTCCCTGCTGGAAAATAGGGCATTGTTTACAAAGGGCAATGGCAATTCTACCATTAACAGACAGAAGTGAGTCTTGTATAGAAAAGTACAGGTAGGTTGTGGTAAACATCATTAAAATAATGGGGTTTTTTTCTGGATATTGTTTCAATGAGAGGGAAGTAGAAAAACATGAACAAAACTCCAGAAAGCTAATATCAAAATGCAGCTATAAAAGCATTAAGACACTAATTTCAAGTTAAGAGCAATCCTGCCTGGTTTCTGCTGCCCCCAGCTGCTCATTCCTATCTGCATCTTTGTTATATACACTAGCTTTGTTACATAGCCTGGCTTCAAAAACGCAGTTTGAGAGGGTGGGCAATTGTACGCAAGTGCAAGAACTTTTGAAAGGACTTTCTGACCAATCATCCTGTAATACTGCGATCTCACAGGATTATCATATGGAATTATTTTTATTTATTTTAAGTTTTGACTGGAATTCTTGAAATCTAAGAAATTAATTAATCTTCTTGTGATTAAAAAAAAGAATTGTGCTTTGGTTCTTTGCGGTATTTTTAATTATTTATCAAATGGGGGAATTGCCTTTAAGATACACTATTTCATGCTTTTTCTGACAGAGATAACCTGCATGGACTTGAATTTTGCTTCAAAAAACAGTAACAGCTGATACTGCTTCATGCATAAGCCTTTTATTTTCTTGCTTTTGCACACCAGCCTGTAATACAGGAATTTTGTCTCACAGCAGAGTTTAATGAATTAGAACCTATACCTAAATGGACCATAAGATCTCTTTAAGAGATGACCTTCCACATTTCATGAGTGCAAAAGCAGTTCTGCATCATCTTTAACAAATCGTTTGCTGATTACAATTTTCAGCACATTCTGTAAAACAATTTCACACAGGGCATAAACAGTAAAGCTATACATTAAAAAATACAAAATCTTCTATTATGGGTAATTTCAAATAGAATATGAGGAGCAACTCTGTTTTTTTCTATTTATGTCCAAATTATATATATATGTGTATATATATGCTCCTCAGCTGGTTCAGTTCTATGTAAGTGTGCAAAAAATAGAAGCCTAGTGCAGACATTTGAACTGAAGCTATATTTGCAATACCAGAACTGGAAAAATTATATGACTCTGTTCCAACTACAACACAGCCATTATTCACAGCCGCAGCATATTCATTCACTTTAAATAAATACTCACTTGGCTGTGAGCAGCCAAATGCCTAACCAGGAGAAGGTAAATTAAATCCGAAAGGCTATTTTCTCTTATGGTGTCCCTTGGCACAGCTTTCTGAAAAGACTACATAAATATAGTAGTATTTTATTCCCAACAATGCTAGCATTAATAGGCTTTTGCATAAATACCTTACAAAAAACTTCATGTAAATCAACAATGAGGTGTAGCAGGAAATGCGTTCAGCTACAAAAGGGATAGCTCCTGTCATTATCACAAACTGATTTGAATTGAAACAGGCAATAACCATGTACCAATAACATCAATGTTCCTGTCACAAAAGAGTCTCTATTGTAGTGAAAAACGAATACAGACTACAATAAACAAATGTTTTTGCATTATCACATTCTATTTTCCATTGGATATATTCAATTTGTTGACTGGGTTAAACTCACTGTGCTCTGATCCACGTGTAATTCCAAATAACCTTCAAGATAGAGAGATAGCCACTGCCAAATTAGTTTGAGGACAACACAAATAGTGGGTAAACAAATCAACGTAATGAGTGATAAAATCCCATCTTTAATAGGAAATGTGTTTGCAGAAAGACAGACTGTCCTGGGAATGTTTTTGTAGTGGTCCTAAACTAGCAAGGAAAACCTTCTTTTCTGAAAGACCTCATGACTATTCACATTAATTTTAATCAACGTTAAAAAGTTGCTATTGATGTTTCTTGTTTTTATGATTCTGAAGGAAATGATCAGAACATTGCATATCATTTGAATATACACATAAAGATGAGCCGCCCACAGTAATTTTTACATCCTAAAAATGGTTGCAGCACTGAATTCAGACATTGAAGCTCTGAAATACTGGCTGGATCCCAAAGCAATTCAAGTGCCAAAAGATCAAGTTGAATTATTTTCAGATCATTATTAAACTCACAAAGCATTTACAAGATTTCTGCCTTTTGATTGCTAACACAGAGTTTCAACCTGTGAAAGTTCTAATGTTATATCATCATTCCCGAAAAACGGTGTGTGAGCAATGCAATGTGCTTAGAAAGGCTGCCTCTCTGTCTGCAGGCACAGAAGCAACTCAAATACTTATCCCATGAGGCTTACAAGACATGACCAACACCACAGAGTGTCCCAAGTGGATGGCAGATTCTGAAAGCGAACAAATGTTTCTGACAGGGAGCAAATTCCTGTGAAGAGCTGCAAGGTTCCTTTGCTAAAATTTAGTCTTGAACCAGAACATCATCTTGTTAAAAACAAACAAAAAAAATCCCATGTAAGGAATATATAGGAAATATATCAGGTCCTATACAGGGAAAGAAATGTCCTTTTGCCTCCAGTTATCACATAATTAACCAGCCAGCTGCTGAAGTTACCATTATCTCCGTTCTGGTCAATTGTAGTATTTGTTTCGCCACTCTCTTAAACAGATCTGTGATATTATCATAACTTTAAAAACAGAAGGGCAGCATAAGGGTAGCATAATGGGGATTTTAGCCTACATATGTAGGGTAAAATCCCCACTATAAAAGGGAATTTTTTTATTACAAAACTTTAGCAGATAGAGCAATCAAGGAAACCACTATTATAGCAGAATAAAAAGTCAAGGTGACAGTACACAGCTGAAAGGGGGACAGGATCTGTACCTGGATCAGCCACTAGTAAAATAATTTGTAAAGCTACAGTTTCATACTGACAAACACAAAGCAAGCAAGCAAAACACACAACAAAGATCAGTCACTGAAAGGAAAAAGAGAAAACAAAATCAGAAAAAAAAGGATTATAAAGTGACAAAACTATCAGACAGACTCAAGTAAAAGTAACTCTTTTGAGTCTAGAATTACTGACTTAGTGCCTATACTGAAGTATATAATTAACAAGATATTAAGAGACTATCACAGAAACGGACATTGAACTGCTCTCTCTGAGGGAGATGATGTCTCTGCTCTTGTGAAGCCTGTTGGAGGCACAGAAACTGGAGACAGGGCAGCGCAGGCAGCCCTGATCGCTGCTGCAGACCCAGAGCTTCCTTCAGCACCACACTGTGGGTAAAAGCCAACACTGCACCTTTCCGTCAGCAACATAACAGCATGCAACTGCTCGCCTGCAATTCTTTCACTTGTTTGCATCTTCTTACTTCCTCCTGAAGAGCTTCTTCCAGGGTTTTTTAAACAACAAAATAGATTATATTTCTCCAAAATACATTGACTCAAAACACACTCCTTAACGATGTCTGCCTTCCAACCACAGCCTCTGTTACCTGCACCACGTGAATCAGGAGACCCCTCCCAGAAACACATCCAAACATACAGGGGACACCTTGACTATCCTTTTCCCCTCCATTGACACATCACCCTACGTGTGAGGGCCAGGAGGCTGCCAAGCTCTCCTGTACCACTTCCTATCACCTCTCTCCACCAGTCAGATCCAGACATATTGCAAAACTATGTAAGAAGTCTCACAGTTGTCTGCAGCACTCAGTATGGCTGCAAAAGATGGTCTTTTATCCTGAGATGTAACAGGCTACCACATCCAGAATCTGATCTATTTATTTTGGAGAGTAATAAATCAACTCCCACCCCAATTCCATCTTGAACTCTCCTAGTCATATGCTACGAAAATTTTAACTCCCCCTGTCTATGTCACACTGAAAGGATGCCAAAGAGATCATGTCAGCAGAAACAGAAAATGGTGCTCCCGTTAAATGAGGAATTCAATTATTTGTCCAATATCCTTCACCTCTGCTTTAGTTAGCTTCCAGAAACAAAGAAGAGTAACCTCAGTCTTACAGTAAGGTCCTTCAAGAATATATACATATATATATATATAAAAACCAACTCTTTTTACAAGAGAGTAATGGAGTCCTGGATGCTTGTAACATAAGCCATGTCAGGGATGGAGGATACAAGTGCAAGATTTGAGACAGACACTGAGAACAAGAAATTGAGAAAGCTAAAACATTTAATGCAATAAAGGAGAAGATAGCTTAAGGTTGCTAATCAAAACCTGGCAGCTAATCATTATGGCATCCAATAACTCACATCTGTGTAATCTCTGCCCTAGATTAGCAAACCTTTCCTTAAAAAAGCCATACCTTAAAATGGGTTGGCTAACAAGCAGTGGAGTCACAAAGTGCACACATATGGTGAGGTTAAATAGATGTGCATCTTTTATTAAACCACAGACATCCTAAAAAGCATTTTAAAGGGCAATTAGGGCCTAAAATGTTCATAAGTGACATTGCACTGCAATGAGGCCAGTGGCCAGCAAAATCAAACTCAATCTACAAATAATGGGAGATCCTGGCTGAATGCTCGATAGTGATTTTGCAATACTTTCACTGGAAAGGTTCAAAACATGTTGACCTTCAAAACATCCTTTCAATCTTATGTGTTTGCTCTGGAGTTTAGAGAGATTGAGCCATCTGGGTAAATTGAAGGGGAGAGGTCTCTGTTACAGCTGATATAACCCTCTCAGGTCTCACTGGTATTGTTTTGCTCCAGGGTGGATTTCTTGTTACTGTCTAAACAGCTATTAACTAGGAGTCTTTTTATACAGACAAGTGCTATTTTATATTTAGACATTACTAAAAGGGAAATTTTTCAGTAAGGAGCTTTTTGCGAATGAAATATCACTCTCCCAATATATACTATCCTCACAATTACAGTCATGAGAACAACAAAAAGAACAAAACTATTAAAAAAACTAAACAGAAAGTATGAATGAAAAAAACCTTATTAGATCTGTATTAATGTGGCAGTTGTCAGACAAGCCCGTCGATGTTAAAGAATCTCAGTGTTCTTCAGACAAATTATACCTATTTCCTGCATAATCCCAGAATATATCCCTTGCATCTGGATCACTTGTCTTTTCCCGAAGCCCGGAGCAGGACCGTGGGCAGCCCCAGCCCAGCGCCAGCGGGTGGCAGCAGCGACCCAGGGACCGCAGCAGACGCGCTCCTGTCACTGATCAGCATTTTCAACGCATAGTCAGCCTCACTTTAGGTCTCCCTTCTTCCATTCACTTTGGTTTGGTTTTGTTTTCGGTTCCAACGGGAAATGCATAATATGTAGGGTGTGCAGGTGGATTAATTGAAAGCTTTCATAATTTTTTTTTTCTTTGACTGAGAAAACTAACCTTGAAATGATCAGGCACAACCATAAAGTACCAGTACTTTGGGTACCACTGAAAAGAACACCTTTTCAATTACACGGCAACATCTTCTGAGACAAGAGATATAGCTCCACAAAAAAGCTTTTAGGTCACTACTCATTCTGCAAACAAAATACAGAAGCAAAGAGTTCTCCACAAGAGATGATGTGGGAGGGCAGGCCCCAGCTAGGAGTGAAGCTGGAGCCACATACATATTTGTTAGGAGATTCAGCAGATTCATTAGCTATTATTTCTTAATTTAAAGCTACTAATTAAATGCATAGCCCATCTCCTTTCAGTACGGATACATAAAACTCACAAAATTAAGCATTTTGTTGTTCAAATTCCATTAAGTTCCTATATACATATATATTTGCTTTTAACTTAGACTAATTTTGAAACTGGAAATGTGTGTCATCTGTACACATTTCTAGACATTTGTAATCCTTTAATCACTATCAAACTAAACTACTTTACCAGAAACTTCTTTTGCACTGCAAACCTGTCTTGGCCTTTCTTATAAACACCTGCATTTCTGAATCTAAAACTGATTAATTTTTGACATATGATTAAAGCTATTTCCTTACACATACATTTGAGATTAATTTCAACAAACAAAAAAAGTGTGATCATATAAAAAATCGAATTGTACTTATTTATTTGAATAAATGCTGAAGTCACAGCCAAGACCCCTACTAACAAGCCTGGCAAAACAAAAAAAAAAAAGCCCAAACACCAAGCTTCCTCACCCATACTTGGGTACATTATCCCTCCTCTGTCTCAGCTATTGATCCTCTTCTCAAACACTGTTTTGACTCATTCCCCTAATTCTTAACCAAACGTTCCCAGTCAAAAGAGGCTACATGCACCAGAAGAGATTGCACTTTCCCCCCACAAATCCTGTCATCAAGAGGTTGCAAAAAGCCTAGAGATTTGTGGGATAAGGAAAGCTACTGCTTGCAACAGTGGGATTTCCTGTGGGAGGTCGGCTTCCCCCACTTTCTTCTCAGCAACCAGTTCTGTAGACATGTTAAATGAGCTTCAGCCTCGAAATCTGCATGCAGGTCTCCCCTTGCCTCCTCCATCTCTACTCCAACCAACTGTTGGAGTTACACTGTCCTGTCCCACTGCTTGGGACCAGCTTACTGAAGACCAGCTTATCCTCCAACACCATGAACAATCTGAACAAAGGATCATTTGCTAAAAAGAGCTGATTTATTCTCTTCAAAAGGGTTAGTTTCCCACAGAGTTTCCATGATCATCTTCAGCTGAATGAGGATGACTCATCACAATAATCATTTTGTTGACCTTTGGCGCTGGATGAATCAAGTGCTTCCTGCTTGTAGAGGTGGTCAGCCTTTCTCTGCTGCCTGCAGTAAAGTTCCCTAGTGGCAATGCTACCTGGCTGGCAGAAGTTCTTAGGGAGAAGGAACCATTCCACCGCAGCACCAGCTATGAATGAAAAACCTTCAATTGTCCTACTTTTCCCTGAGCCCCGGGTAGAGCTCAGGCTCATGCTCTTGCTGTTGAGCTGGCATGGGCTGATCGCACAGACAGCAATCAGAGCTGGCAATTATAAGACAGTGGAATATCTCCACTTGGGGCATTGAGCTTTCTCTCCTCCAGTGGGAGGATGCATTCAGTCCGACTTGGACTCTGGCCTGATTCTTATAACTTTGCTAAATAATCACAATAAGCTGGGAAACACAGAATGCCATGGGCAGTGTCTACAGAAGAGCTGTCAGGCACTAGAGTGAAACTTTTTTGTTTTCTCAGTGATAAGGAAAGGAAAAATAACAGTCACAGAAAAATGAATGGAAGAAGTATTTTGTTTGAGAGTGAGACCAAAACTGTGATGAAGTACTAGAGGATTTCAAGTGTTCATGACTAGCAGCCAACACTGTATGTTCTTTCTCCTCCATGCCATCTCACTGAACAGTCACCTTTGAACCTGGAATTGCTGGTGGAGAACTCATCCACAGACTTCCAATAGAACCTATGCAGAGATGGAGGGCATGCAACGAGAGAGAGGCCCAGGTTGTACGGAATAGTTCAGTAGAGAAAAACCTCTCTAAAAGAGGAAACTGAAGCCATGATTGATATGCCACATGATTGTGACAATAATCATTGACACAGCTTTTCACTTTGAGAAGAAATAAAGGGCTTAAAGCAATTCAATGAGAAACTAATTTGTTTGGTTTTTTTTGAAGATGGACCTTTGTATTGTACGAAATGGAAAGTGTATACACATTATTATAATATTCATTAAAATAACTTTGAATTCATGAATATTTAATTATTAATTGCTATGAAAAGTATAATTACTTTCATGTTTTAACACCTCAATCTGGCAGTAATTAAAAATTATTTGTTTCCACTGTTTTTACATACATAACATACATACATAACAAGGAGCCATTCTCTGTGATTTCACAAATTTCACCAAAACTTTTGTAGACTATTTCTCCAAATGACAAGTTTGTTTAACATCCACTGTTAATCATGCTATGATTTCACATTGTATTTATTTCATAGAAGTGAGACTGCCAAATGTTTCTGATCCCACACATTAATGGTTCTGACTTGTGAACAGAGTTTCAGCAATGGAAATAAAACCTGAGACTCATTTGTCTATTGCACCCTGAAAAGAAATTGTTCCATCTTCTCTGTTCTTGTTGCCATAGTTATAATCTGCTGGTAATTCTACAGATTTTTTGTTAAATAAGATAAACCATAAATATGTTAAACTGGAACAATTCAACTATTTACATTAGAAATGTAATCCACTTGATTTGATCCGTTAGTTGCAGTGTACCAAGTCTGCACAGGGACTTACAGGTCTACAAATAGCTAATTAAACAGATTGGAAATGGATAAAAACACTAACAACTGGAAGAGGAGGGGGAAAAGAATCAGAAATTCATGACTGATAATAATGAGTTCCTCTAAATGTATGTGTGATGAAAACAAGTTGGCTGAAAGTCAACCACATCTTTCATCTGCAAGTTTTTGACATGCAAAGAAACAAAAATGCAAATGCAAAGAAATGGGCACTGCTGGTCCAAATATTCTGATCTTAAGCAAACCAGAGATGTTGGTGATCATTATTTCACTACTCCTCCACAAATGCCTGAAAGACGTGAGAATATATTCAAAATATATCACTGAAGTTCAAACATATCACTGAAGTTCAAATTCATTGTAATCAAAAGGAATAAAAATTACTCTGGTTTGGGTGAAGGGCAGCTTTTTTTTTTTTTTTCCTGAGCAAAGTATTTTTGAATACCAATTTCTAGTTCTTACAGTTCTGGCTTCTAAGGATAAAAATATAACTTCAAAAATGTTAATCCACAAATTCCTGTACATGCGGGTACTGGCAGTTGCATTGTCTTCTCAAGAACAAACTATCAAGAATGTGGGAAAAAAGGACACAGCTGTATAATTATATGATATTTAAGGATACACAGACAATCCTCACCTTGACCTTTCCTATCTCTCTTTCCACAAGTCTAATAATGACAAGCCCTGTAGCAAGTTGAGACTAGATTTTGAAACCCACATGAGACCATGGGCCACTGCTCATTTCCCATACTCATCCAGTCATTTTGTGCCACATTTCCTAGCATTTGCACATCATAAGACAGGAACAGGAGGATATAGAGGAAGTGCAAGAGCAGAGGTAAATAATTAATTAGTAAGCTTCCTTTTCATCAGTTTCAGTGAGCAATTTCAGTGACTGAGTGTCAAGCAAAGATTTATTCTACTTCTTTGCCTAGTTTGATGACAGCTTGTTATAGCTACTGGGAAACCTTTCTTCAAAGGAAATAGTTTTAAAATATGTAGTATTTAAGAAGAAGAGCACCTTTTTGCAAGATTTAACATAACTTACATTTCTATTGCTTTGTATTTGTGGTGTGTAGGACTTTGCTTAAGAGTCAACAAAGGACCTCAAGCAAACCTCTGTCACAAACAAGAAAAATTCTTATTCCCACCATTAGCATTTCTGTCTTCTTTTTATAAAGGGCTTTCCTTCTCAGAGTCTCTGAAAAATTTCATGGATGCAAATCCCTTTTTTCAGGACACAGACAGTAAACAAAGGAGAGTCCAGTCCCTTTATTCTGACTTCCACCCAAACAAATGTCTGTAAATGATAGAGGTATGATAATTAAAACGCAGAAAGCTTGTTATCCTTTCCTGTACCACAAGAGAGCATCACAGAGGTCTCTGCATCATGAACTTGCACACTTACTTTGATTTTTTGATAATGATTTTTAATTATTTAAATGGAATATTTAATATAATTTAATGTATTTTAACGAATTTTCTAGTTAAAAAAAATTCTTCTCTCCATTCTTGAAAGAGTATCTGCTCATCTATGATAAATAGATGATCATAACTTTGAGAATATGAGAGGATGTGGAACTTTCCAAAGAGGTTTGGCAGTCCAAAAAACTTTGTCAGTCTTGAGTGATCTTCACAATGCTTGGCATAATACAGGCTCGTAAAATCCATTTGGCTTCCTCCCTATGACAAGCATTACAAAAGATGAACGGTTTGGGATCCACCTCGTTTGCAATATATTGTCCAGTAGTATCAGATAAAGCAACGTGTGACCTTAAAGCAAGACTCGTGTTTCACTTTTGCACTGCAGGAGAACATTTATCCTTTCAGTACTATTGGATATAAATTATATAAATGCATAATGATGGATCACTGCTAGCAAGCAGTGTTGCAAATATGTTAACCTTCAGGTTCTAAAGACAGCATTGGACTAACAGTCTACAGAACACTGAATCAGTCTCTCAAATAACTTCTCCCATGTCCATCAGCAGAACTGAACCCCTCGTCACCAGGAGTTTATTTCTCTCCTAAGCCTTCTGCCACAGCAACAGACATTCTGCCACATCCAGAAAGTGGCCTGAACCTTTGGCAGACTTAGGAATTGGGCAAGGAATCAGTGCTGGAAACTGCTAAACAGCGATGAGGCATCCCCCTCATGATAAAGAATTTTTTCCTAATATCTAATCTAAATCTCTCATCTTGTAGTTCAGAACTGTTCTCCCTTGCCCTGTCACTGTGTGCCCATATAAAAAGTCACTCTCCCTCTTTTTCTTAAGTCCTCTTTACGTAGCAGAAGGGTGCAATGAGGTCTCCCAGGAGCCCCCTCTTCTCCAAGTGTCATTCTTTTTTCTCTGAGACTCAGTGTGCTTGGGGAGAATCAGCACATCCAGTTTCTTTGAGAAATATTTCTAGTTCTATAAGGGCTCAAAGAGGCTAAGAGGAAAAGGCAAACCATAAGACAGAACCAGGTATCCAGCCTGAGAATGCCCAGAAGGTGCAGCTCTTTCAGAGTTACACTGGGTGTCTTGGAAATCAGTTACATAAATTGCCTGTGTAGAAGATACTGTCCAATGAACAGAGGAGGTTCGCTGGACCAGAGCAAAGCTTTTGGCAGAATAAAGTGTACCTGGTCATGCTGCAACATGAGCATACATATTTTCTTTGATCAGGCCATTTTTTAAACTAATACAACCTACTTTCTGAGCTATTCTCTTGAATTTTAAAAGGAGCTAAAACCATAGGTGAAGTGAAACCATGGCCCTGACTTCCTACATAAAGGTTTTCAATTGCAACTGGATGGGATTTTTTGAATTTGAATTATTATTAAAGACTCAAAAGTCTTTAGGAAAATTACTTTCTCTTCTGCATGTAACAAGGACCTGCTTAAACTCTAGTAGGAGAATTAAACTTTCAGTTAATATTTACTCTTAGACTGATTCTTAAACTAAAAAGTATATTATTAGCTATGTTAATATATAAAAATTTTAAACACACATTAGCTACGAGATGAGCAAGCTAGAAGATGTACATTTGGATGAAAAATATATATAAAACATCTCAACATCTCCAAAGAAAATTATGCAGTATTAAGAAGAGCTTACATTAAACAAAGCAGAACATGAAGTAGATGTTACCGACACCTTTACAAAACATTCAAGTTTTCCTTAGCACTGGAAGTTTGATCCTTTGAAGCAAGAATTTCCCACATTTATTCATGGTTAAGACTCTGCATGGATGAGAAGTCAAACAAGAGGCTGAAATAACAAAGTTTAAAGTGGAGCCTCACCATAGTCCTGATTAACTCTAGAAGAGGTATTGCTGCATTTTTTGATGTCACAAAGACAAGTAAGAAAGGCTGGAGAAGCAGCTGAAGCCTGGAAGGCTTGTATCCCATCTCAGGATGATACCTCTCTTCAGACACCGTGCTTCTGCCCTGGGAACCAGAAAATAACAAAAGCCCAGCACTGTCTTGGTTCTGTCCTGACAATGTTCATAGTCAAAGTTTTGAAAAAATTCTTTGAAGGTCCACTAAATACACTAACATGAGTCTAATCATATATTTCAGTTAAAAGCCCTAAAAGGTCATCTTCTATGCCATAAAATAGGCTATAAGGCATAGTTTTTCAAAGACCCTGAACTAACATTGACATGGTATTTCCAAACACGCTTTATAAAGAGAGAATTTTCTTTTACCAGTTTTGTAAGTTTTATAAAATGTACAACTTCCTATTGAAAACTTATAACAGGTAACAACTAAAGCCTACCTCTATCCTCTAAAAACATTAAAAAGAAAATATGTAGAAAGTTAAGATAATATATATAAAACAAATTAAATTTGAGAGCCTGACAGCAGCTGTGGATCTTGAAAACCAAACATTTTTATGCATTACATGACTATGATTTCTGTTCTTCTCTATTAAGATTTATCTGCTGTCTCAAGTAACCAAAAAGAACTGAAGGAGTAACAAAAGGTGCTATTAATAAATAATGGTCCATACAGATCGAGTTTAGAGATCTTTCTGTATTTTTTCTCCTCTCTCACTTTTATTTTCCAATTCTATTAGCAAGTCAACTTTTGCACTTGTTGGTGTGTGGAAAAGATTATATGCATAAACCAATTAGAGGATTGGAAGCGCTTTTCTCCTATAAGCTGGAGAACTAGTTTACTCATGGTGAATGAGCTAATTGAGTACTAGCAAGCTGGCAAGCTTTTTATATACCACCACAGACAACTAGAACAGTCAGGCAGAGAATCTAATCTATTACATAAGCATTACACAAGGACATTAACAGGCTCTTTCCTGCAGCAACGCCAAATTTAATTCTGATATGCTCTGGGTTTCATTATATCACATCCCATGTTTGCAGTTAATAAGCAAGACATAACTGGCATAGGTTATGTGTAAGAGCTTATGGCAAAGAAAGCATATTTCTGAAGAAGCTATCAAGGTACTAAAAGATAACATTGCACTTTTTGCTTGAGATCAAAAAAATTACCATGAATACAGAACCTCCTCCACTAAATCTTCATCAGATTGTTTACCTGAACATTTCAAAAAGCAATAAATACTGTTCTAGAAATTGATGAGCCTCAAAAGATCAAGCAATCTAGTTTAGAATGGAGCTTATTGTCAGAGATCAGCTGATGTACCAAGCCCACACTTAGCTCTCGTCCGAAGCGAATCCTTCTGTGATACGTCACTAATATATTAACAAGTAGCTCTTGTACAGATGTACCCCCTTAACCTCTGCTAAATCCTGCTTATCCCTGGAACATGTCCCTGATGGCAGGGTTGAGCAGCTGGACAAATTATGCCTCTCCACTTAAACCAAAAGGTTTTCAGAGAAATAATCAAACAGTAAGGCAAACTGCACTTAGTGGGCATGTTTTTCTGAAATCTATGGGATAAAATCTAAATCTGTCAAAGTCAAAGGTACAGGTCCCTTGACAAAAAGCAATAGCAGTGGGCATGGCAGACTGACAGATTCAAAGGTAGATTAAGAGGGGAGATGAGAGGAGGCAGTCTCTGAACATGGGTATGATGTCAGTGAAATACATATATTTTCCATCATCTTCACTTTCACTTTGCAAGGTCCCGGTTCCTTAGGAGTTGTACATAAATTGAGTACTCATGCTTTAAGTGAGACAAAAAATACAGGATCAGAGTGGGAATAGCAACAGGGCTCTGCATTTGCCTTTCTTCCTTTCTGTCACATGTTTTTAATCCAAGTTTTTTACTAATCAGACTTCCAAAGAAAAATGGAATACATTAATTATGAAGAATGCATTGTCCAGGGTGAACATCACAGAGCATTAAAGTGAGCAAAAAGCTCCTGTATACATTCTAAGCCTCTAATCTTGAACTTCTGATCTTCATTTGTTAGAAATGAGATTAGATAAGGATCAAAGATGCACAAGACTTTCAAGCAAAGGGAAATGGAAGAAAAATCATGCAAGCCAGAGCTCTAATTTAGCTAGAAGAGCCCCAGAATTTAAACAGCAATAGAAGCACAACAGGCCTAAAAGATCAAAGAAAGAGCACAGCAGTGAGTCCAGGACGAAACAAGCAGTGAACATAGGCATATTGTGAAGGCCAGACTCAGCAATAGGCATCAGTCCAATTCCTTAAAGAGTTTGGCCAAAGGCAGCCACAATGAAATGGACACATGTTAGCTAACCTCCCTTTTGACAGATGATCATGCTGAATGAATAAGCATATGTGATCTTAGGGATTACATCCTGTTTAGACCAACAAAAGACAAAGGAATCCCCTGATGTATCTAATGGGCTGTGCATGACAGGACATCTACTCCAGAAGTCTTATACCTGCTTCCATAAAATTATTCAATAAAATACAAGTTCGATGCCACACCACAGTGTGATTTTTGAGAATGCATAATTTCATGCCTCAAAATAAAGGTGAATCAGAAAATAATTTTAAAACAGGTCCGTACGGTCTAATGTGAATATGGGAGATGAAATAAGTATTAACAGAAACAAGATAGCATATGGGGCTAAGACATAAGTAATTGGTAGAAAAATACCAGATAAACTAGTACATTAGAGACAGCTAGGACCATGGTGCTCAAAGTCCCTCTATTAAAAAGAAATCTTCAGAGGATGCTCAGATGCAAGAGGAAAAATATTGCAGAAGGTCTAGAATCAGTATCTTCCTAAACCAGTACAAACTAAAGGATACAGAAAGGAGACTGTTGCATTTAATGAAGAAAAGAAATAAAAGAATGAAAAAACCCAACCCCAACAGTATTACAAACAGTGACAGGTAATGGTTTTGTCCACTGTACCAGAAATGCCTTCAAAAAACAGGGTACACTGCAGTCTGCTTATGTAAGCATCCCACAGAAGCTACTTTTCAGGAAAAAAGTCTTAAAATGTACATTGCATTTTCCTTCAGCCATGAAGGGTGATCAGCAAGAACTAACTATGCCTCTTGGGAAAACACGAACTAGATGCGAAAGCAAAACTGGTTGTAGAACTGTGAGATCAGAATCTTTCCACAGAAAAATAAAAGCACCAAGACAAAGCAGATAATAAAACTGCCAACTCTATCCATTGCTTGAAATTACAAATCTGGATATTCTACAGCTAGAACATGCTATCTCAAGAGATCCATATATACTGTTTTTTCTAACTGCATGCTGAACACTCAAAATGCTAAGCACTATTACAAGGAGAGAATCAGTGGAGATAACTCTTAAAAGGAGAAAATTCCAAAAATTCCTCTTAGCTCTGCTGAGGAAGAATTAAAGAAACACCTTTTCTCCTATCATCACAAAACAATGACTCTCTCTTCTCCTCCTCTTTCCTCTTTTTTCTTCTTCTGCTAGAGTGAAAATAGAAATTAGCCACACAAAACAGATACACTACGTTTATTAAGAGGTAATTTAAATTAGGTATTTGCAAGCATGGTAGTAGCACAACAGCAAATTTTAAGATTCAGGATGGTACTGAATCAAAGAAACATAAAGCAATGCTTGTACATTGTGCCAGCTGAGAACTTACTAAAAAATAATCCTCCAGTGTAATTGCAGAATTTCAGCTGATTCTTTACACTACAAACTTTGTATTATAATATTCTAGTGTAAGAGCATCCAGTAGCATTCCTAAACAGTACTCTTTGAAACAGAGCAGCTTTGAGCACAAGGGGAAAAAGGAGCTGAACTAGCCTTGCACATGTTTTAGGCACTTCCTGGTAAGCACTGACTTTGATATAGGGACGGACCTTAAACAATCAGCTACTGTTCCATATTCAAAATGTCTCACAACATGAGATAAAATATTTTCATAACAGATAAGCTTTCATCTCCCAGCTGTTTATTGTATCAAATAACCTCATCATGGTGATGAACTCCTCACTTCTGTGCCTGCAGTCACTTTGCAGGAGAAGGAATAGACTTGAATAGCTCAGGAAGACATGACAAATGTGTTATTTATATTGTTTTGGTACTATAGGAAGAGCAGATGGAATACTGAGCTAAATTGTAAACTACTGCAAAAGAAAGCAGGACAAAGATAATGATCAGAATAGGATGACAAAATTTCAGAACCTGCTCTGAAAATATATGGGCCAATTCCTTGGCAAAATTCTAAACTTCAAGGAGGGACCTAAAAGCTAAAAACAGTAAGAAAGAATTTGGAAGCTTGGTAATTTTGCCAAGTAAGAATAAGTGTAATGAATTCTTGCTACCATTTCCACAAGCAAGCCATAGTAATAATCAAAATTTTATTTTCTCTATCTGGCCATCACAGCTAATTTTCATAATTTTTTTTTTAATTCCCTCAGTAATCAGGCCATTTAACATTGTTGACAATGTGGTGCTGACATGAAACTCATTTTTTCTAGCCTTCAATCACAGGAGCAAAAAGCTTCTGACAGTTGTCCTCAATTTTTCTCTTAGATCTTTGATTTTACATACACCACATCCAATCACACAACTTCTCTGAGTATATTTAGTATATTCAAAACAGGATTATTTATAAAGCCTCATAATTTTATTCTGTCTGATTGCCTTTCCACCTAGATTCTTGTCTGATTTACCCACACCTAAAAAGAGAAGAAATATTTATGTTCAAGAGAAAGACTAAAAAAAACCTCAGATGTCTGAGTAGCAGGAATGACTTTGTCCTCCTTGATTAGCAAGCAAATGAAAATTAGCTATCATAATATGCATTGTTTTGAGGTACCTTCTGACAGATTTCTAATTTCTCTCCCTCTCTGCCATGGTTAGTTTGGTAGGTAATATCTCACTTGTCTACACAAACCTACCAGCATGTTCTACAGATCCACTTCTGGTAAGGTGATATCCAACTGAATGGAATAAGGGAGTTGACCTCAAACATTCCTGTTTGTCTATCCACAGTCTTGAAAAGCCAAAATGAAACTAAATAATCTTGAAGGATTATTTAGTTTTAAGCAATACTCCCAAATCTTTGCAAGGCCACTGATTTTGTATCACTCTTCAGGGTTTCACTTATAAAATAAACACGGGCATTAACTTGGAATATTAGACTTCTTTTTAATCAGGTCAATTGCAATGTAGCATTGCTCTAATAGAAATAGACTATGAAAACAGGAAAAATACATATTTTTGAAATTTTTCAATACATTTTTGAATTTCAAAAGTATGTCTTTTGAATTAATTTCAAACAGTATTTTGTACACACACTCCTCTTAGTCCCTGAAGCCTCACTGCCTGCAATGCTCTACAGGATTTCTATATGATCCTTTTCCATGCCTCCTCCCATTCACTGGCCACAAGAAAAATTTCAATTTGCTCTCCATAAGATAACTGAGAGATGTTTTAGAAAACCCAGGATCTGGATATTTCATCATTTAAGTGTCTCTAAAATAAAATGAATAGGACAGCTTTCCTATCAAATCTATTATCTGGGCTCTGCAACCATAGGCAAACAATATAGCAGCAATTTATATCCATGGAAAGATGATGGAGAAAATCAACCCGGAAACCACTTCCAAACACATGAAGGGAATAAAGGAGATTGGGAGCAATCAGTATAAGTTTGCAGAAGGGAAATCATGCTTTAATGATCTGATAACCTTCTACAAGGTGAGAAGCCTGTTGGATGAGGGGAGAGAGCAGCTAAAGCTGTTTACCTCAACTTGAGTTAAGGCAGACCCTGTAACATCCTCAAAGACAAGCTGACAAATTAAAGGCCAGACAACTACACAGCTTGAAAATTCACTGAATGGCCAGGCTTGGTGGCTGGTGATCAGCAGCACAAAGTCCAGTTGGAAGCAAGTCACAAGTGGTGTAATTCAGGGATCATTACTGGCGTTAATACTGTTTAACAGCTTCACTAATGACCCGAAAGATGTGACGGAGTGCACTTCAGCAAGTTCACAGATGATGCAAAACTGGGAGGTGAAGCTGAAACATCACATAGTTGTGCTACCATGTGGGACCTTGACAAGCTGGAAAGCTGGTTCAAGAGGAACCTCATGAATTTTAATAAGCGGAAATGCAAAGCCCTGAAGAGAACTGTGAAGAATAAACACAGGCACCATATACGCCTGGGACCAACCTGCTGGAAAGAGGCTCTGCAGAGAAGGCCATTGGGGTCCTGGTGGACAACAAGCTGATCAGAAACCAGCGGTGAAGTTTTACAGAAAAGAAGGCCAACATCATCCTGGGTAATATGAAATGCACAGGTCAAAGTAAATGATCCTTCCCCTGCATTCAGCACTTGTATGACCATAGTGTGGAGCACTGCACAACCAGGAGTGGACTTCCCAGTACAAGAGAGACATGGACTTAATGGAGTTAGTCCAGCACAGAGGTGATAAAGGGACTGAAGCATCTGTTGTATGAGGAGAGGCTGAGACTCTTTAGCCTTGAGAAGAGAAAGCTCAGGCACATCAGTGGCTGTAATGAATTGGCAAAGGGTATAGCTTAGAGCTTCATTCATACTCATCACAGGGAGAGCTGGACTAGAAGACCTTTAAATGTTCCTTCCAACCCAAATTATTCTATCATTCAATAAATACATGATAAAAGGAAACAGAAATGAGAGAGACAGACTTTCCAGTAGTGCCCAGCAATAGGTCAGGTGGCAATGGGCACAACGAAAACACAGACGAGTCCATGTGAACACAAAGCAACATTTCTTTACTGGTGAGTGGGGCCAAACACTGGCATAGGCTGCCCAGAGAGGCTCTGGAATCTCCACTTGTGGAGGCATTAAAAATTTGGCAGCCATGGTCGTGGGCAACTGATTCTAGCTGATGCTGCTTGAGCATGGGAATCAGTCTAGATGATTCCAACCTTCCTATCTGACATACAGATGTGAATGAATAAGTGAAGTTGAACAGTCAAGGATATCCTAAAAGCAGAATTTGTGTCTCAGACGTATTCAGATAAACCCCAGGTTATTGTCCCTGCTTATATTCGAAGGAGGTTGGTAAAGATGTGCTTTGAAGAGTTCTATTACTAAGTGGATGATTATGTAAGTTGTATACAGTACTGCTGCATTTTTAATAGGGAACATACTGTCAACACCATCTTTTCAGGCAGCAGACTATAATCCTCAGGCAAGATAAAATCTGCTGTTTCCACCAAGTATCTGCAGGCATTGTGGAGCAAGCTGACTTGGAAACTGCTGCCTAGTGCCTAGAGGAAGATAATTCTTACAGCTTGCTTCACAGGTCTGGTAGGAAGTCAGCTGAAACTTGGGAGGAGTCAGAAGCTGATAATTTGCTGATTGGTGTTATCATGTTTCTTTATGCTTAATGCCTTGCCAGCAAGGCACCAGATTTTAAAACTCATACCCAACTTCTTTTCCATGCCTTTGAGAACTATGGGTTTGATAGTGTGGGTTCTGGGAAGATTGAAAAAAAAAAAAAGGAAAATCTTTGATATTTTAACTCCAAAATGTTATCTCTGCATAATCTAGAGTATGAATTTAAAAAAGGTCAGCTGTTCTATGTTATGCAACACCTACCCAATAGTTCACTGAATATAAGGAATTTTGCATCCAGTAAGGGAATATAAACTGAGGTTTACCCATACAGGCAGGCTTCACAGCAGAGCAGCCCATACCCTATATTATCATGTATAATTTAATTAAACAAATAATTGCTGCCAGAATGTTGCAATACTTGTCAGATCACTCATCATCTGCTGTTTTATCAGCAATGGTATAAAAATGAGCCAACAACCATCATTACTTGTGGATGTTTAGGAGGAAGTTAATTTCAAACAATCGAGGGATTTCGTAAGTAAAATATTTAAAGATGTGAAGGAATCCTGACGCCTCAAAAATTCTAAAATGATGCGCATGAGAAAGGTAAAAGATTGTACATACAAATGATGAGGTACTACCTTTGTACATAAAAAATGAGCTGAAAAGCTAAAGATGATGTAAATTAATTAAGAAAACTGTAGATTCCTCTCCCATCTGCTTTGTTTGCAGATTTTATAGTGCCTTGATGTTACAGCAATAAAGCAGGATGACTGTGCTTAGCCTACTTACCTTCTCTTGCAAGGACAAATCTTTTTCAACCATCTCTGCACAAGGCAGAACAGCACAGCAAAGTATCAACATAAGGGTTGGATGATTTAATACAAACTGTGTCATCTGGCAGGAACTTCCAGTATCTGAATTTGCACTTTTCACTTTTGACGTGGCAGAGAACATACTGCCCTGTTCTCAAAAACTCATTTAACTTTTTTATGGAATGCCAATATCAGAACAAGCTGCTAACCACAGTTTTAAAACCACATAATTTACAAAGTGATGTAATATGAATCCCACCTGACTTCAGATTCACAGTCTACAGAAAGACTTCTTATATTGTCTGCTTTTAAGGCAACAGAGTATTTTTAAGTTATGATAGTTCTCTAGATACACAAGACATCCTAGAAGAAACAGTATAAAACTTATATGCATCACGTTCTGTAACATGCTACCCTATGCTCTGTAATACATTACCTACTAAGAAATAGGCTTTAGTGGCAAAATGCCTGCTGTAAAATGGTGACAGAGAGAGGGTGTCAAGAAACATAGACTGAGAGACAGAATTTCTTCATAATTACTTTCACTGGAAAACATGCAAAGACATCAACAAAGTAATACTGACTGAAATATCACTAATTCACTAATATCACAATATATCACAATATCACTAATTTAGTATCATAATATCACTATTAGTTTACCCAGAGAAGTTGTAGATGTCCCATCCCTGGAAGTGGTCAAGACCAAA
Source organism: Cyanoderma ruficeps (assembly GCA_008694505.1). NCBI lineage: Eukaryota > Metazoa > Chordata > Aves > Passeriformes > Timaliidae > Cyanoderma > Cyanoderma ruficeps. The sequence goes on from VZDJ01007747.1 coordinate 19,766,929, forward strand.
TTGGATGTGGCTTTGAGCAACCTGGTCTAGTGTGGAGTGTCCCTGCTCATGGCAGGGAGGAAATAGATAATATCTAAGGTCCCTTCTGGCTCAAATAATTCTGTGATTGTAATTACCCCCTGATTTTTATTCCCACGTCCATTCATGTTTTACCACTACAACCCAAAGGAGATGGTAGTAAAAAAATATGTGAGAAGAAAATGAACAGCTCCCAAGCACCAATGCCTGGGTGCTAGGGAAAGGGCATAGTGGCACAAGCCAAACAGTGGCAGTTTGACAAGTTTTAAAGCATTCTATTTGAAAAAATGATGTGATGATTTTGGTTTCTAGTTATTTCTTTACCCTTAGCTTTGCTTCAAACTAATTTCTTCAGTGAATTATTAAGAAAGTTTGCTCAGCAGGTAATTTCACAATCATAAAACCTCTTGCCTTTCACACACAGGTAAGGTGAAATGCTGTCATTAAGTAATCCTCACCATATGTAACTGCTACTACACTTACTGCTATCTGAAATGTGCAAAGGAATGTTTATTACTTGAGTAAACACAGTTCAGCAGAATTAGGCACCACTGAGAAAGATGAGACATTTAATTATAAGCGATGTTTTGGATAAAACATAAATTCATCTGCTGATTGCTGTACCACTAACTAAAAGGCACGTCTACCATATAGGGAAGTGATGGGAGCTGAGAGCATTACAGCCCACGCAGCCACTGTACTTTACCTGTTCTCAGATCAAGAAAGGTAAATTATAACACCCAAAGGTTTCTCTATACAATTATTTTTGGCAGGGTAAACTTCATGAGCATCTTTGCTGCCAGAGCTGAAGCACTTCAGATCATGAACTGTTTCATTTCAAGATAATTTATCTTCCACATACTACATTGCCTTCTGGGATAAGTTATAAAGCAGATAATAATAACAGTCACACACACTCAGCCTATGCACAGCACTTGGTGAAAATGCCAGCAGGTGGTTACTATAGATACACAAAGCAAACTATTTCCACATCTGAAAAGCACTCAAGCCACAGCCAGTGCAGTGAGGCCGTAATGTGGTTTGTCTACAAGAGATACGATAGTGGCATGAATAAAATGGCGAAAATCTCACTCTGCATTAGCACAGGCTAATTCAACATAAACATATCCTCACTGCACTGCAGACGCACTGCATTCCATTCCCTCAGAGTCTGATGGATGTTAGTGTTGCGTGAACACTAATAACATCACAGCTATACACATGCCCAACATTCCTTCCCTTTCCTCTCTTGGTGACAGATTCAAACTAAGGCAAACTACTGGAACTGAATGTTACATGATGACATAGCACTAGCTTGGGTTATTTCTTTGCAAGACCGGTTTACATCCTTGGCCACTATACAATGGAGTGCTAGAACAGTGCCATGTCAGGGCTTCTGTTACAGTTCTGTCCACAACATCATGTCCACTTAGTATCACACAAGGAAGGATTTCACAGACATTACCACAAAATACAAAGCTAATTTTACAGCTCTTTGTCATCTCTTGTAGTTCCATACTATATTTCTTTAATCTATTCTTCTGATGAGGGAAGCATGCACTGTAGAAACTATGCCAAGAAAATTCTCCTTAGGAAGAGCTTCAAGTAATTTACGATGTGTGCAAACTGTGCTGAATGTTTCTTATGCCCAAGCAAGATAGCTATATTTAAAGAATGTGACAACTGCTTAACTTTGCAAGTATCAGTATAGGCCAACCTTGACCAGAAGTCAAAGACATTCTAGGTTTGTAATATTTACCTCTCTAAACAGTAGAACCAGGTTTGAACACTTTAAGTTTAAAAAGAAAAAGCGGGAGGGGGGCAAGATTTCTCTGCTAAGCCAGCAGGTAGCACATTTAAGCAGAATATGCAAATAAAAGCTATTATCATTTCTTACTAATTGTTATATTTCTAAATGACTTCAAGATTTTAGTGTAAAGGACATGAATAGTGAATTATCTCAGGTTGAAATGTAATAAAACAGGAGTATATCAGAGTATTTTGTAGTTCAAAATTCCTAAACTACACAGTAACTCCTTATTTTTCTTTCATCCTTTCCTCTCTAGAGTTTTCTAAGGCCTCTTTAGAAATAGTTTTGTGATTGTGTTAATTCTCTCTGTTGAAGAAACTGTCTAGTCATTAACAGCTGGGTTTGTTGAGGTAACACTGACAACATGATATTGGACACTAGAGAATAACTGCCAGTTTAAGCCTCACTGTGAAACAAAAGTGGTTGCAGATACAGGAAGTATGAATAGGACAGACAAATTAATAATAATTAATTAGGATAATAAAATTATCCTAAGTAACCCAGACCATTTAGCAGTGAATTTCATTGTATCTATCACAGAGATATCACTCTCAATGAAATTAGCTGATCATTTTTGATTTCACAGCATCTATTAAATACTACAATAATCTGCAAACAGCTCTTAAAATTTGTATTAAAAAGTTTTGCCAGATAAAATATATAGGTGCTACACTACTAATCTGTAAATAATTATTAAAATTGATATTAAAAAGTTATGCCAGTGCTATGCCTGCCATCGTGTTCTAAATGTCTTCTGTAATAAGCAAGGGAATTCATAGTCTAATTTAATAGTGTAGCATGCCCTGAGGAGAGAAAAAGTACTTTCAATAAAGAGAAAACATCTGCAAAGACACTTATTTATAGAGGCATGTGATAAACAGACTCATGTGCTCATCAAGTTAAAAAAATCCAAACATTCTTTCCTGATGAATTTACAAAGCTACTATGTATCATAACTTAATAAACCTGTATTTCAAGATTTCTTATTTATGTTTTTGCTTGGCTTTGCTTTCCTTTTATGTATCAACCTTCTCAGTGCTGTAACACAATTCACTATTCTGGTTTGAAAAACAGTCAAACGTGTTCCAAATTTCCAGCACAAGTAAACTAAGCTTTGTTAACAACTAGACTTCCTTATGTATAGCACTTTAAATCAAAGATTACAAAGGTTAGCGTGAAGATAATCTAGGTTGTCAGAACATGGAGAATCAACAAATTGATTATATTTTATTTTATTTTGTTTTATTT